>CM024794.1:16030640-16068140 GCA_014281875.1 Nibea albiflora | reverse complement strand
GTGTGCTTTTCAAGTCCGTGTGCACACACGTTGGTGTGTACGTGCATGTGTTGGAAAGAGTGAGTGACCCTGTGTGCTGTGCTTTGGCCTGTGGTTATTTGGGAGGTCAGTGCTGATGTGGTCTCTGCCTGCGGGAGTGGATTTACCATCTTCTGCCTTATAGAGATCTGCATCCACTTAAGCTGACTCTTTCACAGTCGGAGGGAAGAGTCAGAAGTTTCTGTCTTCTTTCTACCTTTCTCTGTTTGTTCAACAGCAACTTTTAAAGTTTGGGGAATATTTGAACATTCGAAATGTCTGCTTTGGATGTGAGCATATTGTAATTTCATTCAAAAGAGGAAGCTTTTATCATTGACTTTCCTTCACCTTTAGCCTTGCCTTACATAGAGGTCACGGTATTTAACCCCGGAATAGATCACAACTATTATTTTGACTTGTGCAACTTTATTGACCCTGGATTTTCTCTTCCAAGCAGAGATATCGTAAGGGTCACGGATGGTTAACTTCATGACGGACTGAAGATTTTTACCAAATGCTTTTCCTTTTATCGTGGTTTTGTTTCTTTCACATTTGAATATTAGTATTATTTTTTAAATCTTTGTTGTGTGTTTGAGTTGTTTGTCTCTTCCTGTTGGCCCTACGTCACTTTATGACTTTTTGCTAACAGGTGAAGTTAAGCCCAGAACGTACTCCTCTACCTCTGATTGTTGAAGGACTGAAGATTTTGTTAAATCGTGTGAATTTTATTATTTTAATGCACTTTTTGGATGAATTCTGCAGGTCTGATTGCTCGACAAGAGATGAAGACATTGTTGCCTGAAAATGTCAGTTTATGGGATAAAGTCTGCATCCTTTCTTCGAGTTATTATGCTGTTTAAACCTCATTCAGTATTGAGCGAGGAATGCAGTTTATTTGAGAAGAATCGCTGGAGAGCAATCTTAATTTTTCTGGTAAACACTGTAAATATATGATTCCGTGCGCTCATGCTTTCAGCTTCATATTTAATACAGTGCAGGTGAAGTGGAGTGTTTCTTTTGTGTGCACTCAGGCCGAGGTAGATGGTAATTATGACAGGCATGGATTGGATTCTGTGTAGCTCCACGCCCGTGAGGAGTGGACATCAAAGCACGCTCACCAAAGCCCTCTGTAATAAAAGAGGAGGAGGAGAAAGATATTGATTACCAAGGGTGAACATTAGCAAATCTCTTTCTCTCTCCTTTTTTTCATGTATGTCTTCATCCGTCCATCACATCTCCCTCTCTTACTGTCTGATTTGCCTCCCTCCTCCTCAACTTATATTCCCTCCATCCCCCATCCGCTCTCCATCCACCCCTGTAATAATTTATTTATCGCTGATCTCTTTATTCTTTATTCTTCCAGTTTAGGGACGGTCCACGCTGTGACTGTTCGGGGGGCTGGTTCACTCACACAGGCTGTTATCATCATTCCTTTACACCCTTCCCGAATCCTCCTCTTCCTCCTCATCACCGCAGAGATACCTGGGGGCGGGCGGGGTCACTCTGGTCCAATCTAACGCCGTATTGATTCCATTAGATAATTAATGACCCAGGCAGGGGCCAGGGAGGAGCAAAGAGGGGGTTAGGAGAGATGTGGGGAGTGAGGATGATGGGAGAGGCGGGGAGAGGAAGGGGGGGCTGGAGGGGGGACGCCATGGCCCTTGAGAGTTGGAGAGAACCTTGGGTTGGGAATGATCCAGAGTCGTCAAGGTCAACCGCAGCCGGCGCTCCGATATGGAAGCAGAATGCCGAGCAAGTCAGAATATGGAATACTGATATAGAGAGGGGGGGAGGGGGGTCTTCATGTCCAGCAGCTGTCGATTGATCAGCGGCTGAAAAATTGTACATTAAAAAGTCTTTTGACTTCCAAATCCTGAGGTCCGACCAGGGCCGTAATGCATGATAAGTAGTTTTCAGCCCTCCAACCAGAATACCAAACTTCGTCTCCCCAGACGCTCCAGACACTCATTTACAACTACTCAACAACATGAAAGGCAAGATAGAAAACTAGCTACATCAAATATTCTGTTCATGTTATTTCCAACCATGTTTTCTACATCTTACATGATATTGAGTGCGCTGTGTTTGATAAAATATTATTCACAGGAATATCGTGTATCGTTCTCGTATGTGTGCTCCACTTCTACCTTTAGCTGGAGATAATTAAAGACAGGTGGGGGTTTGAAAAAGAGGAGAGAGACGTCTGAAAAGAGAAATTTATTTGAGTAAACACAGAGAAATGGCAAGAATGACTTTTATACACAGGTTTGATGTATTTTATTTTTTCTACTTGCCTTTATTCCAGAGTGGACAATTCAGAGATGATACTAAACACATCACAAACTGTGAGTGTCAAGTTTCTCAAACGGCTGTGCAGATGAATGAAGTCCCTCAAAGCTCCTGTATGTTCATGTGTGTGTGCATGGAGTTTGCCTTGTTTAAAGAATTGTGTCAATATTAACGGCAGTGGAAATTGTCTATAATTGCAGCTTGCATCACACAAATTTGGGGAAATGGGCTCCGGGGATGTTGGGAGCGTAGTACAGGGTACCAGACTAACCACTAATCCTTCAGGACTCGCTAAAATGTCAACTTCACAGTAAGAAAACAATTATCCTCCATTATTTTTCCACTTTATTAACTGAAAGAGAAATAGTTGTGTGAACGCTTTTCCTTAAATCAAGATCTTAGATGTCAGAATTTGTCTTGAAAATCCTCAGGCCTGCAACCGCTCTCCTCCTTTTGTATATCCTGCTCTTCACCTTTGCATGATCGCAGTGTGCATGTCGTCTCCAGTGGGCTATGAGGGCTCCGCTGCCTCCACATTCACAGTCTTGGCCAGCCTCTGTATTGGGCCCCAGGGGTTGGGGAGATGAGGCATAAAACAACCATGTCTCTACCTAGGGGAGCTGGTGGCATGGCAGTGGGGCTATTGTCTGTCTGCGTGCTGTTTGACTTAAATGTGTTCATTTGCCTGATGCCCCTGACTCCCTACGGGGAGGGGGCGGCTCGGGGAGAGGAGGGGCACGCTAACGAACCTCTGACAGCTGGAGGCCCTAATTAAACGTCCCTGCTGAAAATAAACAGAGCGGGAGCCAGCGCGAGCAGCCAGAGAGCAACGCACGGCAAAGCAGCGGCTGTGAACGCTCGCCGCAGTGCCCTGCTCTCTGTTGCTGTTGAGACCGTGCCAAGAGAGCGTGGCTCTATAGGGTAGGGGTCTCAAACACACACTCTGGTATACACGCGCACGTACACCGCACTTATGAATATGTAGCACTGCAGCAACACATTGCGAACACCTGCGGTCACACTTGATACAGGTTGATCTCCACAGCTGTGGGCACGGTATATTTTTTTAAATTCTCAGTGCTCTCAGAAGTCACACTTTCCTTTCCCACATATTTCCCACTGTGCCGGCACAGAACACGTTGACTCAGCTCTATTGAGCGGATTGTTTCACACCCTCTGTCTAGATGACACTTCTGACATTCAGCCTGTTGTGCTTGCTAGCTAGCCGGAGCATTAGCAGTCAAAGTGGCGGGGTCCATTTGGGTGAGTGCATTAATGGGCCGCCCAACCTGCGACAAGGTTATGAGGCTGATTGAATAATTACTGTGGAGGCCCCTGTCCATTACGCCCCTGTGTCTGCCCAGATAGAGCGAGACGCAAAGAGAGAGATGGAGAGATAGTCGGAGACAGAAAGATGGAGGGAGAGATTAGATAAGCACAGATAGGGTCAATTAAGAGATAAACATACAGGTATGGGATGGAAACAAGGCTGTGCATGTGTGTGTGTGTTTGTGAGGCAGTGAAAATTTGAGAGTAAATTGTTCCCAGCCTGTGTCTCCTTTTTGATCTGCCCGCCCTACTGTACGCAGCCTAATTTGGCATGTACTGCATTTATCCAGGTGAGATAGAGAAGGTGACAAAGGTGAAGTTGTTAGACAGAGGTGCGCTGCCCTCTGCTCGACCCTGTCTTCTCTGCGCCAGGCTCTCTGAAACAAGCACTGTCAATGTTGCGGGCTGGAAGCTTGAGAGGAAAAAAAAAAAAGATATAGGTTTCCTATAGCCGAGTGAAGCCTTAAATAAGCCTAGGACAAAATATTCTGTCAATGGAAGTGTCTTGGGAAGAGGTGAAATCTAGGGTTGGAAAATCGACCTGATTGATCAAATTTGCAAATTTTTACTTTATTGTACTTGTATAGCGACTGTCTGTCTAAAGGTAAAGTCTCTGAATCTCATATAAAAATCTAACTAGACATGTCATCAACCAGTCAAAGTCCAGAAACCTGAATTAGTCGTACTGTAATTAATCATGCACAGGTGATACAGATTTTTCTTTATATACATCATGTATAAACAGTATAGTAGTAGTATAGAGTATATCTCCCAGCCTTCTCCCAGTGTAGTGCAGGTTGTATATATATTCTTGTAGTATTGTGCCTTTAAGTGAGGCTAGCAGCATTTCTCTAGGGATGGCAGTGTTTCTAGACGGAAGGATCTCTCTTTGCCGTGAAATGTGGGACGGATATCCACGATGACTGTCTGCCGACTTTGATGATCTCCTGGACTTTTCCCGGAGTGCCAAAATTAAATGTTTTGTCAATGATCAAATGCGTCACACCAAACTAAGATGGTGTACGTGGTGAATGTTACACCTGCTAAACATATACACAGCCGTGCTGTAGACTCCTTTGGTGCACTGATCAAACCTCACGTGGTTCAAGAGAAGTAAATATTCATTTTTACCCACTTCTTTTGTATCCATTGAAGCCAGTCTCATTATCACTGACCTGGGACCATGTTAGCAGCAGAAAGCATAAATCTTTGCTTTAGTAGCTTTGCCTAAAACGACCAAAGGTAAATGGATGACCCCATCTCCCCTTTCAAGAACTATTCTCTCTGTGTCGAATCCCTCATTGACTCTGCCGCTTCTGAAATTGGTCCAAGAAGTTTTTATGCATACATTTAATGTTGGTGGTTTTAGTCTAGATTTGTGAAATGATATCTGCCAAACCTGCCCAGCTTCTGTTGACCCCTCTTAGCCAAGGTCAGCATAGCCATGCTCAAACTCAAGACATAATCCATTTTCTACTGCTCCGGCAAAGCTCTACTGAGTTGATTGTGCTGACCCAGCCGGGCCAAAGAAAAAGAGAGTTAGAGAGTGAGAGGAAGTAAAAGAGAGAGAGAGGGCATCTCAGGCCCAAGGGCATGACACCGCGGTGCTCGGGGCCACGCTAGCCCTTTAAATGTCAACACAGCACAGAGGGGAGGGAGAGGCGAGGAGCGGGGCTCTCTTTGAGGACAGGGAAGAATATTGGCAACTTTCACTACAGGAGGGAAGTGTTGGGGACTGGCAGACGGTGGCAATAGATGTGGAGGAGTAGGCAGTGGACAGCATGTGTTTCGTCTTTGGAGATGTTTGCTTTAGTTTCTCTCATGGATGAGAGAAGACATTTGGAGATCTGTGGCTTCAGTTTAATTGTGACTTCAAAGGAGGCTTAGTGTTTTGTCTTATGTCTATTACCCTGGGAACAGTCTCTGACCTTTATGTGGGGAAGTACATACAGTACCTAATTGCTCTCTGTCAACCTGACTTCTTTCTTTCTTTCTTTCTTTCTTTCTTTCTTTCTTTCTCTTTCTTTCTTTCTTTCTTTCTCTTTCTTTCTTTCTTTCTTTCTTTCTTTCTTTCTTTCTTTCTTTCTTTCTTTCTTTCCTTCCTTCCAGTCCCGACAGCCTGGTTTTCAGAAACACAATTTTTCAGATAGATGAAGTAAGAAATCATAAGATGGGTTTTCATCCAAGCATTTTAATGCAAATTATATTCTATCGAATTAAAGGGGCTGAATGGAAACTGCAAATGGAGATAAAATGTCATCATTTTTTTTTTTTTTTTTTTTATTGAAAAGAGACTTCATGCTCACTCAAAAGCTTAAAAAGTATTTTGTTGAAAAATAAATTATGCAACACATTGTGGCTGGGAAAAAAAAACAAACTTAAAACTTGTTAAACTTGACATCCCCAAAAATCCCACACATCCCAAAGAACCAGTTGTACTTGATCCACTGACTCTTTCTTCCTTTTTTCCCCTCCTCGTTCCTTCTTTGCTCTCTTTTATGAACCTTCAGGTCTGAGTCTGTCACATCCTCAGCCAATCAGAGCCTTCGTTAACAGCGGCGTCGGCGCTGGATTGGGAGAAGGATGGCAACCATGCCGTTTGTCAGCGAGGGGAAGTGCGTGAGTGTGGAGTGGGATTTCCTACAAGGACTACTGGCCAAGCCTCCCACCCTGCCCTGGTGAGACACGACAGACACACACACACACACAATAATTCACACACACGCACCGATACTGTATAAGCCGCCGTGGATGCCCATGAATTAATGTCTGCAAGGTGAAATCCATGCATTAACATCTTGCACACACTGACATCCTGAAGAAGAACTTCCTATCAATGAAACACAATCTAGAAGACGTAAGTCTGATCTGCTCAGTGCGACATATAACCTACATTGTTGCTCACCTGCCAATCCTGTCAGAGCTGTGAATCCCCTCCCCTTAGTGGGAGATTAAGTAAATTTGGCCGGAATTATTAATGGGCAGTCATTTACAGGCGGATATAAAAACTTAGCAGAATCAATGTGTGTGTATTGATTGTTCTCTGTGGCTGGGGTCGAGGCAGTATAATAATGAGATGTTACAGAGGCTGGCAGCATGAGTCCACAACACACACACACACAAAGAAAAACACACACTGTTTTCACTTATTAGAGAATAGCAAGGAGAAATACAACAGCTGTGTCAGCTGATTAAGACATAAACATATGTACACGCACTATGTACAGCCCTTTTCTTTGTTCTTTTCTTTCTTTCACACACACACACACACAGAGTGCTGGTGGTCTTTCTTAGGATGAGAATCAACAACACAGACGCGAGGGAGAAAGGCTGGTTCTTCGTTCTCCTCTCTTTCTCACAGACACGCGCACGCACGCACACACACACACACACATTATTCCAGCGCAGCACCTACACAAATTGTGAAGTGGCTGTGACAACATAATTCCACCACTCAGGCCCCATTGAGGAGAGTCAATACCCAATCAGAGAGACAGGCTACCTGAGCCCCGGCCCCCCTCTGTCACTCTGCCCCTCCCTCTCCTATTGATCCCTCAATCACGGCTTCAGCTCAGTAGCCCGGGACCAGATGAGAGAGAGAGAGAGGGAGAGAGGGAGAGAGGGTGAGAGCAAGGGGTTGGAGGGAGGGGAGAGTGAGAGATAGGCAGCGAGAGATTGTGTATGTGTGTTCACATATGGATTTTGGAGCAAATGGCATTATTAGGAGTCCGCTGTGACAGATAGAAGAAGGGACTTTGTCTGTAATTACCAGGCCAATCTGCAATGGGTCAGAATGGAGATTGTTTCACTTGAATTGCAGGGGCCATTACCAGCATATGTATTTATGAAATGAGTTTTCTGGATTGATGCTCAGGCCGTCTATACAGAGCATGAATCAATCAACAGGTGGCCAGTAAACGGTCATCATGAGGTACCCCTTACCAGTTTCTCCAATCCCGCACAGTGCTGATTTAGACTGTTTTGTCTCCTGCCACTGTTTTATCTATTTCTTCCGTTTTGCTTCTGTCCGTCATTTCCCCCCCACCTTGTGTCACGCCCTCCCCTTCCTCTCATCTCAGTCTCCAGAACCTGCGGAAAGAGAAGTCTCGCAATGCGGCTCGTTCACGGAGGGGCAAGGAGAATTTTGAGTTCTTTGAGCTGGCCAAGATGCTGCCTCTGCCCGGGGCCATCACCAGCCAGCTGGACAAGGCCTCTGTTATCCGGCTGACCATTAGCTACCTGCACATGCGCACCTTTGCCAGCCAGGGAGACCCACCCTGGAGCCCTCTGATGGAGGGAGACAGCAACTGCAGCAAAGGTGAGCAAAACGCGAACATTAAAAAAAAGTAAGATTACTCCAGAGAAATACTGAGCAAACTGCGCTGGTCCACTTCAGTCAGTGATTGCATTTGTTAAAAAAAGACTATGTACCACACCAAAAAGCTATTCTAAAGGTGTGTTCAGACAGAAATTTGACCACTGGACCATTTGTATTTATTCACCCTAAACAGGCAATTTAACCATCGTACATAAGCTGTAAACTAGCAAGCAAAAGATTCACGGACCATGTCTGACTGCTTTCAGGACACACCAGAAACTCTGGTTCTTTATTTCCCTCCAGTATCTCTCCTTTTTCTTCTTATCTGTGCACATTTATGAATCAGATACATAAAGCCTCAGGATATACTCGCAAATGTTTCACTCAGTTTGATGCATTTTTAGAATTTGTGATGCAATCATGCGACCACTAAAATTTGATTTGTGTTCTGCCTGAACACCCAGTTAGCAGGAGACAGTTTTAGGTCTTAATGTTTGGGATGGGTAATTAGATGTCCATGCTAGCGAAAATATAAAAATCCCTCTCAAAATGAAGGCCTTTTGTTTTGTTGGTCAAATATTTTGGGGAAAGCTTCTGACCTCGGCATTTTAAACATCCTGGCCAGTCATATTTTTAGAATTGGTTAATTATTTACGCTTCTCGTGGATGTGCGCTGTTTTAATTTTCCACAAATTGAAACTCAGACGAGTCTGCAGCGTTAAAAAGAAAGGCGGATCACTTCTCGGCTTCGGGATTCATGCTGCGCAGCCTATAAGAAAATTATACAGCAGAGATAAATATGCTGATGTGTGTTGCCAATGCACACAAACCGCTGAAATCCATGTTTCAACTCGCATGTCTCTTTCAATCAAAAACAATCCTCGGCAGTCTGATCTGCCCACTTACTCCCGCCCACAGAGACGCCCCACACCACAAAAATTCAGTCCGGACCAGGACAATTATCCCGTCCTCTATTAGCGACCATAATTACTTAGTCTCTGTATGTGACACAGGCACGTGTCCATTCTCAAGCCCGTAAACATACGTGTGCATGTACAGTCACCATACAAAGACTTTCCATACGCTCATTCGAGTAGAATGCATGTGTTGTGTGTGTGTGTGTTTGTGTGTGAGACAGAGAGAGGGAGATAGATGATACACAAAGAGGGAGGGAACTATTGGTGCGATTTGTAATTACAGAAATTAACTATATAACGAGGACAGTGTAATTATAAAGCCTGTCTAATTGCTACTATTACTGAGGGGAAACGATGCAGCTACAGTACAATTAAGGGTGTGTGTGGATGTGTGTGTGTGTGTGTGTGTGTGTGTGTGTGTGTGTGTGTGCGTGCATGTGTGTGTGTGTGTGCGTGCATGTGTGTGTGTGTGCATGTCAGATCTTCTAATTTGAGGAAATGTGACCAAAAAACAGTCATGTTAATAGCATGTTTGTGAGTGTGTGTATGTGGCTTGCTTTACCACAACACCCGCTGCACATTCGTGATAAGATGTAAGGCTTTTAATGGAATAATAAGTTGGCCTGAGTATCAATAGATCTGATACCAATGAATGTTTCTCAAACTCCTTACAGTCTTCTGTAAGTGTGTTACAAGCCGGGTGTGTGGAGTAGGAAAGACATTATTTACCAGAGAAAAAATGCTATTAGTTACATTTTAGGGGGAAAAAAATAGATCCAATAAATGATCCAGTGTTTTTGGAGTTGGGGCTAAAAGTCAGAATATTTTTGGTTCTCACTCTCACTAGTAATAAATCATTAATTTTGTGCTTTCCCCTCTGTTAAGTGTCAGTAGTTTACATTAAAATGGCTTACTGATGTCTATTGCCACATGTATTATATCAGTTTCTGCACATTGATTAGGTAATTCTCTTTGTATACTAATTGCAAAAGCCATACAGGACAATATGACAATTAGTATAAGTACATACTCTACACAATTAGTTTCATAGAAGTGAGACGCAGCACGATAATCTCATTATCCATCTAGAAGTTTCAGTGTTGAGGGCTTAACACGCTTTTAGTCTGTACTTACTGAGGTTCATTGTAGAGGTTCAATACCCAGGCATAATAATAAATATCTGACCATTTAATAGCAATGCCTCACCCACTCAGAGAGATCATATTGTATAATACATACATGGTGAGGCCCAATCTATAGCCACAGTATCAGGAAATATATATTGTTATGGGTGAATCCGTTGGGATCCATCGATATCTAATCAGCCATGCAGTGCTGCACAATCTGAATGTCTGAGTGATATCCATACACTAGCACGCTTACACTCAGCCGTAGCCTTGACTGAGCGCTACACAGAGTGAATTGTTTTGCCTCAGTGTTCCAGGCTTTCTTTGGCCTTGATAGAAAATACGTGCTGCTTAGAAAAGTAGGTGTGCGGGTAACCGTGCTGTCCTGTGCATGAACTGGATGTGTGCTGGAAAAGACAGATGCGAGGTGCGGCGCTTGCACCACAATGACTTCTCATACAAATGTGAGCCATAACTGTAAATATATAGAGTCCTGCAGCAGCTACACGAAGGTCACGGAAACGCACGTCAGCTACGGGCGCTATTACAGTCCGAATTGTCTTAAACGTTTCTTCCACTGGGTCGCGATCTGATATCTTAAGCTTTTTATTAAATGTTTGGAGATTTTTACAAGCAGGTCACACAGTCTCAGCGGGGCCGAGGCTGAAAATGCGATGCTAATTTGGACATCAGTTTGAACAAGTCTACCCACAATGCATTGGCAGGGTTTTAAGTGTGATGCATGACTTTAATTCCGTTAGTGGAATGTGGTCAGAGATCCAGCTGAAAGGGAGAGGAGGACGGAGAGGAGGGGAAGGGACAAATGTAGAAGGAATAAAGAGAAAAGGAGGAGAGGAAGGAGGAAGGAGAGGACTGTGAGGAGAGCGGAGAGGAGGAGGAGGAGGAGGACGACGATGAGCGGGGGAGGGAGGAGGAGGAGGAGGAGGAGGCGGTTGCATTCCTCCACTCTCCCCCTTGTCCGAGGGTTTTTGGACGGGGCGAGGGCCAGCAGAGAGGGAAGGGAAAGGTGGAGGGTGGAGGAGAGGAGAGGGATGGAGGGAAGGGGAGGGGCCGTTGTGGCTTTTGTCTGCTTCCCACGTTTCAAAGCCAGTCTTGAAAAATGAATAGACAGAGGAAAATCAATTGCATGACCTTCACAGAGAGAAAGAGAGAGATTGAGAGAGCAGGAGAGGGGGGGAAAGAAGGAGGAGAGAGACAGATTATGGAAGGAAGGAGCTAACGAAAAGGAAAGGGCTGAAGGGAGGAAAAGTAAAATGACCCATGATGTTCATTCCCATTCAGTGTGTGTGTGTGTGTGTTTATACCCATTTGCACAGCGCATTGAAGGATAAACCCTTTTATTTCAAATCATTTATATTTCAAAACCTCTCTATATTAAGAAAATTCCGCTTTGGGGGACACTTTTGTTTTTTTTTGTTTTTAGATTTCCCTGCCTTTTTAAATGTCACGTTAAAGGATAATTCTGCTTTATACCAACCGGAGCTTTATTTTGGTAGCTTGTGATAACATTGTACTCACCACACTAATTTCTGAGCTCTGTGAACAGCAGAAAACGTTGCTAAGAAGCAGTCTGACACAGCCAGGAACACAAGCAGTCAAAGGATCGGACGGGCTGCAAACAAGCAACTAACAGTTTAGCCACTTTATTTGGCAGGAAAACCAAAAGTGAGCAGTCATAAAGGACAACTGTGTGCGAACTACACTACACAAGTCTTACCTCTGACCACACCCTGCTACACCTTAGGGTGTGGTCAGACGTGTGCTCTATTGCACCGATGACTACACCTGACAGTGATGTCACAGTGTACTGACACACCCTAGAGTACATTTCTACATCACTTTGGCAAGCTGAAAAGTTAAACCACTGCAGGTCAGTGATTTTAAGTTGCTCTTCATCCGAATCCTGACCAGTATGTGACTTTTGAGGCAACTGCTAATGTTGCAATATTGGCACAATTTTAAAAACAAAACACATTTAACACACGTTAATAAACATACTTCATAAAGATCACTGAAATTTAAAAAATAAAAAAACACCTTTCCGGTGCTGGAGCCAAATCAGTTTCTAGATTAGCTCAAACATCTCTTTCTCTGGTTTCACATCACAGTTATGTTGGTGTAAGTTTTGTGCATGCTGAAGCAAGTTAATAATCCATGCTGTTAAATAACTTGAGTACACTTTTATCATAATTAAAAGAACCATCAGTTTTTTACACGATGGATGTCCAGGTTATTATAATTGTGCTTTTTGATTTCAAGATTTCGATTTAAGTAAAAATTGGGGCTGCATATTTTCTCTCTACAAAAAGTCATCCTCGCCTAACAGGTGCAATACGGCAGCTGGAGAACACCTCAGTCTTTTACAAGGTACAGTACAATGACAACTCACTGCCAGCAACAGGGCCAGCTGAAGTGTTTTACTGTCTCTGTTAGTGAGGTCAAACACACCTCTCTCCTCCCCGGCGTTGGTGACATTGACTTTCATTCCGCCTTCACTTGCCCCTCTCTCTCTCTCTCTCTCTGTCTCTCTCTCTTTTTCTCCCTCTTTTCCTTTCTTTCATTGCCTCCGTCTCTCTCTCCCCACCCTTCTGTCTCCCCCACCTCTTCGCGCTCTCCCCTGCATCTGCCTCCCCTGCATCTGCCTCCCCTCTAATTCACGGCGTTTAAAGCAGCCGGGGCTTTTAAGGGAAGTTAATTGCACTCAAATTATGTTCGACCGCGAAAGGAGTGAGGGAGCGACGGAGGAGAGACAGAGAGATGGAGGAGAGATGGAGGGAGGGATGGATGTCAGAGTGAGAAGATAATTGCGCCAGAGAGGGACACTGCGATTAGGGTCACTCTTTCTCCCTCTGTCTGTCGAACAGCCAAAACGTCACATTTGGATGGTAGTAAACAACTTGGCAGGTGATCGGGCTCTTGTTTTGAAAGGGTGAAACTACGGCAGCGGAGCAAGACTTGAGAGACAAAGACGGATAAGAAGACAGAGGGAGAGAGCTTTAGAGGAAGAAAGAGGGCTTCACTGCGTCTGTTATCTGTTTGGTTCCCATGGTAACATCCTAACCTGGTTGAAAAAGGTTGACACTGTGGGGGTGGAAAGGGAGAGGATGTATGTGGGTATGCGCATGGCGGTAGGGGGATGTATAGGTGTGTGTTCGTGTGTGTCCATTACTCACGGACTTAACTGGGACTAAATTATGTATTAGACAGAGGTATAATGAAAATCATTCAAATGAAATTTCTATCTTTTCTTCTAGTGGAGCGCTGGGGAGACCCCGAGAATTGACCTGCGAGTCAGACTATAATTAACGTGTCCGATCGCGCCCAGTCCCGTTCTGTCTCCTATTCCCACAATGAAATTAAACCTCGCGGCAGAGTGCTGGGAAGCTAATGAAATGGGAGTGTGACAGAAAGGGGGTGATCAAAGAACTCAGGCGCACGCACAGGTCTGCGCCCAGGTTTTATACCCAAGCATAGACATATTACGTACATGTACACAGAAGCAACTCGAGTTCTTTCTAGTCTTTTTTTTTTTTGTCCTCTAACAGCGTGAGGGGGCAACAATGCAGACGGGGCGAGGGATGAGTCATCACACAGTCGGACAGGTTCTAAACAACAGCAGTTTAGCCTGATTACTTAAACCATCATTAGGAGGTAAAACCCAAAATGGTTCCTCAATTGGGCAATTAGTCACCGGCACATTAGATTTCTGTCCAAATGAGTGCTATTACTTACTTGTCTCCACTTTCTATTGGATGTAGGTGCTCGTGGTGTGTTTACTGTAAGCTTTGGGTAAAATTGACTTCTGCTTAGACAAGCTACAAGAAAGGAGCTGCGTCGGGTGCATGTGGTGTAGTTCAGCCTGAAAGATTTTCACTAATGCCTCCACAAATAGTCACTTTCACAATTTGAACCCTCAAATGAAAGGTACATTTTTAAATGTTTTTTTCACCATCACCAGACACGCGCAAACGTGTGGTAGCGCACACCTAGTGGTGTTAACATGACTAAAAGGTTTAATGGGTCTTTACAAGGCACAGTTATGGTTTTTTCCCCCCCAAATAAGTTGGCTACTTTGAGTGTTTGTTTAGCACCTGTATGATTGTCTAACTACTTGTGATTCTTGTCCTGTCTGACTTATTTTGAGTGACAATGCAGAATTCACAGAGCTCAGTCAGAGGTGACTACAGTGACGTTATGCATAGGAAATATGGTCAAAACCATCAAAATAATACACAGTGATTTTTATCAAATAAGGGATCATTGTGACACTTTTTGGGTTTCCAGATCGTTGTTGTTAATATGTGGGAGGACATCATCATTATATCAAACTACATGAATGTTTTCCTTTCAATGATTTGGAATAAAGTTTATATTAGAGACAAGATATGATATATAAGTGATAATATTTAGTACAAAGAGAATCATGCAAGGTGCTCTGTCTCTCATACACACATATATATAGAAACAGTGGTTCACAGCACCACTACAGAAGGATCTTTGTTCTGAGGGTGAGCTACCAAAACCGCTCTGAGACTCTCTCTCTCTTCACATGTGCACATGTTCGTGCGTGTGTCCACACACACTCACACACGCACACACACACACCAGGTCCAGTGTTTTGGTTTCCTGGCTGCCCTATTGTATCCTGGCAGTCTTTAATAAATGGTCCTCTGTGTATTTGTGTGTGTGTGCGAGTGTGTAGACTCATCCGTCAGCCCTGCTGGCCTCATGTCACATCCAGCGTTTCCTCCGCCCCGCTGACACTACTCAGCACTACTGATCACCCACCATCACCTTCACTCCTCCAGGGATCTGTGGCATGAAACTCAGCACACACACACACACACACACACACACGCACACACTCACGCCATGTATTTCTCTTCAGCTGCGAGGCATGCACAAACTATCATCGTGGTGTGTATCCTTTTTGATTCATTCTCATATGGTCATAATGGGGGTTGCTTCCCCCAGACTCCCCAGCAGCTCCATCGCAGCCCCACAAGGGAGCCTGACAGGCAGGCAGAGATCGAGATGGGCTCCCCATCCCCCCTCCAGGCAGTGACTGGCTAGGCTGAAGGGTCCCAGCACCAGACCCCCTTTCATAGCCCTGAATGGACTTGCCTTATTTATATTCACACTCTGTCACACAGGGGGACCCCAATCTCACAATGCCACTGTGGCTTTGTCCGGCAACTCTGTATTTATGTGTGTGTGTGCGCGCGGGTATTTGTGTTGTTTAATCGGAGGGCATGTTGCTGCTGTGTAGTCTGTGCATGAGAATTCATTGCAGTGTGTATTCCTGAAGTGTGTGTGTGTGTGTGTGTGTGTGTGTGTGTGTGTCTATAGCTCTAATGGAATGCCTCCCTCTTCTATTCACCGAACCCACATCACAAGCAGGCAGCTGGGCAATATATATATATATATATATATATATATATATATATATATATATATATATATATGTGATGTGTGTGTGTGTGTGTATGTGAGTGCGTGTGTGTGTGTTCCAACCCTCCCTCTGTGTTCAGTTGTAACCCAGAGCAGCGCTTTCATTTTCCTGTCATAACGTGTATTGATTTCCCTCAGCCTTGCAGCGACGCACACACACACACACACACACACACACACTCAGATATCCGATGATCCTTAAAGTCACGCACACACATGCACACATTCATATGCTCTCGTACACACACATTTCGCGTACACACACGCGCCCGCGCGCACACACACACACACACATAGTTTGTCTCTGTCGGATAAGGAACATTGTGTTCAAAAGCAGCCCTGTTGGAGTGAGATTAGTTCTCACGTATGGTCCCCACTTCTGCAATCACACACTCGCAGGTGCGCGCACACACACCGTCACATACTCTTTTTGACATAAAACAGTAAATACGGCTGATTGCTAAATTAATCTTGCACGTCACTGCGGGCCCTCATGCCCGCGTTTGCTGGGGAGAAAGTGATCACTCTCGCCTTCCTTAGTGTTTTCTCATTTTCCCGGCCGTACCCTCTCTGCTCCTTTCTTACCTATCTTCGCCCCCCCCCCCCACCCCCCTCCCCTACCTAACCACCTCCAACTCTATTTGTATTGTAATTGCCTTGGTAAACAGCACCACTTTGGCACTGAAGCAGCTCTGATAGCTTGTGTTTGGGATGCATTAAGAGTGGCGATGCAGACACTATGAGAGAGAGAGAGTGTGTGTGTGTGTGTGTGTGTTTATTTGCGTGTCTGGCGGCAATTGAGTGGTGTGCGTCACACAGCAGCCCCCTTCCTTATGCTCTGGGTTTTTTAGACACACAACCGTTTCGGTCGATTCTTCTGTTTATCAGACATGATTGGTTCAAGTTTCACTTTTCTCTCCGTGCAGACGTCAGAGACGTCGCAGAGATGCAACGTGATTACAAAACCCTGCTGAGTCGTATTTACAGATGATTTTGCATAATCATTCATATGTCATAGCTGTACCCAGTCTGAAAGCGGAGGAAGTGCCAGGTTTATTAATATCAGCCTCCTGATCCCTACGAGTCACTGTTAGTTTCCACTGAGTTACAACGCAAAGCTTTTCTTGGAGTTTTGTCACCTCCTGTTTCCTTATTCAGAAAAGTGAGCTTAAACAAGCCCGACATTTAAAGTCTACATCTATTTTCATGCTGCAAGTTTCCTTACACTTTGGAAGGCATACAAACAAGGATTCTTTGCTCTTATTAGTAAGTTGACGGTAGGATGTGATGGACAAGAGGAGAAAGAGACTCCACAGTGGGACTGAAGCTGAGGATGCTGCAGCCTCCGGGGATCTTTAAACTTATTATTCTTGTCATCGCTCTCAAAAGACGCTTAATATCAAGTACAAGTTTATGTCAGCAGGTGTCTGATGTGTGTTTGTCTTCTCTTCTCTCTGCAGTAAGACGATCATCTCATTCCCTGGCTACTGACATGTTTGAGCAGCACCTAGGGGCGCACCTCCTGCAGGTAAAGACAGCACCCTCACCCTCCTACTTCTTCATAATGATTATAATGATATGATGTAACTACATGAGTTTGTGTCCTTTATTTGCAATGCTTTCATGCTAGTAATCTTTTGAAAATTAGAAAACCAGAAATGTGTCCAACTCTTGAGATAAACAAAGCTGCCCCGTTTTCAGCTTTGTAACAATACATATTTTAGTTTTGGATATGATTTTCAAATTGTTTATTGTAGCCCGAGGAGTATGAGAATCTTCTCAACCCATGAAGGAAAACTCTTTATCCTTCCACTCATCAAGTTTCAAATCTGTCAAGTATTTTCCTTGACAGACAGACACATTTGTCTCATAGGTTACTGCTTTTGTGCTACAGTCGTTGCTGGCGTGCGATCACAGTTTGTACCGGCTCAAGTCATCCTCCATTCAGTCTCTTGGACTTCCATTTCCAAGCAAAGTCCTAACACACGCTCTCACATTCACACACACACATGTACACCCGCACACCTCGAGAACCTCAGATGCTCGGACGATATCGTTGACTGCCAAAGAATGCTCCCCTTTTGCATGGACAGATGAATGGAGCCTGAGGGGGATTCTGGGGCTGGAGGGCTGCAGGGATGACGAAATGCAGGATGTAGAGACAAAGGCTCAGAGGAAGTGGGAAGAAGGTAGGAGTGTAGATTGTGTACATTAGACCAGGAGGAGGCTGAGGGAGGAGAGAGCAACCAGGGCACAGAGGGTCAGAGATAAACGTGAAAGATCTTATGGCAAATGCTTATGCAAAGGCGAAAGGTGCTGTGCAAATAAATTTGCCTTGCCAAAGTAAGAAACGGGTAGGAGAAAGAGGAGAATTAGAAAAGTGAGAAGGTTGTGGCAAAACAAAGAAACGTTGCATATGTCTGCTTTCCGCCGGCATTTTAAAGAGGAAGGGAGGCTTAGGGAACGGCGCTGATAGAAATCAAATTAACGCTCCAGAAAAACTGTATGATTCTTCCCTCCCAGCCGTCCTCCCGCCGTAATAGCCTGATAATTGCACTTTAGTTCTCCGACATTCAGGCGGCTGGTTTCTCCTCGCCGCGACACACGACGCCCCACACCCCGGCCACACATTTGCATACTGGATGTGTCAGTTGCATAAATTACCACTGCCACTTTAAGCACTGGGCCGCCAAAATAGCAATCATTCTTCTAGAGCAAAGTGGCCCTGGTCTGTACGCCTGTGTGTGTGTGTGTGTGTGTGTGTGTGTGTGTGAGACTGTGTCGGCTCACTCCTGGATGCTTGTTATGACGATTAGTATTATTCTCTGAAGCAGTCCTCTCTAATGGTCTGGCTGTATACCTTTCACTTCTCATTAGAATCACTGCAGGCTGTAATGATTCTGGTTCTGTCTGTGTGTGTGTTCGTACCGGTGTCTGGGTGTGTGTAGGTGTGTGTGTGTGTGGCCGGAGATCCAGGACAAATCTTTGGTTCTGAGTTAGTTTATTACAGTTGATTGAAACAGCTCCGATCTATAAGCTCAGTTTCTATTTGTTTATGCATGTTTGCGCGTGTGTGTGTGCGCGCGCCTGTCCAAATGTCTGACTTTGTGCGCGTGCAGGCGTGTGTGTGTGTGTGTGCGTGCACGCATATGTGGCATTTTTGCCTCTGTGCTGCTCTCCGTGTGTTTAGTAATGCAGGTCTTGTTGACAGCTGTTGTGTGTAGCTGCAGCTTGCATCTATGGGACTTGTTTCATGTCTGCTCACTCTATGTGCTGGTGTGTGTGTGTGTGTGTGTGCATGTGCGCACACACGTTTGTGTGTGTACGTGTTTGCGTGCGCGCACTTGTGAATTGAGAGAAGAGGCCGAGGGGTGACGGGTTGTTTGTTCTCTAGCTCATTGTAATTTGTTCGATACACACTAATTGCTCTAATTTGTCTGTCTTGTTTCTGTTTGCCTTTATGTGTGTCTTTGTGTGTGTGTGCGTGCGTGTGTGTCTTTTTTATGTGCACAGTCTCTGGATGGGTTCGTGTTTGTGGTCAGTCATGAGGGACGGTTCCTCTACATTTCAGAGACAGTTTCTATCTACCTGGGACTCTCACAGGTAAGACGACCTCATTGCACACACGCACACACACACACACACACACACTCAAATAATCCTTTGTATACAAATGCATTTGCACACATGTGCCGATCTTCTGCTTACGCTTTCATATCCCCTCCCAGGAGTGTGTGTGTTTGCGCATGTGTATCTTTTCGTGTGTGTGTGTGTGTGTGTGTGAGTGTGAGTGTGAATATCTTTGACTGCACTCTTTGCGCTCATCTCTGGAGTGCAACTCTCACGGGGGCAATGCTAGTCTCTCTCTAGCTCTCTCTACCGCCCTCTCTCCCTCTCCAGGTGCTCACCTCTGTTGATTGCCTGTGGCCTCTTGTACTGTGAATGTTAAGTCCTGCCATTTTGCCCAGATGCATAAATAATAACAGTAATTACTGGCCCAGCAATCAAAGTGTCGCCCCAGCGCGCTGGGCCTGTCTAGGGGAACAAATCGATAGGCATCTTAAAAGCCACATTGATTGTAGGGAGGGGGAAAAAACACCAAGGGGGATGGGAAGATAGATAGAGACAGCCAGAGAGAGAAAGAGAGGGGGAGGAAAGGAGGAGAGGTGTGATAAGAGAGAGATGTTTCGAAGTAAGACGAATCGGTACAGCATGGGGAGGACAGAGAAAAAGAGGGAAGTTAGTGCTACAGTAACGCAAGTAACAGTGTTTTTTTTTTTTAATGTGGAAATTTGGTGTGATCGAGGGTCTACCCTGGGTGACGTTAAAGGATGCGGTCGGATTTTTTTCCTCCTCTGTCTTAGTACAATACTTCCACGCCATATTTATGGGGCGAGAGTCATTGGTCGCTGTAATCATTTCTCTCATCTATACTGGCTGTAAAGCGGCAGCCCCTCAACAGTGACTACGATGTGAGCGACGAGGGGACAAAATCCACAGCACTAAAAGTCAAGTCAGGCGGGCAAATCAAGTGGGTAAAGTTGCAGACACCTTAGTACTGAAATGACTGTAATATCTGAATATAACATGAGCGGGGGCTTCCTTGCCAAGCCATGGCAGAGGGATACTTTCTGGCAGCTGCATGTAGGTTTGTTTCCAGGACACGACACAGGCATTATGTGACTACAACCACCAAGTCAATACCCTCTTGACTCGTGTAACTCAGGCTGCCGAGGCTCCAAGCTTAACTTTTTACACCGAGTGAGGAAGGTAGATTTTGCCATCCGTCTTTTTAAAATGTATACTCGACACAAGGGACTAAGTGGAGTCCCACCGTGAATGTACCCAAGGTGTAGGTTTCGTTTTGTAGTTCAGCGTTAAATTTCACCCCTTGGTTGCACCAGATGAACGCGTCACACAGCCCATATGTTCCTCACTGTTACCACGATTGTAGAGCAAAGATAGGAAGGGATACATTCACTACTGAATAGGAGACTCCCGCAAGTACTACTACATGCAATCGCCATCTCAACATTACTGTAAGTTGCTCTTTAATGTTGTACCATCAACAACCTGTACTGGCGTAGGAAACTCGTAGGGCAGCAACTTCGGCAGCTGGGTGTGTAGCCTCTGCATTACGAAGCCATTTCTTCACAATATGGGGAGAAGGAGTGATTATAGCGGCCTATAACTCTTTTAACACACGCGCGAGTGTTGTATTGCGTACGAGAAAAAAATATAAGCCTCACCTGTTCAAGCTGTTTGTTTGCACCTGCCCCAGAGTTTCTTGGGCACATAAATAATGCACCCGTGCTCAGTCGAACATACAGATTAAAACATTTAAGGAAGCAAAGAATCGAAGATGGCCAGCCAAAGCAGTAAGCACTGTGGGCGAAAGCCAGAGGACGGAACAGAAAGGGACGATAGAGAGAGACAGAGGGAAACATATAGAAGCAGACAGACAATTACGAGAGAGAGGGGAAACAAAGGAGAGGCATATAGGAGGGAAAGAGAGACAGTGGTAAAGAGGAAAGGGAGAGTCTGAGTGTGTAAATAGAGTTTAAATGTGCAGTAGGAATGAAATTCGCCTTGGGATTGCCTAGGTAAACAAGACAGCCGAGGCTTTGGTGGAGATGCTAATAAAACAGAGCTGTTCTTATCAGCTGAGCAGATGGCCTAACCCATCACATCTACTCAAACAGGGCCTAAGCCATCAGCATTCTAATGAAATTATTTATGATCGAAGATTACGTTCAAAACCTTGAACATACAACGCCACGTTTACCTTCCTGAAAATATGAGCGCCGGCGCGGATGGAGGGGGTTTATGACGAGCAAGAGAGGCAACCTGAAAGGGCAGATGGAGTTGACGAGATGAGTTAGGGGGATATCTGAGGGGGAGTATACAGTGCGTTTATGGACACATACGATGAGGAAGGAAAACACAGAAAAAAGAGGGAAAGAAAAGGTGGGAGGGAGAGGACAAAAACATTTCGATGCACTTTGTTTGGCGAGTAGAGGCGGACGCAGGGGAGAGAGGAAGGACAGACAAACAAACGATGTTCTGAGTGGAAAAGTGTAACTGGTGGTTTGTTTTAGAGGGCATGTCGCCCCTGTGGACCGCCCCTACCCCGCATCTCCTGTCCCCCCTGTCTGACCCCTCTGCCCTGGCTTACACCCTGGGCTTCTCCCCTGACAGAGGGGGGTTGCTTAGCCGGCTTAGCCCAGGTCAGGCACCTTGACCAAGGGCACAGCCTGCCGCCCGCTCCCCTGGTGCATCTAAGTATCATTTTTCCTCACGCTGGATCTCCAGGCTTGGGAGCGTGGGGATAAACCTGGGAATGCCACAGCAGATGAAGGGGGGGGGGGCGAGTAGAAGTGGCAAGAGAAGGATGGATGGAGATGGAGATGGGGAAGACGAGGCAAAAGGCCGGAGAAGGTGAAGAACTGGAGGGCGGAGAGGTCGAAAGGATGGAGAAGTAAGAGTATGAGCTAGGAGGAGAAAGAAAAGGAATAAATGGGGTAAAGAGAAGGGAGGAAGGATGGTAGATTAAGGGAGGAGAGAATTGATCTGGGAATGGTTAGTATGCAGCCCCCGCTCCCCCTCCCCCCTCTCCCCCTCCCTCCCTCTCTCCTCTCCCATCAGTCAGTGAGGGCTGAGGGCTGAGAGTGTGTTGTGGACCACTGCCCGGATGCCTCATACATATTAAAGCCCCCTGCTATTATTTATATCATGTCTCTCCTTCCCCTGCTTGCTGCCCTCCTCTTCCCCCCTTCCTCCCCCCCCCCACCCCCCTCATCCCCACCACACTGCCATACATACATGCACGTGCATGTCTACACACACACACACACGCAGGTTCACAGCAGATGCGCTGACAGACAACTGCTCACACAAACAATGACACACAATGACGGCAGGAGACACAAAAACAGACAGTCTAGTCACATACGCGGGGAAACAGAGGCGCGCCGTGCGCTTGCATACGCACACAAACACACACACACACCGCGAGAGATTTGAATGATCTCGGTCTCTCCTCACGTCTCCCCTCGCGCCACATTCTATACCTGTTTTTATGTCTGAGCCTGACTCATCCTCTCAATCGCTCCGTCTCTTTCTCATCTTCTCATTTCTGTCTGATCTTTTTTCAATCCCTCCCTCCTGCCTGTGATGGAGTGATATTATTCGGATAGGTCTTAAGCCCGGTAAAGCCCATAAGGACCTGTTTGTCTCTCTACCTTGTTTTTCAATACCGCAGGGCCTGGGGATTGTGTCTCTTTCAGATGGCTGGTCCAGTGTTCAGTGAGCAGAGGTAAATTTCCTTGTTTAGAAAGGACAAGAATTCCCCTTGCTGAAGAATCGCTATTCATAAAACACACCTTGTCCGTAGATGCATAGACAGATGGATAGATGGATCAATCTCAGCATAATCAGTAATAAAGGATGCCTGAAGCAAGATCCGTCGAGAGTTTTAGGAACCATTCACTTGTCCTATATCCAGCCTCTTAATGCGAAGATGCAAACAAATGCGGCAGAAGAATCCAGCACCTAGTAACTACGCTGCTGACGTTATATCTGCATAATGAAGAGAAGAGGCATCAGAAAGAAACACTTATCCTGTAGATTCGGGATGTTGTGAAGCTTTCAATGCAACCCCCTAATACACGGGATATTTATTTTTAAGGCCTCATGCATGATGGAGCACTGCGTTTAAAGGATTTTTTTAAATAGAATTAAAAAGAATTTGCAGATATACTTCCTGAGAGAGCTGCAGTACTGATTTTGTACCGCAAACCTCTTTTTTTGGGGGGGGGGGGGGGGGGCGTCAACTTCGATTGTTGATTATATTTATGGTTAATCACTGTGATAACTGTGCCAGCTAAACCAACACAACTTAAAGACACCAGCCCGCAACTTTATTGTTTTGGTTCACTCTCCTCGCTCCCATAGCGTCGTTTTCTACCACCGCAAGCAGCCGCTTTCAAAGAAAGCTCCAAAAAATGCTGCGCACTACAGTGGTGAAGAGCCAAATATTTCCCTCAGGAGTTGGTAGAGACCAAAAAAGAGAGTGAATATTGAACTTACATTCCCCAGGTGGTCAGAAATTAGACTTAGTCATGATCACTAATATTGATAATGTTCCTCGGTAACTGGACATGTAAATAACAGTTCTTAGCTTGCCTCTGCTGAGGTCGTCACAAATCACTGATTGAATGTTGTTGAGTCACCGTGAAAAAGCGGGCAGATTATCTTAATGTATTTTACAATGTGATTGGACTCCTCAAAAGTTACTGAAAACAGCGTGTGATTGGCTGTCGTGAGAACTAGAGCTGTATAGGAAGCGCCAGTGTCCACCCACGGCTGTGTGAAATTAATGTTAGGCCTCAACCACGTTCTTTGGGAATGTAATCAAAGCCAACTCTGATCCAAACACACACCTCCTTATATTACTCTGCTGGCTGCTGCCGGAGCCCCTCTTTGTCACAGTGGCTGCTATGACCTACAAGCTAATATCAAGTAGTGATTTAAGTGATGGGCAGGGTTGGCCACAGTCACTCCAGAATCACTCTTGATTTGATCGATTTCACCTTGGAGTTCAAGATAGTTCAAAATATATTTTTAAAATTTTACAGGAAGAGAAAAGAGAGGGATTAGAAATATCCTATAAAATTATTTAATCTATGTTTAACATATAACAAGAGATAACTCAACCATAAAACAAAGGAAATAAGATTACAAAATGTGTTTTCATTCATTTCATATGACCTCTGTGTTCAGTATTTAAATCGATGAGGCCTTTAATACTTATGTATCATGGCAGCCAGTCTTCAAAGTCTGATAAATTTTTCAGTATGTAGGGAAATGACTCCATATGGTCAAATCTAGTATTTAATATGTTGACTGCAGGTGGCACGATTACAAAAACACAGGGCATCCCCCAAGAGATTAAACTCTGTCCGGGCTAAGGACCTCCGTCCCGTCTCTTATCCTTTTTCACTCGGTGGGGTTTCCTCCATCTTTACCCCCCTCCTGTTCACTCACCGTCCACCGCTCTCATTCCTCCGCACCCACCTTCCCCGTTCCCCACTTCTTTCCTCTCCCCCGGCTGTGATGTCCTTGAGGGCCTGCTGAAGCTCCCATAAAGCCTGCAGTAAATGGCTCTAATCCGGTAATAAATGGCTGTGTCCTACAGACAAGGGTGTGAGGCTGCTGCAGCCACGGCTTTATCAGATGGAATGGTATTGGCACACGCACACACACACACACACACACAGTCACGGATGTAATAGAAGTTACACACACGTGTCTAAGCATGCATACTGTCTCACTCGCGCGCGCTCATTTATACAGCTTCAGATGGAATCACATCTGCTCCGATTGTGCTGCTTTTATGGATGCCATGCAAGAGCAGCGCCACTATTACCTTTAAATGATTAGAGATGCGACCGTGATGCATTATGATGATAGGATCATATAGAGCCGTATGAGCTGTTGCGTTGCTCTTTATGCTTTCTGGGATAGACTAACTGAATGAAGGAGCAGGGAGGGACACGGGGAATAAGAAGAATAGTAATGTGACCTTTGGAGATACTTGGAGTTCACCTGTTTTTAATCAGCAAATACAATTGATTTTTATCTCCCCTGGTTTTATTTGTGTAATACTGTAGTCACTTGGTCCTCTGAGACTGGACTTAAATGTATGTGCATGTCTGTGTGTGTGTGTTTGTGTGTGTGTGTGTGTGGGAATGTCTTACAACCTCCTTGTTGAGTTGTATCCCAGAGCAGCGCTTTCATTTTCCTGTCATAACGTATATTGATTTTTTTTCCTCTGCGTGCGTGTGTGTGTGGGTGTGTGTGTGGGCGCTCACGTGTGTGCACCCGCCCCATGTGCAGGTATATGTGCTCTAAGCTTCTGTTTTTGATCAGCGTACGTGTTTCCCTTCAGGTGGAGCTGACCGGCAGCAGCGTGTTTGACTACATCCACCCAGCGGACCATGTCGAGATGGCCGAGCGGCTGGGAATCAGACCTCACCTGAGGGCCGAAGCCGGTTGCCTCACGGCCCCTGAGAGCGCTTCCAGCTCTGCATCCACCTCCTCCCTAGCTGGTACCCCTGAACCTGGTACTGATTATGATAACAGCGTATAAAAAGAAAAGTGAAAGAAAGAAATAGAAGGAAAACAATGTAAAAGTAATTAAATTTATGACAAATTCTCTTGGGTGGATATTTTTAGTTTACGTCTTCTTCTCTCCTCCTCGGCAGCTCCCTCTAGTCCTCATTCTCCCGCTGACGATCCTCCCGACCGTGGCTTCTTCATCCGCATGAAGTCCACGCTCACCAAGAGGGGCCTGCACGTCAAGTCCTCTGGATACAAGGTACAATCATTTGCCATGATTTGAAAACGCAGCTTGTATTGTTCGCACTTTCCTGTTCGCCTGCCTGTTCGTGGAGGAATAAAACAGCAAGCCGACCCTCGTCGTTTTTGTTTGGCTCTGCCAGGGTTTCATAGCACTGTCAAGTTGATCGTTTTCAGCGTATTTTATGGCTGTGACCTTATTTCACACCGGACCGCTGCACATAACAGTTTACTGCGCTCACAGCTGTAATACCAGCACTGCTGCATTCTTTAGCTCACCGTCTAACTTTGTTTGCATTAAATGTGCATTAATGAACGTTAATTCCTCCTGTTTGTTACTGTCATTCTCTTCATCCTCGTTTGTGCATCCACCTTTCGAATGCATCACTCAGTTCAACCTGTGAAAATGACCTCGTCTTCTGCACGTCAGGTGATCCATGTGACAGGGCGAATCCGCTGCCGCCCTTCTCTCGTGCCGGGCTCCACGCGCTCAGTGCGTCGGCCGATGGGTTTGGTTGCACTGGCGCACACGCTCCCACCCTCCACGCTTAACGAAGTCCGCATGGAGAGCCAAATGTTTGTCTTCCGAGTGAACATGGACCTACAGGTCACGTATTGTGAAAACAGGTAAGGGTACTGAAGTTAAGCTGTTGAATACATACAAATGCATATATATTTTTGAAATATGGTAAATCTTGTATCGCTTTTCAAGTGCTCCCGCTTTCATGTTTTCTCATGAGTAGCTGGCAGAACACCCTGCCAGATGGTGGTTGTAGAAGACACATCTGCTTCTGCTTAGGAGTACAAATGTGTGTTTTTTTTAAAATTTTATTTTATTTTATTTTTGTCGCTGTTTTTTATTTACAGGATCTCGGAGTATATGGATCTGACCCCAGCAGAGGTCGTGGGACAAACCTGTTACCACTTCATCCACGTAGAAGACCTGGAAAACCTCCGGCAGAGCCACGAGGACCGTGAGTCGCATCCTTATGCATATGTAGCGTATGAAATTCAGCCCCACCCTCTTTAGCATACACATTGTCTAAACTTGGGGTGGGGGTGCTTGATGAATCAAGGAGAGTCTGTGTCGCTGTGATAGGCGCCCTCTGCTGCCATCATCGTGAACTGCTCAACAAATAACTGTCTTTTCCTCTTCCCTCCTCTCATCTCCCGTGTCCTGCTACACATCCTTCCTTTCCACATTCTGTCCATCTCCTGTCAGTGCTGAGGAAAGGCCAGGTGGTGACCGGCTACTACCGTTGGCTCCAGAGGAGAGGAGGCTACCTGTGGATCCAGTCTACTGCCACTGTCTCCATCAACCACAAAGCCCCCCACGAACGTAACGTCATATGGGTCAACTATGTCCTGAGGTCAGTACAACCATAACGGAGCCATACTTTTTTTATTTTTTTATTCCAGGACTGCTGATGTGAAGCAAGTTTATATATGCAGGCACCACACTGTGTACAGAGATCCTTTGAAGGGATAGATGATGAAATGCAGAGGGATTATTGGAAGAGTTTCGCTCCCTCCGACATGTCAGAAAACTGATGAGGATACTTTCCAAACAGTGACATCAAAGCACGGCACATTACCAGTTAATGTTAAGTTAAAAAGTTAATACTTATTTTACATTTTTATATAAATATTGAATAGAGCTAAATTTTTATTGAAAGATGACAAAAATTCTAGCTCTCTTAAATCATCTTATGTTTAATAGATTTTGGAATTGAATTTTATATTTTTAAGCCCTAAAAAACAGATTAGAGTTAGTGGATCTGCTTTTATTTAATTGCTGGCTATTTTACCTGTCGTAACGACGGATCATTTTTAGTAATTCAATTGCGGAACATGACCCGGAGCTTTAAAGAGCTTTCACAGTACATTATGCTATCACGGACAGTCTAACGGTTTGATTTTTTGTAATGAATCGCTTTCCTTTTTATGTCAGATTTGTATATATTTATTTGTTTTTGTCCTGAGATTAAATATCATTAATCAAATTCCGGTTTTGTACGCTGCTGTATTGCCGTTCACTTATCTGTAAACAGCAATACAGCGTTACTTACTCGCCGTTTAATGCCTTTACTCTGCATTGGCGGACATGATCTTATAAGGGGGCTTTAAAACTGATTAGGGACAGCTGTTTTCTGTTTAAGTTTAAATTACCCTCTAAATGTAGTATTACTTTTCTTTAAGGCCTTATTTATTTACTACAACTGCAGTAACCTCAACAAAATGTGCTTTTTCAGTATTTCTCTCTCGTATACACACACGCGCGTTCACCCAGACACTGATGCAAGTACTCACTGCACACATACACACACACACAGTACGTAACAGAAATGTGCGCGTGGCGTGCGAGCAGTCAGACAAAAACAAGAAGAGTAGGCTGAATTTCAATGCTAATTGGACTGAAGCTATATAATTACAACAAATGGATGTCAGAATTTTGGGGCTGAATGGTGTTTTAGTTAATTAGTGCTGTAATTACAAGAGCTCATTAACTTCTCCAACAGCCTCCTCCTTGTCTGAGCTTAACTGTGTATAGGTGGGCTGCTGAGTGGGGCATAGTGTGTGTGTTTCTGTGTGTGTGTGTGTGTGTGTCTTAAAAGGCGGGGTCTGCCTGTCTGTCTGTTTGCGTGTCAGCGCTTGTGTATGCGCGATAAGGGCTGTTGTTTGGAGAATTGGGTGTGTGTTAGGTGGAGGTTAGAAGGGCGTGAGGCAGTTTGGCTATTGGAGGTTGTTATTAGGCTGATTATATGTTGTTTCCATCTCTAAGTATTCACTCAAATCAGTACAGCACTAGCGTGTGTGTGTTTTTTTTTTTTTAAAGCTGTAAGTGGTTCTAAGTGGTAGATGATCATTTGTGTTTACGTCCACCTTTTCTCCCTCCCTTTCTCCATTTTTACACCTGTCCATCACTCCATCCATCCAGTCGAACGGAGTTACCCGACACTCCCCTGGACCTGCTGCAACTACCAGAGAACGTAAGAGCAGAGCGACTTCGAGTTAGCTCGTCCCCCACTGACAGCTCCCCACAGGCCCGAGGTAGGAAGCGACACACGTATTACCATCCCACCACGATGCCCGCTGACACACAGAAACATCTGCCTGTACCACTTCTTATCATAAAAATCTCCCTTCCTCCTCAGGCCTGCAGCCGGTGAAGAGTTCGTTGGGGAAGAGTGACCCCGACGCTAAAGGCAGAGACAAATTCACGGCCGCTGCCATCCCATCAGAGGACAGGAGGAAGCGCCTGCTGAGGTCCGAACCCGAGGGCGCACCTCCTGAAACCCGCCGCAGGCTGGAAGAACTTCGTCACGCAGAGGAGAGTGTGTCAGCCTCCTCTGACCTGGCGAGCGAAAGCGACGGGGAGGAGGAGGAAGAGACAGAGTGGGACCAGGGGGGAGACAGTGACAGACTGAAACAGGAAGACAGCGGGAGAGGAGGTAAACAGAGTAGGGGTGGAGACACCCCGACTCGAGGGGAGAGGGGCAGCAGGGTGCACAACGGCCGAGCTGTGATCCAGCAGCTGAAGAGCGTAGTAACCCCGTCTCCCCTGCCCGGCAGCCCCAGCATCAAGACTGAACATGAAGCCCTAACCACCGGAGGGCGCTGGGGGTCACACACACAAACCTCCACCTCACACACCACCCAGCCCCAACCCTCACACGCGCACACACCCTCCAGCAGCCTCAACGGCGACAGCCCCACCACCCCGATCCCCGACTCTTCTTCCAGCAGCGAGGCTCCCCCAAAAGGCTTGTTCACTCCCCCGTCCCCGGCTTTGTCTCCCGCCATGTCCGTGTCCTCCCCGCTCCCCCGTGATGAGAGGTCCGTGTCGGGGGTAGTCAGTCGGAGCAGCGGTGGTGCAGGTAGCGGCCCTGACTTTGAGCTGCTCCAGAGACTGGCTGCAGGCGGTGCAGCGGGCCGGGTCCTCTTCCACCCCCTTGCCCTTGGCCCGCAGGGCCCTCAGAGCCTCTACGCTCCCAGCACTATCCGCTACGCTCCACCTGAGCTGCCCCCCTCCCACCACCACAGCGCAGGACACAGCGATGGCCTGCAGCTACGCTCGGACCACCACAAGGGACCCCCGCCAGCCTTCTTCCCCCACCTACAGCGGTTGGCCGGCTTGCCACCCTTCAGTGGTTTCTCCCCGTCTGACAGCCCTTTCTCTTCCGGCCTGCCCTTCTGTATGAATGGACTGAGGGGGGCTGCAGGCTCTGAGGAGGACTGAGGCTCAGAGGGGTGGAGGTGAGAGGAGAAGATAAAAATGAAGGACGGAGCAGTGACAGATGAGAACAGAAAGAGAGACACTGAAAAGGGCAGGAAAGACAGAAGTGGCAGGACATTAAGCCTCTAAGGACTCTACTAATTGGACATTGAGTTGAATAACTGCGATCTAAAATATGTGACAAGTCGCTGCCAGCGGGAATTATTGTGTCTGCCCGTTGTGGACAAGTGACAGTGACTCTCAGAGAAAACGGGACATGGAAACTTTTGACTGGTTGTCCCTCAAGACTTTCCGTCTCTACAACAATAATGAACTCTGTGTCTTTCTCTAGATGACTTGTGTTGATTTCTGTGTCTCTTCCACTCAGAGAAGCCATATTGTATATAGAGACAAAACCATAAAGACCCTCAGCTCACATCCTCCTCACTGTCACTCCAATTAACCCAATTAACCCTAAAGCCAGTAGAAAGAGATGGACACTTGTCTGTAGGAATGAAAGTGACTTTGGAATATAAATTTTTATTATTGCAGTATTATATAAATCGTCTCTTACGCCGAGATCCAGGTGAGACTTTGATTATATGGTTTCCCTTAAAATAGACGGAGACAGCCCTCTGGTGTTTTTGTATTGAGATTCAAAATAAGAATAAGAATAATAATAAAAACAAGTATTCATCAGTCAGCCATACTTAAAGCACACTGTTGGGACAAAAATATGAATAATGTAGTCCCAGACATTCCATTATGTATAAGGGAAGAAAATGCAATGCAGACAGGACGCTATTTCTGTTGTTTGATTGTAGGAAGGTCATTTGTTTAACTGAGTATTAATTATAGTATATTATGTATGATGCTGCGATTGTGTTTGTGTATGAAAGCCATATTCTTCTTTTTTTTTAATTTCTTGAAGTTTTTATTGATTTGCGCCAGATGAAACAGACGTGTGATGTGAAAAATGTGTCTAGACAGGCAGGATAACTTTGTTTTATTGGATGTACAATAACATCCAAATACCTTTTTATTATTCTCTAAAAAATATATATATATTTCTGTAAATGTTTTTAGGAGAGGAAACGGTGCTGGACCAGAGAAGTGTTTATTATCATTTAAACCTCTGTGTGTGTTTTTTTTTTCTGAGCACTTACTGAAAATTTTGTTCTGTTGTGAACTCGAAGCACTTCATCACTTAACACAGACTGTGTGAGCCTGTTAAAACAGAAAACAATGCAAGAGTGGTCACTAATATTACAGTCTGACCACAGCGTAGTAGCGAGGGGGGGGGGGGTAAATGGTCATTTTAAAAAAGGCAGAGAAATAAACAGACCACACGCGGTCATTAAAAAAAAAAAAAACGACCATTAGAGGTCAGTAAATAAAAAAACTGAATGATTCTGATATTGTTTTCAGTTCAATTCAGTCAACTGGAGAAAAAAAAAGTTTTAGATTTAAAAAAGTGGAAACATGAAACACTTTAAATTCAGTTTCACACTGTTTGATTGGAATTCCTCTCAGGACTGGAAAAAAAAAGCCCCAAACAAATACGAAAACAGTTTTTATATGAAACGAAATGAAATAACACTATTTTTAAATTAGTGCTCAGAATATTTTATCTCCCATTTCAACTGAAGTGTCGCAAACAATTTGGCAATTTCAGTCTAAAAGATGCTCAGACAGCTGAGAATCGTCATTCCTAAATGTGATCTCTGAACTGTGGCTCTTGCTGTTAATACAGTCAAACACATTATTATAATTTTTTTTTATTTGTTCACACACACACAATAATAAACAATGATACAAACACTTAGAAATAAATATCAGATAATTCCCCAGCACTTTGGAATAAAGCCCTTCCAACTGATCACCTAAATTTATATCTGTCTGATGACAGACACTGTGTGTAAGTTGTTTTTATTTTTGCTCCCAAATTGAGATTATGGTCGACTGTCCGACCCGAGGGCTCGGTTTACGTGGAAATCTCCGATGTCTGATAGACAAAAAAAAAAGAAGAAGAAGAAGAAGCAGAAGAAAACAAACCTTTCTGATTGTTCAGTCTCTCTCAGTGTGCACTACACAACCACACTGTAGCTGTCACATACAAACATGTGTGAGTGCACATGTCCTCGGGTGTTTAACGGTATGACGTGAGCGTATGATTGTGTGTGCGCGCTCGCTTGTACAAGTGTGTATGTTTTTGTTTGTTTGTTTGTTTGTTTGTTTTGTTTTTCTTTTGGTTGAATTTAAATAGCTAACCCCTTGCCCATCACTGTGAAGCTAACGTTATCCTCCCATCTTTGTGAATACTCCCACCCACTCATCGAATAAAATGAACAAATGTAAAAAGAAAAACCAGTGATACAGATGACAATAACAATAAAAAATATTCCAGTAGAGGAGCACAACTCAAGGCTTTGTGGTTTCTTTCTCGCTTCTGTGCCGCACGTAAATTCGGCAATTAAGATATATGAAATGGCATAATTCAATTTATGTTTTACATAGTTAATTAAGGCTTCCTGTGCGATTCAAACAGACCATCCGGGACACATATTTTAAGGTAATCAAGTTTGCTCTACACTACATTTGCATATGTTAGGTTTGTTAGACTTAATGTCAGTTGTTGTCACGCGCCTCCCTCGCACAACGTCAACATCTCAGACGTTTTATGTGCAGCCTTTTGCCACGCGTGTGAGACTAACCCAGATTTAAGCAGCGCACAGCCGAGCATAAGAGAAACAAGGGGATGAATCAGTGGTGGAATAAATAGAAGAGATTTCTGTGTTATCAACAAAGCAGATGAGCAACGTTGCATATCCCCGGAGAGGACGAAACACAATGAAACACAGCAATATTGATCCTTAATAAAAAAGTAACCGGCAGTGCAGGTGAGAGCGACCCTGAAAGCACGGGGCAGGACATCGCCCGGGTTGGCTGGATTCGGCGAAATTCGCCTTGAATTCAGCTGAAATTAACACAAAAGCACGGAGAGTACTCGGAGAGTGTCTCACTTATGAAAGGCTATATGCAGGCACGCATCACCGCGTGTGTGTATGTATGTTAGTACGTATGTATGTGTGTGTGTGTGTACATTGGTGGTTTGATTGTGTGTGTGTGTGTGTGTGTGTGTGCATCTCCATGAATTTGCAAGTACGTGTGTGTGTGTGTGTGTGTGTGTGTTGTCTGAAGCAGCCCCAGGGAGGGGCTCTGACATTGAAGACGGGTTAAATCCTGTTTTACATTCAAGTGGCAGGCCCTAGTTCATTAGAGTGAGGATCATTCCTCCTCAAGACCAAAGGAAGCGCATACTAAACAAGAGCAGTTGTTGGGGAGAAAATGCCATTGTACGTGCAAAACCGTATGTACTGTATAAGTGTGTGTGTGTGTGTGTGTATGCTGATGTGCTGTGAACAGCAACACACAGCCTCCTCCGGTTTCTTCTTTATGTCTCCTTTTCTGTGGCGTACAGTCTTTATACAGTGAAGTAAAGGTGCAGCTCGGTGCGGATGAAATCATTGTGCGCGACGTGTGTCCATGTGCACGTGTGTGTGTGTGTGTGTGTGTGTGTGTGTGTGCACAAGTCACGGCAAGCTCTCCTGACTGTCTTCCACTCAGCCTGTCATTGAGTCACCCATATGCCCTCTCTGTCACTGACTTTGATGGCTTATCTTACCCCCTGAATTGGAGTCGTGCTCCCGGGGGAAATACCTTAGCACATGTAAATGCATTTGAAAGAGTAAAAATATGGGTAGAAATAATAGAGTGAGGGATGGAGGGAGACACCCAGACGGCTTCCGCCTGACATCGGCTTAGTACACCTCCACAACTCTCTCTGTCCTCCATCCCTCCTCCGCTACCTCTACTATTTTCATCTTTGTCATTGTTTCCCAACAATCTCCTCTTTCTCCTCTCAGCCAGGAGAAGGCCAATCCATAGTTAATGCCGCTCTCAAGGCAGATCCTTTGATCCATACGCATGGCATTTAACACCTGAGAGCAGATGAGCAATCTGCTCTGAAAATAAGCAGAGGTTATGGCTCCTACTTTCAGGGCGTGGATGTGCAGCTCAGGTTTGGAGATGTATGAGGCTAGACCTGGACTCGGCTGTGACTGTGTTGTGGTTTCTGCTAGTTGCTTGGGGGTCTGGGGTGGATGGTGTTTGTCAGTGAGGGCGCGTCTCCTGCCTCTGGGCGCCCTGCCCTTTAGACGCGCCAGGCCTCAGGAGCCTCCTGCATGCCAAACAGACCTGTGCAGTCAGATGCAGCCGCTGAGGAGAGAAGAGAAGAGAGGAGAGAAGAGGAGGGTGAGGTGAGGAGAGGGGAGAGGGAGAGGAGGAGGAGGAGGAGGAGAAGCGAACGTGAGGAGGAGTCCAGAAAGAAAGAGACTTGAGGGCGAAAGGGTAGAAGAGGATCTGAGGGAGGGAGGAGAGGGGCTCGAGGGGAGGAGATGGGGTGCTGGTCACACTGCAGCAGCCATCTAGACACACCCTGCATGTGAAACACAACTGCACTGAAACGCCCTGGGAATCGGCGAAGGAGAGGTTGGAGGAGAGGAGAGGAGAGGAGAGGAGAGGAGAGGAGAGGAGAGGAGAGGAGAGGAGAGGAGAGGAGAGGAGAGGAAGAGAGGGTGACTCTGAGGTGAGTCTCAACAGCAACACTGTGTGTCGATGGCCGGGAGATATCACAGACCTTCGCCCTAACCCAGTCAGTGATAGTTATCACAGACAAAGCCCCCCCATCACCAACACTCCCACACACACACACACACACACACACACACACACACACACACACACACACACACACAACCTCATGCTGCTCAGTTCAGTTCGTATATTCACACAGGCTCGCAGATGAGCAGCTCATTATAAAAATTATGCATGTACAGCATGCGTGTGTGGACAGTTTGTACATCTTTTGACTCAGACTGTAGGGGGAGTTACGACTGAGTCTGACAGCACTTACACATTAAAGTGGGCCTTTGCATAATCCAAAAAAAAAAAAAATATGACCACTTCTTTTAGGTAGAGGCCTCTATTTGCGCTGATTTTTTTTTTTTTGCGCTAATTGGCCGTGATTGAAGGTTTTTCCATTTCTTCAGAATAAAGATGCGCACGTGTTATCTCGGTTTTTAATGAAAGAGTATGTGTTTAACTATGGAGCGTGCGTCCTCTGTACGAGTGCTTTCAAATTTCATTTATGTCCCCACCAGGGCCCCAGCTAATAGTGAGGACACAGAGGTCATGTCCTCTGTACTTTGTCTGGAAATTAATCAGTTTCATCAAACTTCACACACACGCACACACACACACAAATTCACTCCTGGTGGTGTAGAGACGGCTTTGAAACTTCTATAAGAAAAAAAAAAGATAAAAATAATGTGATGGAGGGACCATGCCCTCTATTGATCCCCATCTTTCAGTGCATTATGTATGTACGCTGTTGCCTCCCATCATGTACTGCGCACAGTCTGCTACAAACAGCAGCTTCATTATGCTCAGAAATCAGAAAGTAACCAGCACTCCTGTGCAGGAATAATATTACGCACTTAAATACTATACAACGCTCAGACTTATGTGGCTCACATATATATTTAGAAATATACACCACATGAGCTAATATAAACTGAAATAATTATGATCGGGTTAGAATTCAGGAATCACCTCGGTTGAGGTTTAGTGGCACAGCTTCCCTGACAAATCTGGATTTAATCTAATTACCAAAAAGGATTAATAGTTAACTTATCAACCTTTAAAATTAAGCAACGTGCAACACCTGAAGAGGTAAAATCACCCAGTAGGTGGTGAACTGACAGCTGTTGGGGTGTCAGTCCACCCCCCTGCCATGGCTGAGGCGCCCTTGAGCAAGGCACATCAACTCACTGCCCACCGCTACAGTCTGTGTGTGATCCTGTGCACGTGTGTCCCGACAGGTGCCAACTGGATGGGATAAATGTGGAGAATAATTTCACCGGTGACGTGTGTTTAATAAAGTTTCAAATTAAATTAATATTTCTCTTGTTAATATCAGATAAAAAAATATTAGCATTGTTTTGTGACCTCTTGGAAGGTCTTGATTCGTGGTCTCAGGTTTGGGACCACCGGCCTATTTGGAAACAAAGAAGTCCACACTGAAGTCTGGACAGATGTCTTCTTGCTTTATTACTGTATGTACAGCAGGGTGCATTGAAAGTGATGCAAACACAAACAAAAGTAAACGGTGAACTCCATCTCCAAACACAAAGTCGATATTATAAACTCCATACTAGGACCTACTCCTTACATCCATTAAGACAGTAGTTGTAGTGGTCACCAGACGGCGTTAAGTTCACTCAAAAGGTAAAATGGTTTATGGTTACATTACAGACGTACTGTACATGTATATCAACAACAACACGGAGCAAAACATATGACCACAGAAAAAGCTGTGAAAAATACTCCAAAAGTCTGAGAATTAATATGACGACAGGCAAAAACTGACAAAAGTGCTATTGTCTTTACAGAACTAAATAAAACATTAACGTCACAGGGTAACTGGAACCTCTGTAAAAAATATATATTCTAAGCCCTCATTGATTCGCGATAAAAAAAAAGAAGAAGTATATAGAGACCTGAAACCTGCACACAGGATGTTGATTCTTTCTAGACCTCGCAGCACGTCGCATCCAACTTGTTTTATTTCAAGACTTCAATGAAAACTTCAAGTATTCAATCACAGTTAATTATGCTGAATACGGTGATGAAACAAACGGCATCCAGTTGGTCGAGAAACTCTGCGGAAACGGACCAAACAACTCTTGCATACGCCATGAAGTGAACGAACATATGATGTTCTTTGCAGTGTGCCTGTGAATGTGAGCATGTAAAATAATAATAATAATAATTACAATGTTCAGACAGTGTAAGTGAAGCAGCTTTGAATGTGTCTGATTATAAGAAATCTTACAAAAAAAAAAGCTAATTTATTCACCAGGAGTGAATGTAGTCAAATTTTCAGCATTTTATGACCGGCGTTTCAAAAGGTCTAAAAGTCGTTCTTCACCTTAACAATAGTCTTTACATCAATGACACACACACACACACACACACACACACACACACACACACACACGGGGAAGCCCTGAATCGAACCATCACGCACACACTGTTTTCTGCTCTCTATCCAGCATGTCTACTTATTTGGCCCCTTGCCGCCATTGTCCTCACTGTCTTGATGCCTGCTGTCGTGGGAGCCGTGGTAACCCCTGTGTTCACGCCTCTCTCGGCACTCCCTGCACTCCTCCTCGTCCTCTCCCTCCTCGTCCTCGTGGATGATCTCCACCTCCAGGCGGCCGATGTAGAGTGATATCGCGCAGAGCCAGAAGAGGGCGACGGTGCCCACCGCGGCGCTTTGGATGAGCAGCGCCGGCACAGACAGCAGCATCATCCTCCGCAAGGCAAACAGGC
>CM024794.1:15698140-16028140 GCA_014281875.1 Nibea albiflora | reverse complement strand
AAATGAAGTTCTGAACCACCGTGTCACCATCCCTCAATGTGACAGACTAAAAGCCTGTCAAGTCAACAAACAGCTCAATCGTTCTCTCCACTAAACGATATATTCTCACTACTGGACGGTCATTGGAATGTTAGATGGGTACCAAAGTTTTGCCCCCTGACATCTGTGCACCTTGCGAGAGCAGTCCATTTATATTCATCACTAATCAGTGCAGTCGTACTGTAACTGCGTGATCAAACCATCGTGTTGTTTTGCAGAATCAATCATTCAAATCAAAGTGCAATGAAATAAAATTATAATAAAAAAAATGTGATGCACGGTTCACACACCTCAACAATCTAACTCAAGGACCCAACATGGAGTTTGAGAGACGGATCAATTAATTACGGTTTCAGCAATGAGAATTTTTATAATGAGAAGAAGCAGGTTTTTACAGAAGGTCACAGACGACAATTAAAGGGAGAGCAGAGAGGCTTAAATGAGTGAATGTTTTTTAATTATTTAATTTTTATTCTTGCACGAAGATTTCAGGGAACCATGGAAACCACGCTGATGCTGTGATTTGGCATCCATCAACATGTAGGTAGGGAAAACATGTAGTTTCATCTTGTGAAAGATTTCAACCATAATACACAGCCTTGTTTTTGTTTGTTTTTTATAAACGATGAATTTTTGTTTTATTGCTCTGTTATTGTTGTGTTATGTCGTTACTGATAAACTGCTAAATGTCTCAATAATTAAATACCTACCTAAAAACCTTCAATTCCGGTCTGCACTCATCTAATGAGGCCTTTCGACCAGCTGTCAAAAGATAAATCGCCTGCTCATTTGCTGGGGTTTGTTTTATTTTAGGTCAACGCTGGCACGTGTTCCTATTTAAGAGGTCCCATATTCTACACTTTATGGTGTTTTATTTGAAGTTTTGATATCAATGAGAAGAATTATTAATGGGTTTGAATATTAAAAACCATCATGCTGGGGGCATGCCTAAGGCTGGATTCAGACTCAATCCTGCAAAGACTTAGATTTATTTCAACGTTTAGGGAAACGCACCCTGAGGTCACGCTGTGGCCGCCAATGAGACAGTCAGCCACAGAAACGCCACCTAAACAAAGTGCTGTACAGGTGGAGTTCATGGACTAAACTCTGACACTCTACCTGTCGTGTTCTGCCTTTGTTTATTTCACGTAGACTGCTTCGAAAATCTGTATCTGGCTCGCAGGATACAATGACAAACGATGGTTTGAGAGAGGTGGAGAGCTCAGCGGTCGAGTGACACAGAGAGTGAAGGAGAGTGAGCGAGCGCCAGCACTGTCCCACCACCACACTGCTGCACAACCCTGCAGCGACTCGCCTCAGGGCCTCATTTGGTCTACAAGTCTTGCCCATTCATTTAGAGGTGCAGTTTATAAACTGCATTACTCCATGAGCAGTTTGATACTTCACAGTAGTTGTACAGCGCCTAGATCTGCTTGAAAACAAAACGAAATCTAACTTTCTACAATATGGGACCATTTAATTAGTTTTTAATGTGATATTTGTCTTGATCAAGACAATTTTTCTCCTGGGAGACCGGAAACATTCACCTGTATCATCAATAACTGGGATGTGTCTACAAAGATAACAAACTTTCATCCCAGAAAACTCAGGTAACAAACCTCTGAGGCTGGTGCTGGATTAATATAACCTGTCATGTACGAGACTGAAGCTAAAGTTTTATTTCCAACATGGATTTAGTCAGGTTACCTGTCTCATGGGACTTTCTCAGCATCTGCAAGAAATAGAAAATACTATTAGGGGCATCCACCTCTAATTTAATCAGCAATGTTTGTTTTGTTGGGGGAAACGTTTCATGGATTTATAATGACTTTTAGCTCAGGAGGCGATGAGAAACGAAAGCAAAAGCATGGTATACAAAAGCTCACTCCATGATTTGATTGTACAGTTATTCCCTCCCGGACTGAACCTACCAAAGCGTCCGCCTTGTCGAGGTATGTGAGCTGGTACTGCTGCTCCGGCCCCCGGCTCTTCCCCCACGGTCCCTTCTCTGCGACCCGCAGCCGCGCCGAGCCGTGCAGCCTCCTCAGCGGAGCTCCGGCGCACGGAGGCCGGACCAGCTTCGCTATCCGGGCGAAGTGGGACACGGCCGGCGACAGCTGCCTTCTCATGAACAAACTCAGGAAAGCCATCACATCACGAGTGGCGGCCGAGCTAGCTAAAAGTACGAGCTGAAAGCAAAACACGACCTCCGCGCGCCCTGTGAACTCTCACCTGGTCGACGACAACCCGGAAGACGCTCCTGCGAGACGCGTGAAGGTAAGAGGGAGAAATACAGCGCCACCGTGCGACCCACGACAAACACACACAGCAGGGGTATACACGAGCATAATTAGGGTTATTTTAAACAGCAATTGAGTTTTCTTTTCATTTTTAATCGACGTTTAAGTTCCAAATATAAAAAAAAAGCAACATGCAATTGCAACATTTTGCCACACGATGGCGCAAGAGCACAAGGCTACGCCGTGTTATATTTATTTATTTATTTTCAAACAGCAAAATAAGAACGGGGACAACAATATAATAAAGGAACTTCAGTCTTACTAGAATATGTCATTTATTTACATTTTCATTATATTTTGTGCAGATTTTTGGACAAATTAAAAAATAATAATAATAAATAAAAAAAAAAACACGCTTAACCTTCTCAGCACTTCACAGCTGTTATGCTCCTCCCTTCTCTGCAGATCATGTCAAATGCACAAACACATACATCTAATCTGTATAACCCTGTGTGCACGCCCAGTGAACCTGTGTGTGTGTGTGTGTGCTCGTGTGTGTGTTTGTGAGGGAGAGATCTGGACCCTCCTCATGTGAGGATGAGCGTTCGGCCTCTTCCTGCGGCTCTTTTGTCTTTTTTCTTCCCACTGGGACCCCACAGTGACCACGCCTGTCATACATGATTGTTCAGTGTGAGGAGCTGCACAGGAGCCTCAGATGGGAGTTTGTATTTGTATGTGTGTTTGTGCACGTGTGTGTGTGTGTGTGTGTGTGTGTGTGTGTGTGTGTGTGTTGACAGCGAGGTCTTTTACAGACAGCCAAATCTTTGATGTGATGCGCAGCTGACCCTCTGGTCGCTCTCACGCGACTGTCCCCAACACAATGGGAGAGTGATGTTTGTACACACACATACAAACCCGCACACATGCACACACACTCATACACTCACACATATCCAGTATATTAGTGTGTTGCACAGTTATCATCCTGTAAAGGAGACGTGCTCTTCAATAGTGCAGACTCATATTGTCGCAATATGAACAATATGTATGCAAAAATATAGACTATAGATGACGTAACAGGGCTGGTTTAGTCTAAACGCTGACACAGTGTGGGTGAGTGTTTCTCCTTATTATCTGCAAGAATCATTAACATCTTTCAAGCGTTTATTGAAGCAACATGAGAAAGAAACGATGCTTTTTTATAGTACGTCCAAAGTATTTGTTTTATCGTATCACTGTGATAAGATTACTGTAATACACACACACACACACACACACACACACACACACACACACACACAGAGACGCACACACAGGTTTACTAGGCGTGGTCCAGGCTTCCCAGGATGCTGTCCAGGACAATTTCCTGATAAAGTCAAGGGCTCAAGTGTGTATGTGTGTGGGGGAGTGTACTTGAGTGAACATGTGGCCGTGTAGGTTCAACAGTGTATTTATCTCTTTAACTTGACTTTGTTCGATGTGTTTAGACGCAATGTTCTGAATGTCAGCAGTGAAACAGGAGGTCATTTTATAAGAATCTCACCAGCGTGTCAGCGTTCGGAAGGATCAGCACTTTTTGTTTAGCCCTGCCGCCTTTCTCCATTAAAAAGGGTGATGTCATGGACTATCATTTTCTCAGCCCTTAATGAAATTAACGATATTTGAGGGCCGATGAGAGCCAAACCCAACAGGAAAACCACCTCAGCAGGTTACTTACTATATGGCTGGCACTGAATGTTGTGTTCATTCTCAAGTCTCAGCTGTGTTTGGCACTACCTGCAATGGATAGTGGTGGGGATGTAATGCACGCTCACTATTGACTGCTGCAAACGCCAATCAATATCCCCATCTGGCCCTTTTTTTCACAGGAAACACGTTAATGTGCGGAAACAAACGGCACTCTCTGCTCTGCTCTCAAGTTTGCCCAACAAGTGAATGAAAACGAGCAGTACATTTAGCGTTGCTAAACACAAATTCAACAACATAGTTAAAATCATATAATGATCCACAAAGAGGAGCTGAAATAAGGTAACCAGAATGAAGTGTAACTTTCATGAGCAAGTGTGCAAACCAGTATACCAATATATGATGTTATTTAAGTGACTACGTAATACAGATGTCGATGCATATGGTGTATTATACAGTGTTCAAACAGATGCAATCACATTTTAAAGAGTTCAACTTAAATCTGTGTTGGGATTTTCTAAGAATGCGCTGATACTGAGTCAGTTTTGATGCTCTAACAAAGTGCAGTAAGGACACAGTGTTTACACATTTTAACCGCAGACAGAAAATTCTTCTATATATCTCTGTGAGCTATTTTAAGGAAGGCCAGCAGCACAGTTGATCCTCGAATTCCCCTGCCTTACCACTTCACTAACCCGTATCTCTCCCTGTCCTCGCTGCTATCACTCACTTCTTTTCCCTTTGCTCTCATTTCCTCAGTTTTACTCAACAAACCCTTTTCCTCCTAACTTTCTCTCTTTATTGTTGTGCAGAATGCAGGTCTGTATGACTTGGCTTTGTCACCATGAAGCATTGTTTTCAGTCTAATTTGGCTTCCTTTATTGATTTGGGCATGGTTATATCTTTGTATAGATTGAAACTGTTATGAAAGTAAAGTGTGCAAAGCTTTTATAACTCAAATTCCCATCTTACCTTATCTCCTACATTTCTGAGGCTATCATCATACCATTACTGGTTCAAACCCTGCCCGTTTTTTAAAAGTTTTTTGCTTCTTGAATAAAAAAAAAACAGGCTCTCTATGACATGCAAGTGCTGTTGTCTATTTTTAAAGTGGTCATCTTACTGGCATGAGATTTGTCAGTTGTGTTGTCATCGCAGCACGCTCTTACTCTTGCCAGCATGTTGCATGTAATGCTGTAATGTACAGTCACAATCTTAATCGTTCATGTCTACTTACAGAACATATGCACGCAGAATAACAGTGAAAAACTGTGAAAATGCACAAAATATATATGTATAAGTCACTGTTTATGACACTAGTTAAATAAACAAGAGCAAATGTGTTAAATGTTCTTAAACCACTGCACAGCAAAGTAAGCAAAGTCTGTATATGGGTCTCGACTGCCTGTTTAACTCTTTGTTATCCTCTCTGCTTGATTCCCGTGGCGTCAACAGAAAAGAGGAAAGAGAGACAGATAGAAAGGAGGAGGAGATGTGTATACGTGCAGAGCTGCACTAGTCTGTGCTACACGGTCTGGGGGATTCCAGCCAGCTGCGTTTGGAGCATTGACCTTGGCAAAGAGTACACTGTTTTTCAGTCCCCGGGACAAACAAGTGTTGGATGCAAGTGTCAACTGGTCAGTAGACAAATGATTTACTGACAGGAATTAAAGAAGAGAGGCTACTGCTTTGCAAGTCAGTAAAGTGCATGAATGCAAATAGCACACAAGTATACATTTGAGCTATTTGTACTTTACTTTTTGTATTTTTGTACCGCTTTCATGCCACTTTCACCTTCAGCTGTATCTCAGAGGGAAATATGGTTCTTTTTACACCAATACATTTATCTGATAGCTGTGGTTACTCCTGTAATTGAACAGATATTTGCACAAAAGACTAATAATTGTAAATAGTTATGCTTTTATTGCCTTTTCCTTTTAATAGTTTTGATTTATTTTGAATAATTTTGAGGTTTGGGCTCTTGGTTGGACAAAATAAACATCGTGAGTCACTTTGGGATTTGGGTAATGTCTATAAACCAGTGTTGTAGTACTTGAAATTGATCAAGACCACATTTTAAAGGTCTCGGTCTTGGAATTGATTGCATTTCTTCTCGGTCTCCGTCTCAGACACAAGAGACAGGAGGATTTTATTTCAAGACCACAACTCTGGGTACATCACCAAATCTAAATTGCCAGTCTATTGTCTCTTTATTTATTAACAATGTTACTGTGAGTGGATGCAAAGCTTCCTGCTACAAATGCAACAAATTACTTGACTCACTGCTAATTTGAAATATTTGTCACTGTCCTCCCCCTCCCGTATTCACACCAAAAAGATGGATGCAAGAGGCGGGGGAAGGAGAAGAAGCTTTCGCTCTCTGTGTGGAGTTGTCTGACAAACCTTCTGTATTAAAATGCAGCCACCTTAACCGCAAAGAGTTCATCTGCACAGCAGCATCCAAAAGAAAATTCTGCAATGTAATGCTTACCGAGACTTCTGGGACCACGTCAAACTTTTATCAGTGCTTTAGAGTATTGCTACCTCTGCACCAAAACTTTTCTGAAATCTCTTCACCCAAAGAGATTTATATATTAGCTGTACATATTAACTATCTATGCATAGCATCCTGACTCATCTTGTCTTGACTGGTTCTTGGTCTTGAGTCCTTCTCGTCTTGGACCACTACATCTGGTCTTTGTTATGACCGGGTCTTGGTTAAGGTGGTCTTGACTACAGCACTGCAGTAAATAGATTTTTCAAACTGCAGTGCTTTTCCATGAGTCTGTGGGTCATAACAAAACAACCCCTCCACTGCTAATACACAAGTATGGCATTTTTATCCAAATTATGTAATAATGTCATATTTCATTACGCAAACGGTGCATTGTAAGTTATTTTGAGGAAAACACCATAGTGTACCAACACTACAGGATACAGGATGGAAAGCTGTCGGGGTTATTTAATGTTGCAGGTGTGTGAATGTGTGTGTTTCCAAGCTTGTTTTTTCCTTTAGTTATCGTCCAGCTTTCCTTTTGATCTCCTGGTACATGGGAGCCCTGATTTATTTTCAGTCGACTTTGTTTTCTCTGACCGTAACTCTTGTGTTGATGACATTGTTGGAGCCTACATCTCAGGCTAATGGCTTGCACATGTGTGAGCTTGTATAACCGCGCTAAATCACCACCTATATGTCTGCTGTAATCAAGTAAACGTCAAGTCCTGCGCCAGACGTTCGTTCTGCGGGCTGTTTAAACCACCTTGAGCGATGCAGGAACTTGGTATAGATTCTTTGCTACAATCAAAGCCAAAAAATAAAAATAAAAATTAGTCATCACTCTTACAGAAATATTTGCCAGACTTGGAGGAGTTTTGTTATTTTCTGTCAACTTTTCTCACTGTGGAGGCTCGTTATTTAAACGATGACCTCATTCTGCCAAACCCTGACGTTAAATAAATGTACTTTATCTCTGTGAGGATTCTACATTTTCTTATTTATTTGACCTTAATTAGGTCATATCAACCCTTGGCCAATTGTGTTTCTGAGGAAAGGCTGCACATGAGTCACGCCAGTCTTCCTGGTCACATTTTGCTTTTCCAAGTAAACACCAATAAATGCCTCACGTCTCCGTATCAGCAACAGTAAAACATACTGCGCCTCCCTGATGTGCTGCTCTCAGATGAGCTCCATTACCAATAAAATGGCAATAAAACCAGCTTTGACCTGCACGCGGGGAGAATTGCTTTGTGATTGTGGCCTTCAATAAGGTTACCTGATGTAGTCATGTGGTCGATGTGCTGAGATGACTAACAGAAACGCAGTCTACTGAACAGTTCCCATTTCTCTGAAGCCAATTCATTATTCTTCGTGTTTGTGCAAAAACATTTGTGCATGACTGATGAATCATTGTCAGTTTCCTGTATGATCTTTACCAAAGAGTTTTACTTTACTCGGTTATTTTAGAGAGGACCTTCAGATCCCTTAAAACATACTGTATGAAAATCTAGTTTATTTTTTTGCCCTCATTGATGCAGCCCTCAATAGGGCAATAAAACCTATATTATATAATATATATCTGACTGCAAAGTGCTGTTTGCTTGGTTGAGGTCAATGACTCAGCAAGCATGTGGTCAAACACAAGCGAACCAGAGTCTGATAGGTCTGTTGTACACCTCAACACATTTAACCCCATCCTGTCTTTAGTTTTACTACTACTCCATGTTATTTATCGCCTTCCTCATCGAGAGTGCTCGAAGGAATAGATCAGAAATTGGGGAAACAGGCGTATTTACTTTCTTGCTAATATTCAGATAAGAAGTTTGTAAAGAGTAAAGAGCGACAGCCAGAAGTCGCTTAGCTTTGCACAAAGATTGGTTCTGTCCAAAGGTAATAAATTCTGCATACCAGCAGCACCGCTAAAGCTTAATAATTAACACAGTTTACTTTTTTGGAATTAACTTGTACTAAACAAAAAATTGAAGTGTCAAAATGTATGTGCCAGACTTTTTCTTGGCCAAGTGCAAGCAACTTCCTGGCGTCTCCACTGGTTGCCTGGAAACCTCACAGTCACGACAAGACTCCGGTATAGACGTGAGAGTTGCATCAATCTTATGTATTCAACGCTTGGCGAGAACCTCCCAATATGTAAAGCTATTCCTTTGAGTTCAGGTAAAAATAACTCACGTCTGTATGTGCATGCATGTGCATACCCAGCCACTGGATAGTATGTGTGCATGCATGTATATATCATGACGTGTACAGTATTCGGTATCGATCAGTGCCTATGTTAAGTCTGTCATGTGCTCTGAAGCTTCATTGTGGGTGCTGAATATGATAAAACTGCATTTTGATTAATGGGTCGTGTGTTTGCATGTGCCTTTAAACAGACAACATGCGTGTTCCTGGTGATGCATGGGAGGCCATCGGCACTCCACGTGGCTGCTCTCTGAGTCCATGTATAGACTGAGACACAGGAAGCAACATATAGATGTGACATGCTAGCATTGTGTCAATACACTCTGTCTCTAATCCCTCAGGGTGAGGCACTAATCCAGCGCCCTAACCCCAGGCCCGGCTTTCCTAACAACATTTTATCTCACTTCCGCCTGCTACACAAATATATAAGTAGATAATAGCGTCAAATGTATAGGCAAGCATAGGTTTAGAGCTGAGGTCAGAGATGGTGGCTCAGATTATAGATTCATCACAACACGCTCACAATACAAGCTATACAACAGCGGACAAGACACTATCCTCTAATAAATACATCCTATAAGGGAATATGACAATATTATTAACTGATAGAGATTTTGCTAAACTACCAAGGTAATTATGCTTTTAATATCTCTGGTTATATAGGTCATTATCCAATTAATGTGCACAGTAAAACTTTACAATTTCCTTTACAGCACTTAAACTACCAGCTAAGCACAAATCTATTGTTTCCTTAACATCCTGTTTTAGCTCGTTTGTCAAAAAAACCACAATCAAAGTTTTAGAACTTTTTATACAAATCCTGTGCTGTAGATTTAATGAGAAAAAGGATCATCTGTATCTCTTGGAGTGTTGTAACATAAGAGTGTGTATAATGTCCTAAGCAAAGGATGTAAACACTTTCTCCACCACTGCCAAAATAATAAAAACAGTGTTTGTTGTAGTGGACTGCACTGCAATGCTTATGCACAGTAGGTGTTCCTTTTATTATATTACACATGTAAATATTCTATTTAGTGTGCATTTGCAGGAACGTGCTGTGAGGGGAGCCCTTTATGTTAGTTATGTGACGAAAAAAGATCAACTTTATTGATCTCTGAATGGGGCAATTCATACACATATAGTCCAAAATACAACCACACACGCACCAAATACTCATAGCCGTGCAAATGTGGAAAGATGGCGCAGTGATAGGCGACCACGTAGCCTGAAAGTAATTAGAGGTCCTGTGTCCTGCTCAAGGGCACCTTGGCAGTGCCCAGGAGGACAACTGGCACCTCTCCAGCTGTCGTGGTGCATACCGCGGACCGTGCTGGATGTGAACATGCCACCCTCTGGAAATCCCCACGGCTGCCTGAGCTAACTTAAACTTATTATTTAATTACATTTATTTAAATTGTAAGTGGGCAGTGATGGAAGAGGCAGTCAGATCTTTTATTTAAGTAAAAGTGGCAGCACTAGATTGGAAAAAACAAGTCCTGCATTTGACATGAAGTGAAACAACACAAGTATTAGCATCGAAACACATCCTCTGGATTGATAATGATTGCTTGCTTATGTTGCAGCAGCTACTTTCCATACTGTTGGTTTGAATGAATCTAGCCGAGTAACATAAATACAGTAAATAAAATATAACACTGGATTTCAAAATGTAGCGCAGAAGCATAAAATATAAACTGGGAAGTGTTTTAAGTGGAGTATTAGAGTCAATGCACATTTCCCATAGAGTCACGGGGCGGCTGCTCTCATTTCTCTCAGCGCGCTTTAAGGCTGGCTGTAGTAGCATGCGGTCACATGACCTGCGTGCGTAAATGACAGGAGGGAGTGGAGAGAGAGAGAGAGAGAGAGAGAGAGAGAGAGAGAGAGGGGAGGGAGGAGGAGGAGGAGGAGCGGAGGCGCGCAGGGTTGGAGAGGGGTGGGGGAGACAGACAGAAAGAAAGTGGGGGCATTCACCGACACAACGGAGAGCACTTTTTTTTTTTTTTTTTTTTTTTTAATTCATACAGAGGGGGGTGGTGGGGGGGTTGATTGAGGGGACCTTGTGTGTGACTCCCAGCATCTCCCTCCGTTGAGTTGAATGTGTCAGAGCGGCCGCCGATCGCCGCCGTCACCTCTCGGATATTATTTATAACCGACAAGAACATTGGAGGGGGGACTCACACACGGGCAAGACAATCCCGGAAATAACATGCGTACTCTCAGCCTGTCACGTACGCTCACTGTGGATTTGCATTGCTGTAGGCTGCCGTAGGTAAGCAGCGGACTGGCGCTCTCGCCGGCGGATCGTTTTTTTACTTGCTTTTAATGGGCGTTAGAGCTGCTCGTCTCGTGTGTTTTACACTCCGAAATACGCGTTTTTAAAGACATATATGAAACAGTGCCGTGTCAGTGCTCAAATGTTTAAGGAGGGACCTAAACACAGGGGCCGCTAAGTTGGCAATCAATAGCTGATAAAGATATAAGTCTTTTTAAAGGCTGTTTCACAACAGCCGACAGTAGATTATAATTGCTGAAGTCTGTTTCAGCAGCGTAATCGCGCGTTTGATGATCAGTTTTTTCCGCGCATTTTCTCGGTGCAGATGTCATCACCGGTAATGTCAGTAAAAGTGAGTTTTTATTCCGTTTCGTTTTAAAGATTAAAACTCAGACATCAGCTGCATTCAATCGTGTATCCCAGACACTGAATGCATTTCATTTGGGTGCTTTATTTTGGTGGTTATATAGGTTACAACAGCACTGTTTGCACTGTTTTCTTGCCCCACTTTAAATGTTTGTTTTTTTTTCCACCAGCCCTATGAATACTCTATAGACGCTTGTTGCAACATACAAATGCTGTAGATTTATTAACTTCAGTTCACCGTGACAAGTGATCTGTGCCGTGCTATAAATAGGCCTAAAATGTATCATTTGACTCTCCACAGATCTCTAACACGGCCCCAAAATGTTCAGAAGAAGGATACAAAGAAACACACAGAGTGTTAAATGAGAGTAAATGGTGGAAAAGCCAAAAATCAAACAGGGGAAGACTTGGACATGAAACTTCTTGTGGCCGTGGCAAAGATCCTCTCCATCAGAGAAAGCAGTGGCTCAGCTAGAAAATGAAGCGAGGACGTGAGCTACGTGCGCATCCAGCAGATGACGAGATGAAATGGAGAGCTTGGGACACACGGACCTTTTAAACCCAAGCTCTTCCCACGGATCCGTCGCTGTTTCACCCTCGCAAGAGAGAGGTTCAAACGGGCAGCAGCTCGCCTGTGGAGCGGCAGAGATTCACCGAGCGGACATGGGGCTTAACGGCATCTGCGCTGCGCCCGTCGGGAGTCCGACCGCCGCGGAGTTACTCGCGGGTTTGGCCTCTCAGACCGACTTCCCCGCAATCCAAACCCCGACGAAGCAATCCAAAACCGGCGTGCCGCTCTACAACGGCGGGGTGGTGTCTCCTTCTGCCACCGTGGAGGGCAGCCACGTTGGCGTTTTGGCTCACACACCAAACGGTTACCCGGCACAAATTAAAGGGGTGGCCGGGATAACAGAGGGCCCCATGTACCCCATCACCAGCAGAGCCTGCGTGGTGGAGAATGGGGACCGGACAGCTCATGAAAAGTGCCCTTTAGTGATGAGGAGGATCAATGGTGACCTGAAAGCCAGACAGGTGCAACAACAGAAGCGGAGAGGAGGGGAGAAGCGGGACATGGGGTCAGGCACTGTTAATGGTCTCATGATAGGGTCACCAGGTTTAGGGACTTCTAAGGACGCGTTGTTCGCTTCTGGAGAGTTGGACTCGAAGCGGAGGAAGTTGGTCGATGTAAGTGTTGCTCACAAATCTTCAGAGCCCTCCAAAGTGGGCCAGGTAGTCTCCCCGCTCTCGGTCACACTCAATAGTACCCAAATGACTATCAGTCACGTGCACAGTGTCACTCCCCAGTCTCCCTTCACACCCCCTGCCCCTCATCCTAACCAGCACAACGGACATAAAGTGGCCCCACCGGCTGCCCCCAGCCAGAGCTCCCCCTTGGAGGCCAACGGCATCCTGACCCCGCTGCCTGCTGCAGGGCCCGACTGGTCAGCAGAGCGCATAGCACAGCAGTACATCATCCCCTGCATGAAATACTACGGCATCTGTGTGAAGGACAACTTCCTCGGCCCTCAGCTCGGCAACAGGGTCCTGGAGGAGGTGGAGGTCCTAAACCAGAGTGGGAAATTTCGGGACGGGCAGCTAGTGAGCCAAAAGAACATTCCTTCGCGGAGCATCCGGGGTGACCAGATCGCCTGGGTGGAGGGACGAGAGCCCGGGTGTACGAGCATCGGGGCGCTGATGGCTCACATCGATGAGGCCGTCATGTACAGCGCTGCCAATGGACAGCTGGGGGACTGTGTCATCAATGGACGCACTAAGGTGAGCGGAGATGTTTTCCACCCGCCGGAAAACAGAAGCTACACAGAAAGCAGATGTGGTGTCAGTCAGATGACGCCATTATATTCTGGTGGTGTGTTGGGTCATGTCTGCTGTCTGTTGCTTTATCTTCTGCTGCTGCTTCTCTAATGCCGACATGCAGGCAGGCAGGCAAACACACACACACACACACACACTCACACCACAGTGGGAGATCAAGCTGAGCTTCAGGTAGGATGGTAAGAACGAGCTCTGCGGTGTTTCCGGCACGTGAGCTTGATGAGGGGGGCTGCGGGCTGAGCCTTCCTCGTCAACTGGCCTTGTGCCTGGGTACATCACAACCAGCCCCCCCCCTCCTCCTCCTCTCACCCTGCCTTCATGCCACTGGTACCCTGAAGAAAAGAAAACACACAGAGGGCTGTATCTCCTCTGCCATCACTTTATCTCTCCCTTTGAAGAGAATTTTTTTCATCACCACTTTCACTGTTGTCGTGGTTGGAGAGTGGGTTTTTTAAAAAAAATGTTGTTTCCCTTCTGTCACATCTCATGCCACATGAGCCGCATGTTTTCTCTCTCCTTCTACCATGACTACACTGCGTGCCTCGGTTTGTGCTTTCCCTTGATCATTTCCCAAATTTTTAGGTTAACGCACCACTCCAAACGCCCAAGCACTAAACTGCCTGTAACTATTTTCATTCCTCTTCCACTCGCAGTCCGCTATTAGCCCGGCAGGCAGTTATTTTCTCCGTCCTGCGCACAGGCCACTGGACACTGTGTGCCGGACAGGAAACTTCCCTATCATCCTCCCCGTAGTGACGCAGTCCTGGTTTATCTGAGCCAGGTAATGTCAGTGATGTGGATTGATGTCTGGTTTAGTCACCGTCCTGAATCTTATTTGTACGCTCTCCGGTATTTGCTGACGTTTCAGCCCACTAACAAACCCGGTGCGATCCGGCGGAAAACATTCAGATTAAGTTACTCAATTATCTGTCCTTCGACCTCCCTGTCTGTCTCTGTGTGTCCTTTAACTATGATCCTGTTTTTTCCCTATACGCTGTGAGTTAACCATTACATGCCATGTCCACGCTGTTGCCTAACATGCTGTCAGTGTTTCAGCAGCCCCCCCCCCCCTCTCTCTTTTTTAGTCATGATCCACAGTATAATAATTAGTAATGCAATGCTACGTTCTCAGAAGAGAGAGGTTAGTTAGTTTGGTAGTTTTATACAAGCTGAACTGTGTCAAACTCTTACAAATCCACGATTAAATCCTGATCCTGAAAAGTAGGCACAACATTACACTTCCCCGTGGGGAGATTAAGTGGAAGCTGTTACCTACATGCTGGCAGTCCCCAAGTTAACTGTAGTTTTTAGTTAATCGGTGGCGCTACAAGGAGACTGAGTAGATGTATAAGAAATCTACTGCAGTTTGGTAGCAATGTAGCCATTAATCACATTCAATTAAACTGACTAAATGGACACACACGTGTGTGAGATTTGTCCTGTCATCAGTCACGTCTCTGTGTGTGTGTGTTCTCCGTCTTTCAGTATTCTCCACTCTCTTTCCAGTACATTTGCCCGACGACCTCGTTCACCCCATCTCCTGCGCACGTTGCTCCTCGCCCCCTGCGTACGTTTAGCCACTGACGCAAGCCTGAGATAGTGTTTGTGCAGCCACTATTTGGGCATGCCTCACATCTGCTCTTTTAAATATGGGCTGATGTGCGTCGCTTTCAGGTCCAATTCATGGCCCGCGCTCTGATACGAAACCGTAAAAAGCGAGCGTGAGGATAAAACCGGCCGAGCTTCCACGTGTCTGATTCTTCAGTGCTGTCTTTGTACTTCAGTTGCACTGTGAATCTGCGGCTTAGGCTGCAAAATGATGAACTCCCGCCTGCTACTGGGTTACACTCAGCCGCGCACAAACACCGTCTCATTCACACAAAAGATAACGAAACCGTCTTTATCTCTCGACGCTTTGGTCTCGCGACCGTGGAGGAATTAATGAGTGAAATTCAATTGCAGTTATGCTATTCGTCGTTGCATGCTTTCCTGAAGAGGACATGAAATGCGGTGATATATTCTGGGGTTGCCACATTTATATTGGTTGCCCTCACTGTTTTCTGTATCTGTATGTCTGTACTTTCCAGACGCTTATTAGGATGTAATGTGTTGCTCACAAAGTTACTTTCAGTTCTCGGTTTTAGTGCTGGTGATGACTAACTGAGTAATTCCCAGGTAGAAATGTCAGATTGCCAAACGCCAACTGCTCCCTGCCCTAATCCCTTCGTTTGCCCTTGGTACATAAAAAAAAGTTTAATGCTGCACAGTACAAAATGTCCTGGGTGGGTGTTCCTGTAGAGGAGTGTACGAGAAAGAGAGAGGAACTGATTGGAAAAGAAAAAAGGAAGATCAGGGAGGGTAGAAGGTCACTGCGTCTTTTCCGTCCTGCTTTTTCACATGACTTGTGTCAACTGTCCATGAAGCCTTCCCGTCTTCCCCTCTTGTATTCTAACCTCCTTTTCCTTTCTCCTTGTCCTTAACTTCACCCTCTTTCTCCTTTATCTTATCAACCCCCTTTGCTACTTGGACAAAATATTTCCCAGCCGTTACCTTGGTAACAGGCCCATACAGAGTTGAGCTCTGCATTGTGCATGAAAGAGATGGAGAGAGACGGAGTGGGGCTGGCATTACCCAAAATAATGCATCACCAGCAGTGGTCTAATATCTCTGTACCCTGACTCGGGTTAGTCATCGGGAGACAGGTTTCGCTGCCCGAGACCGGGAAAAGATCAGTAGAAAGTCTTGTATTATGGGGATGAGGTGGGGGAAAAAAAACCCCACAACACAAGGAACGAGACAAACGAAGGGGGAGGGGATAGACTGGAAGTGAGAGCGTAAGGAGTGGGAGGATGGCGATGAGAGAGTGAGAAGGGACGATGCAGCAGAAGCTTCGGCATAATGTCTGCTGCAGCAGCATGTCCTCAGATGCCCCTCCTAGAGCTCAGCAGTGCCACGGTGCACGCTGAAATCCAACACTCACACGCGCAATGCAGCTAGAGACATCCGACTGTAGCTAGCCTGTTTAGATGGATGATGGATGAATTTGCCATTATGGCATTGATGAAGTCTCAGGCAGTGATCACATAATATTCATTTCTGTTTATATTTGCGTCCAAGATGGCATTTGTAGCAGAATTTGTGGTGTTCCCTTGGTGCAGTACTTGTTCCCTTAAATGCAACATTTTCATAATCTGTGAATAGCAGCTCGGTTTTCATGTCCGTGACATCGTGGGGCATTCCTATCAAAATGTAATGAATTAAGCGCTCCGGTACAAGTGCACTTCATTTCAGTTTAAATGCAGTACAGCTGAAGGGATTAGTTGACTTTTAATTTAGTGGACTGACAGAAAATTGATCAGCAATCTTTACTGTTAACTGATGAATTGCCTCAGCCATTTTTCAAGCAAACAATACCAAACGCTCTGTGGCTTTTTTGTTTTATTTCATTGTAAACTGAGTGTCTTTGTGTTTTGGTGATGTGAAACAAGCCATTTAAGACAGAAAATAAACATCAGATTGATCAATAATGAACGTAATTGTTAGCTGCAGCCCTAAAATGCACTTCATTCTCAAAATTAAGGAAATCCATATGAAATTCACTGCTTGTTACCTCATATTTACTTCTAAGTCATCTTTATTTCCATTACATTTCGTTGCTGGCATAGATCGAGACACGTTTACTGTATGTGCATCATATAAAGCATAACGATTAAGCATGAAGTACACCGCATGCATACATAGACTCACACACGTGCTCAGACGCAGACATTTGTTTTGTCATCCTGACATTCAGCAGTGACTCATGTATAATAAGTGCCATTTGGGACCGTAACAAGATTGACTCATAAGAACTGAGCACATTTCTTTTGTTTGCCTCGCGTTCACACGAAAAATAATCACCGTTATAGAAACACTTGAGGACACTTGATCGCGTTTCTAATTCCGCCAACTATCGCTCATTACAGGCGCAGAAAGTAGCACTTTTCCTTAAATACGGTTAGTGCCAAAAATAGCGACAGAGCTGTGACCTACAAGTGCTTCAGCCGTTTTTTTTTTCTTTTTCTTCTCATGTATCCGTGCAAACCATGCAACACAAACATTATGGACTCTCTCTAGTTTGGTTCTGTGTTGATGTGACTCAGCTTAGCCTGATACTTTGTAACCTTAGCGATGAAACTCCCTTGTGGTTAAAAAAAGTACACCTACCTCCAGAAAACACACAGATCAGTTTTCTCTGCAAGTTTAAACCAGCTCAGCGTGGTGGTTTATATTGCAGTAAATCCATAAATCTTTTAAGAGCCCGTTAGTTATTATGTCTCCCCAAACAATTGCAGATTCATAGTCTGAATGTAGCTGAATAAAGGGCCTGCACTCCGCGGTGACGTGTGACAAAGCACTTCATCGTCATTCTGACTTTTATCTCCTTCATTTTTCTCTGAAGCTATCCGGTAGAAACCATTAATAACAGCTGATTTATACTATTCCCTGTGTGACGCAGGCTGCCTGTGAGTAATCAGCTGTGGAAATTAAACAAGATGGCAGCGCTGCTCGACAGTTAGTGAGTCAAATGCTTTCAACCCCGAGATGACAAACATCTGTCGTGCTGCAGTGTCCTTGAGCAAGATCCTGGCCCACTCCCAACATTCACTTCCAGGGTCTCTCAGTTTCTGATAACCAACGGGCTCGGGGCTGTCGCAATGTGAAATTTAGAAGAGCTTGAGCACTCTGTGACGTTTTGAGCTTGCTTGATTGCTTGTGTAGTTTCTCATTCTGTTGAGGCCCAGTCATGATGGTTTGCGTCCCCTTTTGCTCACATCTTAGCTGAATTTTTAAGGTGGGAGTTGACCGGTGACTCTCTACAAGCTCCAGAGCTGCTGGTTTATAACTAACCCTGCACATATAGTCTGAGCTGTACACACTCAAGCCCTCCACCCCTCCTACCTCTTTCTGTATTTGCACTTTATACATCAAGAGCATTATCTTCTCTTCTACCTATCACACATGCTCTACATTAAATATAATTTCTCCGGCATCCGGTGTTACCGTACGTAAAAACGATCCCAAGCGGGTTCAACTTTGATTTGATTTGATTCTGTATGGTTTAAAGATTCAAATAAGAGGCAACATCTACTTCCATGTATGTACGTACTGCTTCCAAAAGTCTCCTCAGTGTTTGCGATCATCATTTTAACCCTCCTTACATACAGTGTGTTCCTCCCCTCGCTTGTTTCCCTTTGACAAGCAGTAATGGAGGTATTTGTTCGAGCTTATCTAGCCCCTCTCTCCACCATCATTCCTCTTATCAGGACGTGCGTGCAGCATTGGACTTTATTTTGGTACTTGTCCAGAACGGTCTGTTTTGCCAGCCCGGCCGTCACCTTGACAGCCCGGGTATCTACCCAGTTATGCCATTAGGCCATTAAAAGCTGGTGCCTGGCAGACACATGTTTGCTTACTGTGGGTACTGTGGGCACAGATCTCGGCAAGAAATGAAGGAGCGAGGAGGGCAGAGATGGCAGATAGGATCATTGCTGTGTGTTTGAATGTTTGCGGGGTACTGACACATGGCGGTTAAAAACGGCGTGGATGTGTGTGAAACTGGTCTGAATACCAGCCGTGAGTGATGAATCACTTTTTTTTTTAATGCTTGGGGGTTGGTTTAGAATAAATAACATAACCCCCCCCCCCCCTTAAATTATAAGCTTGTCCTGTGTAAACTTTCATATACACATTGTGTATTTTCGCGTACATGTTTGTGTGTGTCATGTGTTTATGCTGCGGGCTAGGGCTGAGCTGTCTGGTGTGGCATATTACATTTTAATTGTGGTTAATTACAGTTGTTAAGGTTGTTACAAGTTGGAAAAAAGCGAGCGATGCTATCCTCGCTGGGAAAACACTTCCTTGAATACACGCGCTACCGAAAATGATCATTCTCATCTTTTTGCGCGTGTATACAGGAAATCCATCCATCCACTTTTTCATTTTCATTAAATGTCATTTTAGGTTTATGCAGCTGTTCATTCTTCATATTGAAGAGTCAGATGATATTAAACTGTCCGCCAGAATGTTCACTCTAATACAGTCTGAACATCTACCTACATTTGCTTTTGTTTTTGCTTTTTTTTAATAAAAAATGCACAAAAGGGCATCTGTCCCTACAAGACACAGTATCAGGTGCTATCAGCTTGTTACAAGATACACAACAGTAGGTCATGTGTGAACTTGACACTTGACAGCAGTGTGCCAAAGACAGACGACTCTCCGCAGGACTTTCCTGCTGCGATAAGTTGTGATGCTCTCGCTGGGTTAGCGAGCAGAGGTGCCACGGGATATTTCACAACTATGTTCTCAAAAGTCTGGACCCTGGAGAGACCGAAAACTGAAAGTAAAGGTACCCTGTGAAGTTTTTTTTTTTTGGTAAACCAAGTCACATTTGGGTTTAGTATTTTCTCACCGAAACACAATATGTTCAGTGCTTTTACTTCCTCATAAAGCATGGTATGTTTGCTTGCGAGCATGTTTCTGTGTTGTCTTGCAGTCTTCTTCCACCTGTCACTCAGTGGAATAATGTCAAGCAGCAGTCAGGACTGCCTGTCATGTTGCCCGTATATTCCTGTTGGGCATGCATGCAGATAAAAACAAGACCCACCCTTAAAAAAAACAATTGCACCATAGCGCTACTAGTGATGAAAAGTGCCTCAGGGTGTGCCTTTTGACCTACCTTTTTCCTATGATGTGAAACACGTGTAGGAATCAAGGGGACAAGTACTTGCTGAGATTGAAGCCTTAATAACACATCAAAACACTTCAGCTCATCCTCTGCGACGTAAGATGTAATTGCTTCAAATCGCATTCAGATCACATTCGTCTTTCTGATGATCGTCACGTGCGTGCTCATATTTTTCTTTTTTTCTTTCATACATTTGATATGGTCGTTTTGACGCAGCTGGTCTGGCTGTCAGTTGGAGCCCGGAGCCAAAGGTCCGGAGGTTAATGAGCTCTGACTGCGAGCGTTGGTCGGTAATGAGAGCTGACGGTGGCGGTTGAACGGACTCATTCAACAACCAATCTCGCTTGGCTGTGAATGAGGAGGGGAGCTCCTCAACGGGGAGGAAGAGGGCAGACCGCACTCTGGCCGAGGCTCCTCCTACGCAAGCCGTAGTGTCACTTTTTTGTTTGAGTTTTGCAAATGACGCGAGAACAGGTGTGTTTGTCTTGGAAATCTGCGCGAGTGCGCTTGATTTTCTCGGGGTTAAGACTCAGGCAAGTCAAGTTGATACTGCAGCTGTGTAGAGCCTGTTAGACTTGACTGATAGTGTCCCAGAACGGCGCTGAAGTGATGCAGTGACTCTGATATTGTAACTCTTCCCATGCAGAACAATATATGTCAAGAAAGTGACACTATCTTCCTTTTGGAAGCCAGCCTGGAGAGAATATAGTGAAGTTATTACTCTTCACACTGCCAACTTCTATCATCCAGGATCTCCTTCTGCCGGTATAGGCTGATGTCCCTCATCATCTGAATCAGTTCTTCAGTGTGGAAGCTATTTACACAACCCAGGCCTGAAACATGAGCGCGTTTCTGCAATTCAGACTGACATGTCACAGTGGCACAGGCTCAGCTCGTTCTCTGTAACCTGCAGTGCATTCATAGTCACGTGATTCTGTAGTGGGCCCCGGTCTGGAATGCGCATTTACTGAAGAGCTCTCACGCAGGGCTCGGTTCCTCTCGGACTCCCCAGAGAAAGCGGCACTCTCTCGCTTCACAGCCTCCAATGCGTAGACGTCAAGCAGGGGGAAATACCACCGCGAGACCATTGTTTGAACGTGGAGACTCTATCTGCAGATCTTCTGAGCAACAGCTGAACTCTGACACATTTCTCCGCTCCTTTTCCGTAGCGTGATACAAATTACACGGGGTTTTATGTGAAGTCTGCAAAGAGCCCACCTGGAAAAACGTTTAATCTTGAGAAGAGATGTAGAGCAGGCGGTCACCAAAGGTGTCTTTCACATTGTCCTTGAGCCGGCTGAAGTTTCTAAATACCGCGTGGTCACCTGTTGTTTCTCAGACTGTAGCCTTTCAAGATTTATCGCCCACACTGTCTCGCTCTGTTCTTCAAATAGTCCTTGACATCAATTCACCATCTACATAGAAAAGGCTAGTTCATCTGATAAAGATGAGAGTAAATACCTCAAGTCACTGTCATCTCAACCAGCATGTGCCACAACTTGCTGCTGTTTTCTTATGCTGCTGCATCGAGTGCTTTAATTGCACAACTAACAATCTCATTCCTTCTGTTTTTTTTAGGGCATGGTCGCCTGTTACCCAGGTAACGGGGCAGGGTATGTCCGCCACGTTGACAACCCTAACGGTGACGGACGCTGCATCACGTGCATCTACTATCTAAATAAGAACTGGGATGCCAAGGTAACTTTTAGAAGATCAGTTACATTTAGGTAAAGAACTTTTTTGTCTGCGTCAGGGTAAATGAAGATCACCACAAATATAGTGTATTTCAAGCATCATTCCACTAGACTTTGGCACTTGGAGCAACTCGTGTGTTTTCTGTTCATGTGTATCTGTAGAAACAAGGTGGGATACTGCAGATCTACCCTGAGGGCAAAAACGTGGTAGCCAACATCGAACCGATGTTTGACCGGCTGCTCATCTTCTGGTCTGACCGCAGGAACCCGCATGAAGTCAAGCCAGCCTACTCCACTCGGTTAGTAGTCTCTAAAAACATGCCGGGGTCTGCACACACTCATGTAAACGTCTGTCACGATTTTAGATTTCGAGACAGTGCGCACTGCCAACATTGTCAGGCGTGTGTGTGAATATACAGTATAGAGCGGATTTTAGTACACTCTCTACAGCAAATACACCATTAATGTTTAATTATCACTGTGTTAATTATAAGAAATATAAAGTGCAAATTATTTAATCAATTATTTAACATAACCCACACTACAAAAAGTAGATTTATACAGTTTTAAGCCCAGCAGGTTAAATACCATAAAGATCCACAGACACACACACACACACACACACACACACACACCCAGATCTATTTCTGTTATACCATAGAATCCTGTCTCCTCTGTTTCCTCTTTCCTGGTCTCCTCAGGCCGAGAACTTTTGTGAATGAATTTAAATCAGTTCAAAATTATATTGAACCAGGATCCACGTGTGATGACGTTTCTTTGTTGCCCATATGAGATAGATCCACTTTACATAAGCGGACTCACGTAAGCGCTTGCACACATATTATTATTTTAAATGGCAGCATTAAGCAATAGTCCACCGAGGGCGCATGACATACACCTTTTCACTCCTACATTTCCTCTCCTCTCCTCTCCATCTGACTGCTGGGGGGCGAGGTGGAGCCAGAGGCAGGAAGTATGTGTTTCCTGAGGGGGTCACTAGGAGGGAGGGGGGAGGAAGGTTCGATTGCAAGACTCGTGCTGGAGAGGCACAGACATGAGAGACAGGAATAAACAATACAGCCCCACAGGAGAGACTACAAACTGTAGAAATTAACCATGTGCTTCCCAGGACAGTCGGCTTTTGCTTTAATAGACGTCATACGAGACATTCTTCTGTTCTGTTCATTGTACCATCCGGCACCTCTAGCCGGGTCTTTCTGAGATGAATTTTGTCCGTTTTGATCTGATACTTTTCAGGCAATTTGGTCTTGATCACAGACAGTTACTGAGTTAGGTTTACGTGAGAATATACGACCCATCGACAGAAACATTTGCCCAAGTTGAAACTTTACTTTCACTCATAATTTTAAGGCATTTTTGGGACGATGTTTCTTAATGTGACGGCAACTTCCTGGACTCTTAACTGGCTTTTTTTTTTTCTTAAGTCTTCACTAAAGAAGCTTATATATTGTACTGTCAAAAGAGATTAGCGATTGTCCTAATGTTATTAAGATCTCTCTGTCCTTCTTGTGTCTTACAGCTATGCCATCACAGTCTGGTACTTTGATGCCAAAGAGAGAGCTGAAGCTAAAGAGAAGTACAAATTGGGTAAGCTTCTTTACAGTTCAGTGTCAGTTTCACTTACCTCCCTAGCCCAGTTGATGCACCATTGATAATAATAATATTTGACGCAGCTTAACGTTGCACACGACCAACATGCTTTTTCTCTATTTCTTGTGTCCATAGCAACAGGACAGAAAGGTGTTCAAGTGCCTGTCACTCAAAACAGCAGGACATAAATCTCATTATAATCACTGGAGAGCACTCTGAAAGTGTTATGTGCCTTCCTGAACTGTCGATGGACGTCGTGATCATAAACGGAGACACCATCAGGCTGTCAGTCACCTCTGCAGCTCTACTCCACGTTCGCGGTGTCAGCTGTCAGATTCACACCACAGGCTGTGATGTAATGTTTTCCTGCCATGCGATTGGGCTGCAGATCAAAGACGTGGCAGTTAAAGAGCACAAAGGACCGGATTGTGTGGCACAGAGACGAGATCCTAAATCCCGTATGAAGACAACAAACTGAAAAAAAACTCAAAAAAACGGACTCCTTCATTTGATTTTATGTTGCAGTTTTGCGTGTTCAGTTATCGGTGGTGTTGTGGTGAAGTGAGAAATCATTGTTTGGTGTCATTTTCAAACATGCTGAATCGGTGGACCGACAAGTGGGGAAAATGGACGCAATGAGTTGATCAGTGGCGTAAATCCCTGAAATTCCTCCTTTCCCCTTGTCTGTGATGTGGGCAAATGTGTGTGTGTGTGTGTGTGTGTGTGTGTGTGTGTGTGTGTGTGTGTGTGTGTGTGTGTGTGTGTGTGCAGAGTGTAAAGACAAACAAGGCGTCGAGTGGTTATCAACTATGATGCAGTGGAAAGTTGCAGTGTGGGACTTATTCAGGCTCAAGCACTAAACATTACAGGGACGTACTTAAAAACCTCCATTAGGGCAACTCAGCACTGTAGTTTTACTCTATGTAGCACACTAATTAGAGTAGGATATCTGTCTAAGTCTAAAAAGAAATCCTCTGCAACAGCCTCAAAATGTTAGTGCGACAAAATCACAAAATAATCCAGCATTTTTCTCAGATTTTTCTTTTTTCGGTAGTTGCGACGTGTGAAACTGACTGCACCGAGAATGCACGCAGCTTTTTCTGTATGACTGAAGTACAAGGCTCACATTTGAGACAAAGGGCAAGGCGTCGAGTAATAAGGGGTCAAAACAGGGTTTAATGAATCAGAGTGTGTTTTTCTGTGTCGGTGTGTGTGTTGGTGTGTGTGCGTGTGCGTGTGTGTGTGTGTGCGCTCATTAGACCCTCTTACCTGTTCTTAACACGATGGAAAGAGTATGTATGATCAGTGTGGACGCTGTCAGACAGACCTCCTGCCCAAACGACCACACACGTCTGTACACTTAAGACCATTTACAGTATAAAGCACAGAGTTACAGCGTACGCTGTATGTGAACTGCAGGGTCGAACTACTGTCTGCTCATGTGTGGGATTATTTGTGTGCGCAAATGTGTACTTGCACGTGTATGTGACAGTTTCCACTGTCTGGAAGAGGCACGCAGGTATTGTCTCAGTGTATTTTTGATCGGCTTGAAGAGAAGGCAAAAAAAAGCACTTTATTGTTTGAAATGCCATGTGTGAATGATAGAAAAACAAAATATAACTAAAAATGTAGATTAATGCCTTTATGCTGTGGATAATATGGTCATTCAAATGCAATAGAAACTAAAACAATGAGAACAAATGGAAATTGTTTGCCTTTTTTTATTTTGGAGTATTTAATTAAAACTTGTCTGTTTTTGTACACAAAGATTTTTGTAAGTGATTTACTGGGAAACAGTCCTAGGTGAATCCCAGTTTTATTCAGACAGGGAGATGAGACCAAGAGAGCAGCAGCAGACACATTTTAGAAATTTAATTTAATCAATCTCAGTCATACGCTATGGATAAAAATACAGTCAGCTAATTGCGGGGTGTGCTGTGCGTATCAGTAACCAAGTCTCTCTATTTGGATATGACATGTAGCTAAAGTTCAAATTAAGACCTGCACCTTATAAAGTCAGAAGAGTTGCCAGCTTACCGAAACTAATTCAGTTTCAGTCGTTTTCTTGTTCTACTCAAACCTCTGTGTAATTAAGTTTAAAGAGAAATAAAAGCAGCAGATTAGTTTTTAATTACAGCATTCAGTGCGAGCAGTGCCGCGAAGAAGAGTGACCATCTTCCCGTCATTAATAAACCTTGTGCTTTGTGACACAGAGACACTTGGCAGAAGGCATAATTAATATCACAATTAAATACTGACATTTCATTTCAGACGTAAACAGTATAGAAGATTTAAGAGGATCTCTTGACAGAAATGGAATAAAAAATGCGTAAATATGTTTTCATCACTGTATAATTGCCTGAAAATAAGAAGCGCTGTGTCTTTGCTACCTTAGAATGAGTCAGTCCTCTCTCACAGAGTCTGGCGTGTTTAACTGCCACGTCTCTACAGTAGACTAGAATAGACAAACACTGGCTCAAGGTAGGGCCGCTTCCCCTCTGTAGTTTTCCCTACATACTTGGAGGAGGAGCAGTATTCAGTCGTCGACCTTTAAATGACATGAACTGTTAATTAAATACCTTGAAATATTATACAGAGTATCCAGAGGTCACAAACATGTTGTAAAAAATGGAGACCTACTTTCCAAAGTGAAAAACAAGCCTTTCATGAAGAAGGAGTCTTCATTGTATCAAGGTACCACACAAATACGTCAAAGGGATTTGGGTCATGCATGTTGAACGCTTTAAACACGGATAGCACCTGTATGTGACAGCGGTATCTAACATATAAAGTTAAATTTGTCCTTTTGACCCATAATAGCAATGCTGACAAACAGCTCGCCGAGCGCTGCTTTACAAGGTCAATAATTAAAGTCAAACCGTCAAACTGAGTGCTCTTCGTTCAAGAAGGGTTTCACGAAAGCTCGCTGCTGTGGTTTTGCCCTCTGCTAATCAATGTCTGCTCGGAGATGAAGCAGATTTCCAGTATCAAAGGGGCTTGGGAGAGGTCTATAAACAAGAAGCACAGTCCTTCAGATTTCTCTGCTGTTGGATTAGTATTTTCAAGACTTCTTCCAAGATTGCACACCAAAAAAACCCTGAAAATACAAAAATGTTTTGGGTTGCTCATCAGCAACAGATTCTAATATTTTTGGCAAATACACACAGTTTTGGGGGAAGAAGTTGGATACATTTCTAAATCCATGGGGTTTTATTTGCAGTCAGTAGTCAGGCTGAAACGATAAATAGAAGAACCAGAGCTGAGTTGATGTGGACCAGCAGGGTTTTGGAAAACCAACCGTTTACTGCAAAAGAGTAACCGTTACAACATTATACGTGGAGGACGAACATAAAAAAGTTCTTCAACACATAAACAAAACGATAAGAGACACAACATCTAATCAAACTCAACAAACTCAGCATCACTGTCATTCATAGTGAGTGACAAATGTGTGTGTTTCATGTGGCAGGTAACATTGTGCAGACACAGATAGCAAGTGCATTACACGAAGCCAAGCTGCATGTCCCCCTCCAGCCTTCGTGTCAACGTCTCCTCCGGAAAGATACTCAACCCCAAATTACACTTGAAAGTTCCTTTCTATTTCTGTTTTGGTGTCCACCAGCACTATATCTAGGTCTTCAGTTACTAAGCTAGCTGTTTCTCCACTAGCTACCCAGTTGCTAAACAAATTTTGTCAGCAGGTAATTCAGCATAGTGTGTATATAAGAGCCTGTCTGCTGGAAACAGGACTGAGGAGAGCAGCAGACTGAACCGTGCACTAAACTGAAGAAGGAAAATAGTCATCAGCCATTATAAGAACTCATTAAATGTGATTTATTAATTCTAAACATGTGCTTTAATTGTTCGACTTGTTTGGCTTTGAGACTGTTCGTCAAGACAAGCAATTAATTAGAAAGTTGACAGCTCAGACTACATTTCAATATTTTACTACTTTTTGCTGTCTGAATGATTATTTGATTAATCAAAACTAGTAAATAAAGTAATAATAATAACAAAAAATGGAATGTTGCTATAACACAAATTGAAGCTTCTAGGACCGTGAGACCACAGACAATAAGAGCAAAGACAGTCCACTTTGTTTAATCCATACACACAAATGTGGGGACACACACACTATCACACACAAACATAATGGAAAGATGTTACATGTATGTCACCCTGACCTTTTCAGTTATCACCCTCATGGCAGCCATATCAACACAACAGACTCCGGGTCTCAAAACACATGGCACAGATGGTGTTCGTTAGTGTATGTACACACATAAACAAATAAGCATAAATTAGATCAGTGTGGTGAATTCCCACAGTGGGACATAGTCCCGTAGTATAAGACCACGGAAGTGTTGGAGAACTCTCTTAACGCGCGCACTGAGGCAGTGCACGTTGGGATCGAGCTGCTGTTTGGGAGCATGCTCTCAACTTCCTCCCCTGCTTTGCACACTCCTGGAGCCTGACCGGAAATCTGAACTTTGCAAGACACTTTATCATAGTCCAAGGGGAATTCAAACGTCACCTGCGAGACTAATATACTACGGTTTATTTCTCCTTTTAGTTCCTATATACAATGTGGCCCCTTGTGTGTAGTTAGTATATATTTTAATACCTTAATTGTTTTGAATTCTGGCTGGTTGTCCATCAATTGTCTACCCTCTGACTCTGGGAAAAATGTACTGACTAAACATCATAATGATTATGTGCCTGACTTCTCAGACGAGTGCCTTGGTGCTTTTTCTTTTATATAAACAGTGAGGTCAGCACAGTATTAAACCCTTGCTCCTGTTCTGCCGATGCTCAGATTATACAATAACAACATATCAGTCAGGGAAGTGTCTTTCTGTTGCAGTAGTCTCCCTCCACCTTGTGGATTATTTTCTTCATTGCAGTTAAGGCCTGATTCTTCTTGTATTGTCAGGTGTATCCACAAGAGGTCAGAATGTGACACGAAAAATGTGATGGAGGTTGACTTGACGTAAACCCTGCTCATGATTCCTCCCTCACACACACCCTCACGCAGGCACACGCAGTTCTGAAAACACATCCAGCACATAAAAGCAGGTGTTGTCTAAAAGCACGTGGCCTCGCATAATGGAAACACAGTCTGCACCTGCTTGGTCTGTAACTCTACAGAATATATTTTTGACATCTTGTCCTGACTGTCAACAAGCACGCCATCATGGAAGTAAATGTTTCTCTTCACCGGGGTGGAGGGGGGTGAGGTTCAAATTGTATTGCTGTAGTGTAGTCACAATGATGCAATCCTTCCAAACTAGACATACGACTGGTTTTGCATAATTCCCACATGCTCCTGCATCAGTCCTCCGAAGTGATGTTTTTGTTTTTAATAAGTTTCAAAATGTCTTATTTGCTCTCTTTTCTTGTTCTTCTTCTTTCTTCTTCTCTTGTCTTGACTGTTTCAAGCGATTATTTATTTTAGAGCTCTTGCATAATCTCACACGCTATTTTTCTTTCTTTTTGTCTCATGTCTCATTTGGGCTGCCTTTGTCCACATTTTCCACATTATTTGTCCATTTCAGACTATTTGTGCCATCTATGATTTATGTCCTTTTTTTTCATCTAAAAACATTTTTGTGTCACGTTTCATCTGAAGTGGCTCCATTACATTTTTAAGGGGAAATCCTCAGAAGTTTTGAGTTATTCGGGGAATTATTTTCCCCTACAGTTGTCATTGCGTTTTAAAAAAAGAAAAATTATTGGTTCACAGTCGCAGCAATGCGACAGGAAATAATTCATCTGCCCCAAATCTATAACATCACCGCCCCCAAGGTACAAACCAAAAGAAAATGATGCAAGGTGAATGTCAGCTATTGCAAGAATGAGACAGGAGGAAGCACGTGGGCCAGCATACTTTATAGAGACTAAGAGCTTAACGGAACCATTGTTAATGTTATTAGTTACATGTGTGCTGCTGTGAAAATGCTATACCGAGGTTGGCCACGACACTCTCCATAATAATAATTCAGTATAAAAATATCCCTCAGCCTTTCACTGATATCCCCATTGTGGAAGAATTGTTATTCCATCAACATAATACTTTAAGCACAATAATTCATTGCTTCCAACAACTCCTACCCGTCTCACCAGCTCAAAAGTCCCCATCCGGCAGCCTTGTAACCTGAGGAGTTATTAAAGATGAGATTCATTAAACAGACTTTAATAGATTTTGGTTCAAAATGAAAATGGAGTTGATGACAACCTCCAACCTAAACCTCCAGCGTTCTGAGCTTTTATGATTGATATGAGTAAAAATGAGTATCCAAAGGTGTAAGCAAAGGTGAACCCCTAAACTGCAAAATAATCAAATAAACCAAACACACAAAACTAGAATTAACATATAAACACTAAACCAAAGTTGCACACCAGAAATATCCTCTTGACAAAAGGCCTCATGGCCTCCAAAGTCATCCTAAAACACAAAGAGGAAACCTTGTTACAGCAGCGATGATGCAAGCAAAGTTAACCTGCATTGACACAACACAACACTTAAAATGGGCCTAACTTCCTCACCACGGTTATTTCTGTTCCTTAAAACAGACAAGCATACACTACTCTAACGGAAACACAGCACCTGCTTAGACCTATAACTCCACAATATACGTGATATTTTTGGCATCCCGCCTCTGTCAACATGCACAACGTGGTGTAGAAGTAAATACTTCTCTTTATTGGGGTCTTTCATTTTATTTTTGCACTCTAGTCTCAATGATGCAATCCTTCCAAACTATTACTCTTACTATAAATAGTTATACGACCATACTGCTCTGTGTCTGGGTATGCACAGTGACTTTCGGTCGAGTGTGTGGACCTCGACTCTCACTCTGTTCAAAGCTCTGCACTAATCTGTATATATGTTTCCTGTCAAGTTTCAGAATGTGTCATTTGGACGGCCCACTGTTTTCTTAGCCTGAAGACATCCATGATTTAATTCAGAGATGATCCAATACTCTCAAAAATATTTTCCTTCCTTTGTGTATATTGTTCAATATAACTTGCTTTGGTTCTTTTCGTCCATATTTTTTTCATTATTTGGTCATTTTGGGCACTTTGTCATCTAAAAAAAAAAAAGCCCTGCTTTTTGTTTGACTCATTTTCAATCTGACCCCGGATTTCACAGTTAACCTGATCATTATCAAAGCACTGCAGGAGGACCACACAGCTCCATCAGTAGCTTTTTTAGATTTCAATTGTAGTTTTAAATCCTTTAACGAGGATCAGTTGGAGGGCAGTGTCTGGTGCCAGCAGCTCCAACAGCGTATCTTAAAGTTGCTGCAATTAAGGGAAAATTCTTGTCTTTATTGAGGAAATAGTGGCCATAACAAAACATCAAAGCAGGAACAGCAGGAATGTTGCTCCTCAAACACCTTGTGTGTGTGTGTGTGCACATGTTGTTGTTGTCAGGCAGACATTTATTTCTGTCTTGTGTGATAATTGCATAACCTGTTCTCCTGCTGTGTTTTGTATTTCCCTTTTAAGGAATTTAAGTGCAAGTGGATTCGCATGAAAAACATGAAATGCCATGTTTGAGAGGTGCATTGTAAGATGTGGGTCCATTCTGCCACCCCTTAAGGTGGTCTTTGTTACTTTTCCTGTTCATCCTCATGTGTCACACACACACACACACACACACACACACACACACACACACACACACACACACACACACACACACACACACTCAAACGTCCACGTTATTATGAGCAGGTACAACTCGCTCAGGAAATTTGATGTCTGGTTTCAACTTTACCTAGATGATCTTGTTGTATGAGTGCGTGCCTTTGCTCGTACGCTTCAGTCTATCTTGATCTGAAGTCAGTTCGGAGAAAAGCCGTAAAGCACTTTATTAAACACATCTCACATCTCATCGAGCTGAAACATTTCCTGTCCCTACATTATTCCACTTCTCTTCTCTTTCTTTCTTAATCGTGGTGTTTTCATCCTTTGCCTTGCTTTCATTTTTGTTATTGGCCGTTTTTGACTGCCGCTCCATAAATCGTCCATCATATTATGTTTTCACCTCTTCCATGACACACATTCACGATTTAGGTTTCACATTGAGACCTCAGATCATTTAAAACATAATTCCTCTTTCATTCGCGTTATTTTTTCCCATCACTATTACAGCATAACACTTTCGTTCCTCTTCCCAGTCAAACACACTATTTTTCCCGTGCAGGAAGGATGAGGTTGGCTTACGTACAATACATTGCGATCCAGTACAACAGCACCACTCACCATGGCAAAAAACTGTAAGAGCTTCACTTCTTTGAGCTTCACAAAGGCAGTATTCATTGCCCTGATTTGCATCACATTGTACAGATGTTACCTTTGTCCATTCTTTGGTTATGTATACACATTATGTAACTGATCGTTCAAATCTCAGCGTTGTCAGATGGTAAATAAATGGGATCCATCATTTTAAATCATCCAGGCGCAGAAGAAAAACAATATTAGATCAGCGTTGGACAAAAAGGTGAAGCTGTATATGTTGCCAGCATTGCAATGCCAGAATATGCTGTGTCTGTGCACGCTGTAAAGTGGCCAAAGGGGAAGCATATAAATTGAAAATTACAACAGGGCATGGCACTCAGACTTCAGGAATACTGCAGATAACTGAAAGTGTGGATATGATGTACTTGATGGAAATGGAGATGGACTCCAAGGACCCTGGTGGTTTCTGTGTGATACTGCTTAAACTGACATTTGTATATGTTTCCCGTGGCAGTTAAAAGACAACGACAGGCTATGAGAAGTATTGTTAACAAATATTACCATCTTCATTGGTTACATGTTGTTTGGAAAATGATTCACATAAGAGCAACAGCTGGGAAGACTTTCGTTTTCACGTGTCTGCCTCTGTTATTGTCTCAGTGGTCAAAATACATCATTCTGTCCGTTACTTCACTGATTTTCTTTCTCATTCAATCCTTTTAATTTTGAGCACTTTTGGTTTCAGTTTGAGACATCAAGAGACAGTGAAGGTTGTTTTTGTTTTTTCTTTTGGTCCAAACGTAGGAACACTGTGTCCTTCTGGCCACAGAGCAAAAACATCTAATTACAACTGACTCTCGTCACTCTGCCCGGTCAAACATCTCCTCCTGCAGAGGGACAAAACAAAAAGCACAAAAAGTTGAATCATAATCACAGAATAGTATTTGTTGTTTATTCCCCCCAGTGTCCGAGCTAAAGTAGAAGGATCATGTCTTTCATGCTCAGGATGCACAGCTCTGCCTTTAACATGTCCTCTATTCTAAGGTCACATCTGTAGTTGCCATGGTGATGGATCTGGTACTCAGCATACCTCAGAATAATTAAGTGATTTCTAATGGCTGTTGCCATCTCCTGGGCTGTGTATGTTATAGTCAATCAATAGATGTATGTATCTGACATATCCGTGTATTTGCCAATGTTTTTTCATCCATTCACATGCATTTCTCCGTGTATGGCTAATATCCATTTTGTGTGTGTGTATATAATGACAGACATAGTTAAGGATGGTTGGCTAGGCAGAAGTTATACATGGATGTGTGTGTGTGTGTGACTGTGTCTCAGGGGAGCCATGCAGTGTGACTGTTCTCACGGGATGGGGTGTTTCTGAGCACCTATCCCAGGGGCATCTCCAATACAGCATAGGCTTAGATTGTCTGACCCCTCTGTCTGACCTCTGCCTCGTCCTCTTCTGGGCCCCGCAAGCTCTGCCTGTGCTGGCGTCTGTCTGTGCGAGCCCTACGGCAAGATTCTTTCAGGTCTGGTTTATAAAAAAGCAGTGGGAGATACCTATGTCACACATACACCAACCTCCGAAAGACTGTAATAATAGCTGAGCAGAGTAAAGCCACCGGGATTGTCCAGACTAAATCAGCGCGGGTGTAGTCTCAGACATTCTCCGATGTTGAAATGGAGCTCTGCATGCTAAAACCTGTTAACTCATATTGACTTCAGGTGTGTCCAATTAATGTCGTCCACAACAGTTAAGCAACAAATAGTTGGTGTGGGTCTATTGAATCACAGTAAATAGAAAATTTGTGGCCTCAAATCAGTCACATGACCTTGTTAATAAGCTGTGACTATGAGACGGTTTGGTTTGTCAGATTGCTCCACACTTACACATCACATTAGTCATTTGGTGGTTTCAGCTTTTTTTTTTTTTTTTTTGTCTTACATTAAATATTTTTGGGTTTGGGAAAATAGCTATGACTTTATGATTGAAAGGTCATGACCCATAAAGCATGAAGTTCAGCTCATGATTACTCTTAGGCCAAGCCAATGTTTGATTAGAAGCTATTTGCTGTGTAAGGCAAAAAAAAAGGAGGATTAGGGCAGTGAGAAACTGGAGCAGAGGAAGAAGACAATGTAGACACAGTGACTACCTGCACTGTGGACACTAGATCTGAAGGCAGTTGAGTACCATTTTCATGTCATCTCGTGATTAGCCCAAAACACATTTGCTGCCTGACAGTAGGGAACTGTGTCACTGGGAGCAGGAGCAGTTTATCTAACTGACATGGCAGCACCGTGCTTCATCCAATCTACTACCGCAGCTAACAGGCAGAGCCAGCAGGCATTATCGGCTACAGTAAGGGGATTAGGCTGCCATGTGAGTTCATACGCTAAGAGGGAGAGGAGAGAATGAGAGGCAGGGAGGGGAGAGAGGAAGTGAAATATATGGGGGAGGAAGAGAGGTAATTCTGGAGATTGAGGGGGGTGGAGATTAAAAGATTTTCTTTTCATTTTACATGAAACTGTACTCTCCGTAACAGTGGGGGGAAAAAAAAGCACGGGGCGAATCAAGCCTTCATTTCATTACAGGGAACATGATCGCTGGTGTTTGTTTAGCATGTCAGCATAAAGATCCCCAACTGTGTTTTCATTTAGAGAAGAATCCTTTAATTGCGCCGACTAATGAAATCATATTAAACGGACTCAGTGGTTGGCATCAGGTATAAGTTTACAGCCTTCCATCCTCAATATAAGGGACTATGATATGATGGTGACATTTATGAGAAATTTAACATGGATGTACTGAGGTATTATGAAGGGAATAAGCAAGGATAGAGAGAAATATTGAAATTATTAGGCATCCAGGAGAGGAAGTAATCAAACATGAAACCCCACTGACTTTCTCATAGCAGCCATTTTGACATGAAATAGTAGGGTCAGTGCAGGTGTTTCCAGTGTTGCTAATTAAGGCTCTATTCCATTTAATGGAGCAGTGAGCCAGTGAGGCAATGCCAGAGCAGCACCCTGACTCGGCTGCTGTGACAATGGACCATAGACTAGAATAGATTTTTAAGGTCATGTATTCAACACAGAAAGATCCATGGTTGTTATGGCAACAATGAAGCTGTCGTCAACACCTCAATGAGGTGTCGACCAAACGCTAACCTCCTTGGCTGGGAAATGAAGCCAAGAGAGATTTTCAGATGATCTGGGAGGTGGAGGAGGCACGAATGGCAACACATTGCATATTCTGAATTTCAAAACGGCCCTTCAGAAACATGTGAGTGAAGACGCGCATACACTGTCCATTCTTTAATCTCTCTTGGTGATGATGCACTGACCTCAGATCTTCACATTTATTTTGACCTCGCGGTCAGCCACATCCTGTGTAAAAGGGAAGTTTAGAGTTTTGCCTTGCTGCTGAGTAATTCAGCCATTAGGCAATATCGGTTTAACCAGTTAAATTGCAAGGCAGGGTGGTGCAGTGGTCAGTGCTTTTACCCCACAGAAGGGTGTACCCCACCTCTCACCCCGAAGTCAGCTGGGCCCCACTGTGACCCTGATGAGGTCAAGCGGTTACAGATGATGGATGGATATTAGCATTGGTTTGTTATGCAAATATGTCTCTGGTACCTTTTCAGTGTTTTGTCAAGGCCAAGTGAAGGACAACAGCTACCCATGTAAGAGGAACAGTAAACACGGTGGTCACACCTCCAGGCCTCTTTCAAATCTTGTGTAAACTTGTTTATAGATTTGACTGACCTCTACTCGACAGGAGCAGTTACAGGCAGTTACTTCTCATGCACATGCAACATACATAGGCCGGCACTCACGCACTCAACATATACAGTTACATGTGCAGCTCCATGCACAGTGCACTCAATTGACCGCATGATGTTAAGAGATAGCCTATGTCCCTGTGTCCATGTGACATGTGATGCTTTGAATCACCTCCTCAGTGCCTAACATTGTTGCCCCTTTTATTTTTTCACGTTCCATGGTCACTTATCCCATTCACTGTCCGCAAACACGCAAACTTCACACAGAAATGTCCCCAACCACAGACAGGACCCAGCCTGAACCCGGAACATTTTTGGTGTCAGGCCGCAGTGCTAACCACTGCCTCACTGCTCGGCCAACACAAGGAGCAGTGAACAATTTTCACATGTATCAGTAAGGGTGTTCAATAACAGATGACCCGTGAGCCTTTGACTAAACTGCACTCAGTGAACCTGATCTGTTATTCATGCTACAATGCAGCTGGTCTCACCTCACTCTTTCTGCAGTGCTTTCCTGAGAAGACATATCACATATCATATCAGGAAATGACAGTTGGCAAGCTTGAGGCAAACTGAAAACCTGAATACACAGTACTGTTCCCTAGGTAAAGTTACAGACTTATGTCGCCCACTGCATGTAGTTATAAATAATGTGTAATTTTTTTTGTTGGCTTTTCTATGCTGTTTAATGTAAAATGAGTAAGACAGTTAAAATCTGCCGATGAGTTTCAAATAATTGTCACCAGTTGGAGGTAGTTTTAGTTGTCTGATGTTGACCAGGCAAAGCCTAGTCCTACCTCGACAAATATTTTAAGCCGTCCTCCAGCAGCCCACACATTTATACTACAGCAAGAACACACTTCTGTGTTCTACAACCCATTTACACAAAACGCCATTCATGACAAGCTGAGTCATTGTGCACTCTACACACGAAGAGAACAGAAATATGGTTGAGATATTTCTGTTTTTTGATGTTCAGCTCTAACAATGAGTCTGCATTGTAAATTCTGCACTGTAGCATGATTCATCAGGAGTGATAAATACATGCTTTGAAAGACCCCACAACACCAGAGTTGGCACTTTCTCAGAAAAGATGTGTTTCATGGGTGTCTCTTGACACGGAATCCTCAAAAAGGAGTCAGGAGACACAGAACAATACTGTCTTATCCCTCGCTTCTTTTGTTTTTTTTGGTCCCAGTCCTTATCGACACAAAGAAAGCTAGTGAACAAGAACAGGAGTAGGAGGTAGAAAACGGGGGCTGGTGAAAAGAGAAAATTCTGAGCCCCTCATTGCCGTACAGTATCGCATGACTTCCAAAGCAGGACTGTGGGCAAAGGAGCCGAGAAAGAGAGGGGAGGCGTGGTGAGAAGGGCGTGTTGGTCTCAGCAAATCATAGCCCTCACTTGCGCAATCTGGTTTGTACTGCCTGGGCCTGAATGTTCCCTACAGATGTCCTGTGGGAAGACTGTGTCCTGCATGTGTTTTTAGTCTACAGGTTATCTGCCCTCCCAACCCGCACTGCTCACTCACATTCACCGAGCTGCTCTCTGACATTACTTCTGCCCCCTTTGACCTTCTGGCCAATGGTTAGAGATACTTTAACACCTAAATCTATACAAAAATACATGCAGAATAGAAATACCAGGATGTATCAATATTGGACTGCAACTGGCTGACCAGGCATGAAGGAGAGGTTTTCCAGTATGTGGCAGCTGTTACTGCTATTGATTTTTTTTCTCCCCCTGCAGTCTGGCATGGTACAGATGACAATACATGAGCCTGAATCTATGCACAGTTTGTGTCCTTGAGTCTGATACATGTCTCCCCTGCATCTCAACCCTGGGTCTAACTTTTAGTGTGGTCATAAGGGGACAAAAGTTGCATTACTAACACTGAGAAGCAATGGTTGTGTTCCTGGGTGTCGTTTTATTGTCAGGTGGATTACAAGATATGTGGCTTGTGACAATGAATCCAATATTTTCTTCATTGACTATGGGATGAAAGAATCTCACATTCTAGCCAACAGACTCAAGGTCAGGTCATTTATTCAAATACACGCAGGGAAGCACAAGCACAATGTAGTAATGACATGTGTGCACATGGAGGTAAAGCTGGTGTGTGTCCTGAAGCAGTGTGCGTATTTTGATCAGCCTGGACTAAACAGGCAGCTGTGCCCTCCACTTGGCAACTTACTCAACCTTTTACAGACACAGAGAGAGAGATATATGCTGAGCATGCAGGGAGATCAAATGACTAACAGTGAGGAGAGGCATGGGAAAGGAAGAATAACTTCCATTTGCAGTTCTCCATTATATATTCATCAGATGAAGAAACCATCTTCTGGGGGAAAAAAGAGAGGAATTTCTGTAGAAAGCTAATAGAATAAAGTCGACATAGTATTCTAGATGTGTGTGAGTGTCTACTTAATTTCACACAACATAGGATTACCAAAGCATGCCAGCCACACTTACTCGAGTACATTGCCTGTGGGCACAAAACTTCTGAGGCCAAACAAGCCAAAAGAAAATTGTGTTGTGAGGGGAAGGAGTATTGTAGGGTTAAACATTTAAAGGTAACACATGTGGGTCACGAAAACAGCCTTCAAACACATGGTGCAGTAAACTAGTTTCTCCTAAATAGATGCCTCGTGCAGATGTACACAGTGTGGATAATTAAGTCGAAATGGCTTCTGCTTGTGAATATGGGAGGGTCATGTGACGATCAGTGTGGATGACTCTGAAACTCCAGGCCTACAGCGTCTTAATAATTACCTTAACCTATAAATATAAATCTAGTAGTATTTGCGTGTGCCTTTGCTAACAGGGTTAAAGAGACAAAGGGTTGTCCTTCTGGATGCAGTTCAAGACATGATGCTCTAGTTTCATAGGACTGAGCACTGAGGGCATAGGACCATTTGAGTAACCTGGCTAATGGCCTTTGTTGTAAACTTAAAAGCTTTTCTGATGACACTAACTGAATCATTCATAAGATGAGTGATAAGACAGGACACAATTCAATCTATACTTTCTATTGTTGGTGTGCAGGCCTTATTATGTTTTAAAGATAAGATGGATAGATTTATCCTTTTTGCATATACCCACAGACATGTTTCTTGCTCCAACAATCATCGGCATACAGCATGAAAACTTTTTCAATGAGAATATAATTCAACAATAACATAATTACTCAAAATGTGAACAAATGTGTAACAATTGTCCATAACTGCTGATCACTGCGCTGAGTAAACTGAACTGTGCACTTGTTTAGTTTAGCGACATTAAGTTATTGAGATCTGTTCAGTTATGGTAGTCCACCTATAAATGAAGTCTGTCTGCTGATGAAAGGCAGGCTGTGACACACACACACAGGAGGATGCCGTAGACAGTCCACATGAATCTGATTACACAGTGTAAATCCGTAAATAATTTTAGGAGGCCTCTCCTGGTCACATAAGGCTCTGTGAGATCAGACAGGGTTTAGGGTCCTTCTCGTCACTTCTAGGCTGCAGGGACAACTGTGGTGCCGACACTAGACATGCTATGGGTGATAAATGAACATGAAATAAATTAGAAATGCTCAAATGCATTTATTGTGCTTTGAAAATGTAATGCGTTGTTTAAACAAGTAGAAATCATTGACAGTATATGGTCTGCAGCCACACCTACTTGGGCACAGCCATGCTACTTGTTCCAATGACAATACTCATAAAATATTTAGGCATAGTAGTTAATCACCACTAGTTTAGCATGTTAGCATGCATTTATTTTGACAGTTCAAACTTAAATTGCTAATTCCTTTTGTGTTATCTGATGATGGCGTTACATTGGGATCACCAAAGTTAATACAATTAATTCTGTGGGGAAAATTCATGTGATAGTTACCGAGATCCATAAACAGTATGTCAACATGGCATAATAAATAAAAGCTTCATACATTCTACATTCATACGTAGGTGATGAGGTTTTTTGCTGTGTCATTATTAGAGGCTTAGTCATTCCTGAGCCTTCCTTCTTTTTTCTCACATTTTCTATGGGTTAGGATTATCATGCATTTTCATCATGACTCAGCAGTTTCCTTGTCTCCAGTACAGTTTATGCACACACATTCTTCTGGATTGTAATCACCTGAGGGGGCTTTAAAATTAATCTAAAACACATGCGGATGAAAAAAGAAGCAGTCAGTGAAAACCTGTAAGCAGTGCACGTATCCTGCTACATGACAACGGGAGAACATTATAAAAGATAAAGAGTTTCTGGACTGGCACATGAAGGCATGGTGTTATGTTTCCTCCCTGTCTCCTTCTTTCTCATTTCTTTGTCAGTCTCCCTGACTCTCACCTGTTGTTCTCACGATACCTGAGACAGCTGTGTTTTTAGCTCGTCCAACTTTTTTCCTTGACCCAATTTCTTGGGTCATGTGATGTTTATGTCCTTACGTGCCTTTGTTCAGGTGCATCATCAAGCACAAACAAACTGGAGAAAATGATTGAGGTTCTGGTTTGTCTTGATACAAGCTTGTATATCACACATCCTGTTGGCTTTGCAGAACATTTTTATTCGAGCCAAACCAGTTTCTACTGTGGTACGTCAATTAATCCTGTGTACACCTGATATGAGTTACATCAGAAAAGGAGTGTACAGTACAACCAAAACAGCAGCTCTTCGAGGCTCTATACAGTGTATTTTGAGTACTACACTATTCGGCAGATTTCCTACAGCTTGCATCCTGGAACAAAACATTGCATTTGAGCAATATTTGAGTAAACATGTGTGTTTGAGAATGGTGAATAGTTATGAAGACATTTCACTAAAAACACAAAATGGTGAAATTAATGTTGACATAAGAGGGGGAAAAAAAGTCAGTAGTTTCACCAGAGTTAGGAGAATCCTGACTCATCCATCCAACTGCTGTTGAAATATTTCTTTCTGCCCGCTCTCTTTAATGATGTGTAGATAAAAACAATAACCCAGTATACAATAGGAGCCAATACGCTCCACTATAACAAACTGCAAACTGTATGATTACATTACAAGTTTATCCAACACCTCTCACCTGTAAAGGTGTTTCTGTTATCATGCATGACACAGGCCTGTGTACAATGTAAAGACTTTTCTCAAATAAAGAGAAGCATAAATTAGGCGGTCAGTTAGACTGAAGCACCTGCTTCACATTAGAGAATATATAACCAAAAATCAAAACTGTTACCATGGCAATGTGTGCTCATATCCACAGAATTCACTAGGTTGTCATTACTGAATGGAGACTCCTATTGTTTCTTTATTCTTGTCATAAGAGATATGCATTTTGAAGAATTCAAGAATTCCTTTGTGTGTGTGTGTGTGTGTGTGTGTGTGTGTGTGTGTGTGTGTGTGTGTGTGTGTGTGCGTGTGCATTGTGTGTTTTTATAGATGGGGCCTTCTCTAGAAAAACTCCCTGGGCTCTCATGTGCCAGCGGGTTTATCCATTGAAGTCTGTCCTTTCTCACAGAGTAATGCACTATTTCACAGAATCACAGCAATTCCTGCAATCATTCACACAGTCATAGGGAACAAAGAACAAGCCTGAGATAACAAACTAAGCACTGAGAGGACAGCTCCCAACCAGCCTGGGTTCTGGTCCTGTGGGCATTCTTTGGTGTTAAAGGTGCTTTTCCCACAAATTTCTACCAGTGGGATCCTGTGTGTAGAGTGCTTGGATTGTTGTTTGAGTGTAAGCTAACCCTGGGCTTTCTTGGACCCCTGCACACAAATTTTAAGCTATCAGACTGTAGGCTTCAGTATTTAAGACAATGAGAGTCAGTATCTTGTTACAGTTTGACCCAGACCTAGCAGGGTGGTAGCAAGGGAACGACCATTTCTTGAAACATTTCACGCAAAGAGAAGTTTCAGCTCTCTTCTTATGTGTGTTAACATCTCAAACTTTCACGTTTAGTCATCTTTTCCACTCTCGTTTTTAGTTGCAACTAAATGTGCCGAGGGGTGTGGTGTAATGTCCTGTCATTCTCTCTTTACTGTAATGACTGGGTTGGGCACAACACAGTTCACAACATCTCTGTCACCCTTTCGAAACTCAGTCGGTCGAGGCAGATGACCGTCCTGCATGAGCCAGGTTCTTTTCAACGTTTCAGCCCCTTGAAAAGTTTTTCCTTGCCACTGTCGCTAAGTGCATGCTCATGGTGGGCACAGAGTTTATATCTGAAAAGATTTAACTTCTGGTGTGTGTTGTCTTTGCCTGCATTGCCATGTGCATTACACTTTGATGCTATAACTACAACAATAATGGTATTCTTTGTTGAACGGGTACTTGAGGGGAGAGCATATAAACACACAGAGGAGGGGGGTCACATCAAAGTCCAGTGGCAGTCCCCACAGCTGTATAGGCACAGCTTCTACCACTCCACGACAATGCAACACAGTTTACCAGCTACTCTAATGAAAGGGGGTTGCCTGGGAAGAGCTTGTTGTTTTTTTCAATGTACTTTTATTTTATTTCAATTGTTACATTGGCTGTAGTTTCCCGTAGTTATAGTTAGATCAAAACTTTTAATATTCTCATTCAGCTTCATGATTTGCATTCACACTCATGGGGACTTTCTTGCAGGTGTAGTTTCGATACATGGTGCAATAGTAGGCTGCAGTTTCACATCAGTTCGAACATCAAGCAACGCTTTTGGTTCCACGTGCAGTTACAGTATTTATATCCAAAATGCTACATCTATAGGCATGCTGGGAGGCAATGTTATTTATTCTATTTTACTCAATTCTGTCAGTAATTTGGTCCAAAACATCTGCTGTTCAAAATGTACTCTACAACTCCACAACCATGTAGAGAAAGAGACGTGATCAGTCAGTGCGCTTACATGCAGCAAGAAATTCGAATTTCTGATCGTATCAGACTTAGTTCAGACTTTTAAAGTGCTTGGAAACACCTTAGTCCGATCTATTTCGGACCACATCGGACATCTCAAAATCGGATGAGAACACCTAGATAATTCGTTCATAGTCAGATAATTAACGCCATGTATACAGCAATCGGATCCGGATTTTGCTTTCTGCGCATGCGCGGCATTTTCCGTCCTTCAGCCGGAAGCCAAAATATCCGTTCGTTTTATGTTCATTATTAGGACGAAAATAATGCACGAAACGTACGCAGTTGTAGCGTCGTCCATCTCCTCGTATGTAATCTGTGTTTGAATGCCGTCAGATAGTTTGTTGTTGCGGATAAGCAGAAGTCAACCGAAAGTGGCTCTTTGTTGAGAGGGCTACAGCGCCACCTAGCGTAACGGAGTCAGCCATTATCCGGCCATTTATCCGATTATTTGAACGGCATGTATACTCAGACAAGTGATCCGGTCTTATGCGTATCAGAAATTCGAATTTCTTGCTGCATGTAAACGTACTGAGTGGCTCAGGAAATGGGTAACAGTGCCTTGCTGTGACATCATTTTGTAGCCTCAGAGAATAAATGTGAAATCTACATCCTGTGCCAAAATGTAGCCCTCAGTAACCTCAATATGAATTTCTAAAACTGAATTTGATGTGAAAAATAGCATTTCTACTTTGTGGTCATTATCAGATCATTTTAAATGTGGCAACTAAAAATGGATACATACGTGTGTAGGGCTCTACACACTTATGTATCTAGCTACAGGTTAGAAATAATCATCCTAAATGATGTGACTGGAACATTACATTGCAAATAACGACATTTGTCAGTCTCTCTTAATCAAATCTGTTACAACAAAGGAAAAAAAAAACACACTTAAAATTTCATATTGTGAGCTATAGAACATATTTGATTCCCTCTCTTTTATACTATACGATACTACTTTTATAATTTTATCAGAGGTTGTAAATAAAAACACACAATCATGCGCCATATTTGGAAATGAATGTTATACAATGTAAATACAGCTACCTAAAATAAAAGCCTAATACTGTTGAATGGAAGTACATTTACTGGCACATATGACGCAAATAAGAATTGCCATTACATGGGGACAATCTGGTTGTAAACCACGCCCAGCTAGCTACACGTCACGTACTGGCAATGTTTATATAAGGGCGCTCAGTGGCTGAGGCGTGCCTTGTGTTAAATGAAAAGGAAGTAGGCAGCCCGTGCTGGTACTATCACAAGTAACTCCCGCCACACTAACAGTACTTTTTTGAGCAAAGTTCTCACTCTCTTCTGGGCACTTTCAGGGTAACTTTTTTAACGCGCACAATGGCAGAAAAGATGGACATAGAGGAAGGGAAATCATCCAACGGTGAGCCGCTGGCGAACGGACTGAGCAACCCCAGGATCAGCAGCCCTCAGCCTCTGTCCCAGCGTGTGAAGAAGATAGTGATGGCCAACTTACTGGTGATCCTCACGGTGGCCGGGGTCATCATCGGCGTTTTTATCGGACTCGGTGTGCGCAATGCGGAGCTCACCAAAACCCAGATCATCTACATCGGCTTCCCCGGCGAGATACTCATCCGACTGTTGAAGATGATCATCATCCCTCTGGTTGTGTGCAGTCTGGTGTCCGGGGCGGCCAGCATTGACCCCAAAGCCCTGGGCAAACTCGGCGGCTGGGCTATGCTCTTCTTCTTGATCACCACGTTAATCGCATCGTCCATCGGGGTTGTGATGGCTTTCATCGTGAACCCGGGGTCCGTGGCGACTAAACCAGTGCTTCAAGAAGGCAGCGATAACGTGCCTGTTCCCAAAGAAGTCATAGACTCCTTCTTAGATTTGATAAGGTGAGTAAAACACAAACACACGCACGCAACACCAGCTCACCTGGCTTTGAAAGTAGTTTTAAATTGTGATGCGTTCACGACGCCTCCCCGTGGATACAACCAAGTCAACCCGGTCATAGTAAACCTGTGGTTGCTAAGCACGCGTTACATTATAGTATTTTAACTGGACTTTAACTGAATGACACATGACTCACTTTGTGTTCGTTTTAAATGAAAAAATAACGTATTAACCGCTGAATATTAGCCAAATTAGACATGCGGCTTAACCTAGTTGACCACCAGCTCCGTGTGCTGTAACGTAGTGAGTAGTTGCATCATCTCAACGGTCTCAACGGCGGCAGTTAACCGCCGAGTCTCAGCCGGTTGTCAATGAAAGCGCGACTCTCCTTCCGTCCACTTTTATTACTTAACACGTCTTTGTTTTATTTCACATTTAGGCTACAACACAGCACATGTAGTCTAACTCGACGCCGCTGTACGTGTCGGCACCGCTGCTAATTTGACTGTGGGCGTGCTTTACGGTAATCTCAATGAATCGACCACCACGTCTAGCATATGATGGCAGCTGAAAAGAAAGAGGGGAAGTGCTGGTGGAGCTCATACAAACACGTGGTCTCCAGTGACTGAAAGGTGGCAGAGCCACCCTCCTCCTCCCTATCTTGCAGCTTTAAACCTGTTGACCTTTTTTGCTCTCCGAAGTCAGTTTTAAGCACACTGCTAATCTAAACTTGCCTGGTTGGGGGGAGTCACTAACCCGCAGTCTTTTTTTATCAACGTGTCACATTCATGGGGCATTCACGAGACCGTGTGCCACCTCATCTACTCCAAGGGGAAGCTACACAATCGTGTCAGTGTCCCCTGACATCTGGTCATGTACTGAATGTGGAATAACACATCTTACACAACAGCCTTTCTTTTTTTTTTAATCCCCCTTCATGTTTTACCCCAAAAACTGAGTGAGTCCAGATGGCTTCGCTTACCTGAGCCAACAGCTTATTTAGTGGATTAGTGCACCATATAAAGTGGATCGAACCTCAACCCTTTGTAGGCCTCACGCTATAATGCATTATAGAGGCATGAGCTGGAGGGTGTGCAGACCCTAAAGTACCAGAGTTTTCTGGTGATGTCGTGATGTGCTTCCTGGAGTTTGTGCACATACTTTCCCTCTCTTCATCTTCAATGTTTTCTGTCTGGTTAGTTTGAACATTCTTTGGCTTCTTCAGCACCGCGTTCCATGAATTATGGAATTGTTTTCCGTCGTACCTCCGCCTCTTACTCCGCCTTCGGCAGACTGGAGGACCTAGCTCTGTTAACATCTCCTGCAAACATTCAATGCTGCCCGGAGCCAGATTCATGCAATAGGACCAAAGCAAAGCTTAACCATTCACAGCTTAACGTTGTTACTGATTTATCCCAGAACCTTACATAACAGTATCTGTAAGTTGTAGAACAAAGGCGTATTTTTTACAAAACTCAGATGGGATATTAAGCATTTTCAGACTCCCTACTTATATTTAATTGCTAGGGTGTCTCATAAGCACATTTAAAAAAAATCAAACGAGCAGGGTTTCTTCTGGAATCCATGCAGCGGTCCAATTATTGTTAATTGCAGTTTTTGAATGTTTGAACACCTCACTTCTGTTGCCCAGATCCATAGCTGGCTGCCAGTTTTTAAAGAGAGAAAACCGCAATCAGGAAAATAATGGCTGTCTCGTGCAGGGCACAAGCCTCGATGTTACGCGTGCACACGGACACTTGACCGTTATCCTAATAGGAGAGCCTGTGCCGCTCATTAAAAAGAACCCTCTCAGTGGGTGTCCTGGTTAGTTTTAACAGCGTGAGTCTTTGACTGAAGTGTGACGAAGTATTAAAAAAAAGGCCTGGTCCATTGTTCACACATACGCACAGCACACACAGTTAAGGATTCAGGTTTAACGCTGACTGCAGCCACTCCTACACATCCTTGTTGACATTCCTTATCTCCTACCTCCTTGTTTGCTTTCTCTCTCCAGTCTACAATCACAGGTGACGGGCATTAGTCGCATTAGCGTCATCCGCGGATTTATTGACAGCGCACGCACAATATTTGCCTTGAACTACAGGAAAGTAGTGACTGGTATATAGTGATTGCGTGGCAAGTATTTCTTGTAGAGCCAAGCGCCCCACAGGTTAGATAATGTGCTCCCAAGTAAATTAGTAAAGTTTTTCTTTCCAAAAACATCGCTTGTAAATGTTCTATTTTCTGCCAACCTCTTTGAGAATAAAAAAAACAACTCGCTACTCTTCAACTTTTTGACAGTTTGTCGTTAGTCCTTAGTAATCTGTAAGAAATTTGTTTTAAAGGAGGAAAGTATTTACTGTATTCATGTGCACCTTCGTGAGGTGTTCACTGCACGTTGCCTGATCTGACAGGTGTAACAGGATGCCGATGGGACGTCAGAAGTTTGCCTCAAACACTCAGCAGCTAGTTAAAAGGGACACGCCCACCTATCAGCACATGACAGAACTATGTGTGGATTATTGTCATACCGTTGTCTTTTGTGCATTCGACACACGTTTTAAGTTTTTAGAGTCCTTACATCATATGAAATCATCTTCTCGACTCTTTTGGTAGACAAAAAAACTGCACAAAAAAAACAAATATCTATGAATAGAACCTCTTTTTTAAACCGGTAACTGAACATACTATATATTTAGCCTAAATAGGAGCACATTTAAGTATGTGTTGAGTAACTTAAGGTGTGTTTTTGAACAGGATGTGCGGGTACCTCCCATGAACAACAAATACTGCAGGACTGTCGGAAGTGAATCTTTTATCAGTGCGACAGTCGGAGAACGTCCCCATAGGTTTCACACAGGTTTTTATGCAAAGCTGCGTAATGAAAATGCACGATGCAAAGCAGCTGCCTTTTCGAAACACCGACGCACAACAACATAGATTTGAGGTCTGTGTCTCAGAAATGACAGGGACCAGGCTCCAGTCTAGTCAGTCAAGCTGTTGAGCAAAGTCCATAAGGCTTCGGTTAGTGATCAGTTAGTTGAAAAGTAATAAAGATGCATTAGAAAGTGTAACACTGACTTGAAAGCTTTTCTGTCGTGGCTCTTTGCGGTGAAATCAAAATTCAGCCTGTGACCCTGCTGCATGCTGCCCTGTCACACAGTCACATGATGTTTAATCCCGACGCTCTATGGTTTCAACAAGAAGAATAAACGGTTGGAAAGAGATTGTGATTTTAATGCCTTATTATTCTAAATCCACTGCAGACAGCTGAGTAAAGGGGTATTGGGAACACATGGGTTTCATGAGTTCTTAAGAGATTTAATATGCACTTACCTATGTACCAACATATGTGTGTGTATGTGTACTTGCAAGAGGAGAATGAATAACACAACAGCAATTAGAAATGGGGGGGCAGAGTGCGTAAAGGAGATTAATAGTTCAATTCGCTCTGCTATTTCCACATGATCAGCCTTGTGATACTGTTTCAACTGTCGCAGACATTCAGTCTCTGCAACACCATGCATAGCAAAGTCAAAAACTTCGAATCAGCTACAAAGCAGCTCCGGGTCACAGTCCTACTTTATATCCCGCAGGCTGTGCAAACAGTTCAGGCTTCATCAGAAAGGCGTCTGAACTCAATGGAGGGCATTTAATGGCTTTACAATGTGTTTGCAGTGGAGCAAATGTGACCTTGCTCTGTGGGTCCATTCATACAAGCGGTCAAGAGTGTTTTTTTTTTTTTTTTTGTGCTGTTGTTCATGCAGACGGAGAAAGAAAGAACCAGACGAGGCCGAAAACACTCTGATGTTCCCAAACATTATAATTTCTCTCCCTTCAATTACAGTCACATCTCTTTCACCGGAGTTTCCCAAGACACGTGGCAAACATTTGGCTAAATTAATATTATTTTTTTTTTCTTCTACAGAAACATCTTTCCCTCCAACCTGGTGTCTGCTGCCTTTCAATCAGTAAGTGCTGCAACTCGCTTCCATAATTTTATATAATTATGATTTGAAATTGTATAGAGGGGATATTTAGATAAGATGACTGAATGCACTAAAATAACCAACTGTACTGAACTTTTTTCTCCCCCCTCCCATCCAGTATGCCACCGACTACAAGTTTGTTCTCAAGAATAACACCCTTAACATCACAGAGAAGGTGAGCTGAGTGACTGACCGATCACAAATACACTACACAACATGTGGACACTACCTTGTTTATGAAGATGGCCAATGGTAATGTGTGTGCCCTGACTGTGTTTTCCGTGTGTGTGTCTCTCAAAAGATTCCCATTGAAAAAAACCAAGATGGCATGAATATCCTCGGTCTGGTGGTGTTTGCAATTGTGTTCGGCGTGGCTTTGAGGAAGCTCGGACAGGAAGGCGAGATCCTCATCAAGTTCTTTAACTCCTTCAACGAGGCCACCATGGTGCTGGTGTCCTGGATCATGTGGTAAGACAGACTTGTATGCTTCTGGGTTAGGAGGGATTAGAATCAAATCGGTATGTAGCAGTAAGAAAGGCCTTTTTTTCTTTGTGCCGTAATAATTGACAGCATCCTCTCTCTTTCCTGTCTTTTCTCCCCCGTGCGCGTCCTGTCTCTTTACAGGTACGCCCCTCTTGGTATCATGTTTCTCGTGGCTGGCAAGATCGTTGAGATGGAAGACGTTGGCACTCTATTTGCCAGTCTGGGAAAATATATAGCCTGCTGTATCGTTGGACATGCCATCCATGGCATTTTTGTGCTGCCTGGCATCTACTTCATCATTACAAGGAAAAACCCATACACCTTCCTCTGGGGGATATTCACGGCTCTGGCAACCGCCTTCGGAACAAGCTCGAGGTAATGAACTGCTCACTTCTCTGACTCTCCCACACACACACGCACTCGTTTTTTCTCTCCGGTTGGTAAATCAAACCAAATACTGAGGTTCCCCTGTGCTAAAGCACACACACTCTTCTCTCTACAAACACACACAGGCATGCCTTTTACCTTCACATACTCACCCCCCCCTTATTCTCTGTTTCTTAGCTCCGCCACTCTGCCCCTTATGATGAAGTGTGTGGAGGAAAATAACGGCGTATCCAAGCACATCAGTCGCTTCATCCTGCCCATCGGCGCGACGGTCAACATGGACGGAGCCGCTCTCTTCCAGTGTGTGGCTGCAGTTTTCATCGCTCAGCTGAACAACTTCTCCCTCAACTTCATCCAAGTCATTACCATCCTGTAAGTCCCAAATGACCTCCCTTGGTAACGGACTACAAATATCTGTTTACAGTGGCACACACTAATGATTGTTCATGGAAACGCCGCAAACAATTTCAACTGCCGTGTGTCGTCTCTCCCAATGTGTTAGTGTGACAGCTACAGCATCCAGTGTTGGAGCAGCAGGCATACCTGCTGGTGGTGTGCTGACCCTAGCCATCATCCTGGAGGCAATAGGGCTGCCCACCAATGACATCTCTCTCATCCTGGCTGTTGATTGGCTTGTGTGAGTATAAAACCTTTTGTCGTTTATGTGGACATATCGAGCATGATAGCCAAGTAACAGTTATGACAGAGTTATGACACAAATCTATCCCAGCCTACCTTGACTTGCGCACTTGCCGTCTGGGGCAGTTTGATGAATTCCTTGCCATCTGTTTCGTCTTCAGTGACCGTACCTGCACAGTGCTGAACGTAGAGGGCGATGCCTTTGGAGCTGGACTCCTGCAATTCTTTGTGGACCGCACGGCCAAACAAGAGGAGGGAGCCGAGCTGAGCAGCATCAGGCTGGAGGGAGACCCGTCGGTTCCTGCCCCCGAGCACTCACCGCTCATTGAGAAGCGAGGTTTGAAGGAGAACGAGTCGGTCATGTAATCCAGCTGCTGACATCATAAATGACCTTTTACTTATTTGACACTCGCGCAAGGTGGAACCTGAGGTTCAAACCCCCCCTTTTTTTTATTTTTTTTTTTCTGCCTTGAAGAAACTGGGTGAGTGGAGACGAGAGGGGATGAACATGCACGCCACCATACAATGCAAAGATAAGCTCTCTATCGTCAACACTCTCGTGGAAGGAAAGCAGAAAAAAAACGAGGCCGATTTTTAAAATCCATTTGATTCGCAGTGACGTTTGTTTCCTTTTTTATGGATAGTGTTTACACATTAGAGCAATTATTAAACTACTGTGTGTGTCCGGAGACTAATGATGGTTGCATTTAGTTGGTCCTCATCAATTTTAACGTCAGAATTTCTTCACACGGCCAGTTGTATAAACCAGGTGTTCATGAGTCACAACTAAGTTCATCATGTGTCCAGACATCCACTTGGACGTCAAGAGGCTGAACCAGTGACTCTCTGCAGGATGTTGTTGAGTGTCAGATCAAATGTTATGCTCGTTAGTGATGGAGAAATGGAAGTTTTGGATTTACCTATCGGCCCACTGCTACTTATCCTGTGCACAAACGGTGAGGTAATTATGACGTCCTGGTACGCAGTTCTGACTTTAAAATTGAGGACTGAAAAACAACGGTCTGTAGCCAGACACAGCAAGACACATTCTTACTCAAATTTCCCATCTGGAATTAGCTTTAAGATGTTTTTTTTTAAGATGTTACTGTCACCGTTTTTGTCCTCTTGTGTTCAACTTTAAACAACCCTTGGTTGTAAAAATGCGTCATTATATGCTTTGAATATGAACATTAATTATTTGTGTATTTTGTTATACATGATTACGCCCATAGTCATGCAGATTTCACTAATGTATTTAAACTATAGGTCTCATGTAGGCTGTCATATTTAAAGCATCTGAACTCTAGTTTAACTTTAACTATATTGTGTATAGGATGAATGAAAATGTCTATGATAACGTATGACAAAATGCACAAACATTTGTTCTTTTTTATTATTTCTTAAGGGGAAGAAGCTTTTATTGCTGTTATTGTTACTCCATGGCAATGCTTCTCTTACATACAGCACCTTTCTCATAATGAGAAAAGGCAACAGAGCTTTAAGCGTTGTTAACGAGATTATATTTATGCTCTAAAGCACACCAAATGAAATATCCTCAATAACTGCCCAAAGCTGAATTAAGAAACGTTTTCTCAAGGACTCCAGATATGTCACCCTGCACGGACATGGATTGAACTCCCCAGCATTTCTGCCTCTCCACATGGACCTCGGTGTGATGGCAGGCAGCATAACCTCAGGTTTAACTATGGCTTGAAGACTGTCCTTAATACTCGAAGACCAAAAATCACACCGGTACATCAAACGGAAAGGGAGACTTTTGAACTCCTGATCATTTTATTTTTTTAAATTATAGCCCACAATTTACTCCTGCTGCTGCTCTGTTAAGGTCCCGGCATCTCAGCAAAGCACAAATGGGTTTTTTTTTTTTTTCTTTAAAAGCACAGTGTGTGACAAGGACAGCCTGTTTGTTTGATGTTGTGTAAAGTATGGCGTGACTACATGTGATGTATGAGTAACATCTCCTGCCACTACAAGGATATCTCTACATTGTCGAGCAGTGGACTGCTGGTTCATTATGACCGTTATAGCTCGAACACCTAAAGGACTTGTGTGAAGCTTGTTTAGCTGTTTAGTTTGGCTGTGACGGCCATAAACAGGAAATACTAGTTATAAATGGGGTTTAGGCCTCCTTGTATGTCATTGTTAATACCTAAGATGATTGTCCTAATTTCTATTTATTTCCCTAATCAAAATCCAAAGAAGGTTTTAGTCAATGTTTTCACATGTTGGTAACTCCAAATTTTTTCCCCCAGTGTCTTATTGTAATAACTTGGTGATGGTGTCCTGTTATTGTTAATATGTTGGTCTCCTTATGGGTCAGAGTCTAGACTGTGTGTGAGCGTCTGCGTACAGTGTGCTTCCATTTGGTGTTTTTTTTTTTTGCATTTGGACATTGGGCATTTCTGTAAACTTCAACACTTTTGACTTTTATGTGGTGTGTGGTCACATTGCTTGTTCTCTACATTATGCAACCTGTCTACGTACATACAACTTAATCTTGAATGTTTATCCTGTCCATCCATATCATCTTTTGACCGTTTTAAATATCCAGTGTGTATGATTTAAGGGCATTTATTGGCAAAATATGTCAGAAAGATATTTATTACTATGCTCTCATTAGTGTATAATCACCTGGTTATTTTTTGTTTTACAATGTAGTCCAGATTGGACAAACCAAACGTTCACTTGGAAAGGAGGGTGAGGCAAAGGTTACTCAGTTGGCTTCAGTCTGCAGCTTCAGTTAGATGCCACTAAATCCTACACACTGAGTGTTTAAAGCTCTACCAAAGACAACAACATATGCTTCAAAATGTCTGGACATTTATGATCTTTTCAGTGGTTGTAAGTCTGCTCGCTCATTGCTTACTTTGTCTGGTTTATTTTGTACTAGTTCTGCAGTATTTCCCATGCAGGTCATCCGTGAAATCATTGCAGGCTTGAAGTTCTTGAATTTCTTCTGAAGTCTGACAAAGTGTAAAAAGTCATTGTCTCAAAACCGCTATTGTGCTTCAGTTTCTTCTAAATGCCTCTTTTTTTTCTTATGTGCAAGGTTGTAAGGATGTAAACATTCCTTTCTGCGATCTTTCACCATATGGTTGTCTATCTGGTTCAATCACAGTATTTGTGTTGTATGTATGCACGTGGTAGTTGGATTTTATTGGAGTGGGTCTGTGTTTCAAACAACTTTCTTTGTTACAATCTTTAGTATCTTGTTAGTTTTGAAACAATAAAGGCCTTTTTTTTAGTATTTGCTTCTCTCTTGGCTGTTTCTTACAATCATCCCTGTGTGTTTTAAAACTTTTTATTTAGCTGTTGTCAGTAACTCAAATACATGTGGCTGCATGAGAACACCACAGCCACATTAAGCATTTTCTGATAAACTGAAGGATATGGGTGGAGAAAATTGCCCCACTTAAGTTGAACTATTTAAAACTTTTAGATTAGTTGGAAAAATCCATTGGAACAAAAACAGTTTTTCAGAGCTCGTGAAAACTTTTGAGATGGAAGACTTTCACAGGACAGCAACACTACAAACGCATGATCGCCTTCTAGAATTATTCATGCTTGCTGTAATAATTATACACAGAAAGGGACTTTAAAAAACCCAAAACATTTGCAGTGAAGCATTTTCAGTGTGGTATTACTTTTCCACCACAGACATGTTAGTCTCCTCTAGATGCCTTTCTGTAGTAGCATGCAAGAGACGAGACAAATTTAGAATGAGGGTTCTTTGTTTTTGAATCCAAAAATAACTTCATGTACCCTCTCAGTGGTATAGATACTTACTATACTTATAGATTTACCAGAACATATATAAACAATGCTAAGTAGGTAAGATGAAGAAGGTGAGGTGATAAATACATCTTAAATACATAAAGAGAAAACTCTGTTCCACTTGGATTAGGAAGCTGAACCAGTCTGTCAAATCAGTCAGAGAATCAAGCTACATGCCTGTGATGTTAAGTTCCTGCTTGTCCTGTCTGGTCATAAAATCCTCCACCCCCCTGAGGCGTCTGCCATATGGCTGAAATAACTCCCATGTTAACAGTGTGAAAAAGAGGCTTAGAGGAGACAAAGACTTGTTGTGCCACCTAGTGTTCAAACAGAACTGCAGCCAATGCTCACCTTTACTATATTTACAATGGATTTGCCGACAGTCGTGACAACAAATGAGTAAAATGATCATATCCGTTCCACCTTTATTTTACCAGTTCATGAAATGGAGTGAGACACCTCGATACATCACATACAAGTAACAACACTAGAGGAAACATGTCATACAATAAGCTGGTGTGTTTTTTATGTGCAATTTCTCTTAAAAAAAAAAAGTTTTCTGAACCATCCGCTGAGCTGAAGTTCCAGTTTAGTCAATAGATAATAGGTGCTCAGTAGTAACGTGAGTAACTGACGTTCAGGGTTAATATTAATTTACATATTCAGTCAAGGCTTTCTGTTTTTAAGTGAATACTAAGGCCCGATAGAGAAACATGTCATCCTCTTCACATGCCAACAATAACGGGACGAATGATGGCGTGTTTTTTTTTTGTTTCACCAAATGGAAATTAATTTGCCATACTACACCTGTCAGGTACCAAATGGCATCGATATGCAGAAACATTCATTCATAAACTGCAAAACTTAAAAAACGGAAAGAGTGCAAATCAATGCAACACAGTCAAGACATTCATAAAACACCTCTTAGGGTAAAACCACTGATTTTTAAATAAGTCTGTACAAAATCACCTATTTAAGATAATGTACATTGTAGCTTTTAACAAAAATCTAGAGCAGCAGTCATATTTACCTCACAACGCATAGAGATTCAGCACAACCTGTAGTAAAACCAGTCTTTTACCCTTTACTTTGAAGCTTTACTTCAGTAAAACGCAGTCATTTTGGCACCTTAATAGTTTCCAGGCATCATCTTTTAGGCTTTTTTTTAAATATTAAGATGAGGCAAGACTCTCTGTGCTGTTAGGCAAACAAATCCAGCACAGTATAAGAGAGCTTTTGAGTCTCAGTCGTCGCTCATAATTTGCTTCTGTCCAGCCTCTTTTTCGCAGGGTTGGGATACTGGGGATTCTCAATAACCCCCTCTCCAAACTTGAGCTCCAAGAAGGCTCTGTGGTTGTTTGGACCGTAGGCGGTGATGCCGGCAAAGGACATGGGCACCAGTGGCTGCAGAAAATGCTCTGGGAACTCCACGTCTTGTTTGTGCTCTGTCCATGTGTCTTTGGTCATGACGCCATTGCGTGGATAAAATGGCCACAGGTCGACATGCAGGTGGTTGGCCTCACTGTACTGGACTCTGTAGAAGTCTCCTTCCACTGCACGCTCCCAGACGTAGCCGTTAGCATCCACGAGAGAGCCCGAGTCCAGGTTCTTCAAGTGATCACAGTTGGGTACGTCCTCCATGTAGATGCCTAGGTCCACATCATAATCCCACGGGATGATGTCCTGATGGCGGACAGCCCCAAGTAGGGTCCCCCCCTCTAGCCAGTAGCGCTACACCCGAGGTCTCCAGGATGTTGATAACATATTTCGTGGTTTCCCTGAGAGCACGCAGACAGCATGGAGGTGTCCAGCGATCCAGATAAAGGTAGTCTGGAGTATCATCCTGCACAGTGCCAAAGCAGCGAGGTGTCTCTTTACTGCAGCCATACCACTGTTCCTTCCCATCAGGCAACAGGAGGCGCTTCAGACCAAAGCTCCTCATGATCTTCCCGGTGGCCTCCTTCAGTCGAGTGTCGGCCTTCCACTGGTTGTGAGCGGAGCTGAAGAGGGGACGGTGGTTAGCAGAGAAACATGGACCCTCCAGCAGCTTGACCTTCCAGCCTCTCAGTGCAGTCTGAACAAAGAGCGAGGAGAAGAGGGGACGCCCCAGAGGTACAGAGAGGTTAAACAGATCCTCAGTGCGAATGAGGACAACTGCGTCTCCTTGTAAAGCTGTGCACACACTCCCACTGCTCCCAGATGCAGCCGGCGAGTACGTAGCTGTCCACTCTCTGAGGTTCACCCGTAGATGGAGACACTGCACAGCAGATCGAGCAAGCACAGGCGCAGCTACCAATCTCACAGGCCCCCCACCCTCTCCTTCCAACTCCCTTATAAGTCTCTCAATAGCCCGAGGTTGCTCCAACTCCACCCCGTCAGGCACAAGCAGCACAAACTCTGTCTGGACATGGAACTCTGGCCTGTGAACTTGCGGCGGCTGGTCTGGGGTGGGGGAGAGCACTAGAAGCCGTGCCCCGTCTGGAAGCACCAAGGGAGGGTACGGAAAGGTGTCGGCCACAGCCAGGAAGGGAAGCTCAGGTCTCTGACGGAGGAATGAGTTAGCCACATCCCCAACATAATTCTCAAAGTTTTCAAACTCCCGAAGAAGAACAGTCACACGCGGGCCACGGCCGTGTCCCTCCACTCCGACCGCCCCAGGCTCACCTCCAGCTCCTACAAGCACCCCCAGGCCTCCCCCGAGACCGGAGGCTGGGAGGGCAGCCCTCCTCGTGCCCCGGCCGAGCTCCTTCCTCTTCTCCATCATTTGCTGCTGGGCCCGGGACACATAGTAGAGAATTAAGAGGTTGAGGATGATGGCGCCAGTCAACAGGCCCTGGCAGAGACTGATACGCATGGCAACTGAGTTTCCTTTCCAGTTTCTCTCAGCAGAAGAATTTATGGTTCATTTAAGAGTGTTGGGTGTGAGGTCCCCATTAGTGTAATACTAGAGGAATGAGACGACCTGTGGAAAGACAAAAAAAACACAATGATGCAGTGATTATTGCCAAAAGCTCATATAAACAAAACAGCTGTGTAAAGATAACTTCAGTGTATGATAAAATATCATGCCCCTTTAAAATAACACACAACTCACCTTAATTCCAATGCATCTATTTCATTGTTTACCAGAGCAGCCAATCACATCGCGCACCAGCCTTGTTATCAGAAGCTTTGGCAACGTTAAGCCCATTAAGCTTGTTGTACTATATTTAGTTTTCATGATGGTCCATCTCAGTCAGCTCTGTTAGCAGCAGCAGCAGCACAGGAGCAAACCTGGTTGGATCGGTGGCAGCAGACACAGAGGCTGATCTGCATTGTCATCTAATGTTTATATGCGGTCCAGGCTGAAGTCGAGTCTCCGGCATTTCAAGACGAAATCCACAAACGTGTGCGCGCAAATCTCAGCAGAACATTTAATTACTATGAAGCGTAACGCAACATCTGCCGTTAGACCCAACTGCTCGGATTCACCATTAAGCTAGCACGCTTACAGTCGGTGTTGCCCGCAGCAACAACAGAAAGACTTCCGGTTTGAATCCTTCAGAATAAAAGTGCCATCTTCGTGAAAATCTAACAAGGTCCCGCATTAGGCACAAAAACTGAATCAGCTACATACGAAAATATTATTGCTGTGCTGAAAGGTTTATAATTTAATCTCTACCATTTAAACAGACAAAACTTTGGCCTTTAACTGTACAATAGTATAATATCTCCACTGAACATCTCTCTCTCTTTCTGTATGTTATTACACTATTATATGTACAAAATAAAAATTCGCTTACAACATATCAGCCCTATATTGCACTCTACCCATTTAAGTTTTTCACAATGCACATTTGCACAAGAGTCAATTTGTCAATATGTATATTTCTCTTATGTACGTTTTTAGAGGTAGAACCATATGTTCTTCCTCCTTAGAGTTTATTCTATTCGATTTATTCTGTCACCGATTTTATCTATCTATACATACATACATACATACAGGAAATAAAATATAAAATATAATTGATGCATGTGGCCTATTTTTTATTTTAATTTTGAACAAACTACCCATAAATGTTTTCATTTCTCCTCAACCAGCATCTAGCTGGTTTTCTACCTTGTATCTGAGATAATTTATTGTGTATTCTAATGCAATTTTATGTACATATATGCCTATGTATGGAATATCATGAACCGTCACCTCTCCAGCTACCAGTCCACCTCCCATGCTTTGGTCCATGCTGGACTTCAGCCGGCCACCGGGGACTGAGCTACTGCTGCCCCCTAGTAGTAATTGTTGTTTTGTTTTTTCCGTTGTTGCTGTTGTTTTTACACAAATGTATGTAAAAATGTGATTTATAATCACACATGCAGCAGCAGTATAAACCTTCTTATCACAACATCACGGTCGACCAATGCTTTGTATAGAAAGTTCAAACCGGAAACAAAGTTGTTAATGTTGGCCACCTTCACTGTCCTCATACGTCCCTGCTCACAAAATGGCAGGAAATGCACCCCCCTAGCGACATGCTCATTGTGTATTACTTCAAACATGGCCCTTTATTTGTCACCCGCAGTGGGCATTTCAAGGAGGAGGATACAGATCCGGGATGTTTACAAAATAAGAGTCGCAAACAAAATCTTACTCCTTGTTTTGCGTGATACATAATTCGTTGCCACATGTCAGTGTTTCTTTAGCAACGGTTTCCAAGTAAGAATTTATGTTATATGTGCCTCATGTGCAATGAGACAGGCCGTGTTGTAGCAAACATGTAGCCTAATGGAGTTTTATCTTGAAGGTCTGAAAGCGGAAGTGTAGTATTTTACCACCTGAATAATAATTTTGCTCTGTGCGTGTGAGAAAAGGAAGAAAAGAGGGTCGCTTATAGAGAAGTGCAGCTGGGTTGGAAGAAGAGTACGAGGTACTTTAATTGTTATTGTTCGTACACTCTGCCCGTTTCCACCTCCTTATCCTGGCGAAAGGTTGAACGCTTAAAATGGAGGCGGACAGATCCGGCGGAGGACCAAACCCGAACTCCGGAGGCGGCGGTAGCGGCAGCAGCGGAGCGGGGCGCAACCCAAACGGGCCCAAAGCAGCACCGGGCCAGGCGACATCAGCTGCGGCGACCGGGGCGATGGCAGCAGCGGCTGCGGCGGCGGCGGCGGCGGCGGCAGCAGCAGCCGGGGCCATGCCCGGATCGTCGCAGAGTCGGGAACTGCAAGACGGCGACTCGGGTATGACGCTTCCTGGGATCCTGCACTTCATCCAGTACGAGTGGGGACGCTTCCAGGCCGAGAAATACCGCTGGGAGGCAGAAAGAGACGAACTCAGGGTAAATGTGTTTATCATCCGTTTGCAATGTTAGCACCGAATAAAGACCAGGACGGATATTGCAGAAGCTCCGTTAGTGTTGCTTTGTGACAGTACACATGCCCTACAGTCAGTCAGGTTTCAGGATGACAAAATGCTAACGGGCTAACATAACACCCTATCATATTGTGTTGACCGGGATGTGTTATTACCAGACAGCTAAGGAAAATGAAGGGACTGTATGACCTCCAGCTGATGATGAGCAAAAGCCACCAAACACAGAATAAAGTGAATTATCAGAAAACATTCATTTAAGCCTTTTGGCCTCCAGTTGCTCCTCCAATGTCATCCCACTGACAAAAGCCACACACCAAGGTTTTATTATAAAGGCAATAATAATAAAAGGTAGGTGGAGGTAGTTTAGGTGTGGCTACCTTGCAGTGTCTCCTTGATATTAACACAGGTACACACCAGAGACGTGCCTGCACCGAGCTGCTTGTGAGTTGCACTGGGAGTCATGTGGAAACGTTGTCTGTACGTGGACAGTTATCAGGTTTTCATCCTCCACAGTTACAAATCAAGTGATCCGTGTCTGTGCTTCTGTGGTTAAAAGATGATGACCGTGTAACAAAGCTGCGAGTTCCTTTTTTTTTTTTTACATTGCTGCGTCTAAGAGTTGACACTTATTTGAGGTTCAGTTGTCTAAGCGGCGTCCTCACTTAAGGAAATGTCACTGTTTGATATTAATGGTGTTTTAGTGAGAGAAGGACCTTTTTTTTATAACAGTTTCTATCACCACGCACACCACACAGCTGCCAGTGTTTGCACTAAATCACATCTTGCAACAAAATCCTCCTCCTCAGAAGTTCTCCGAGGCGTAATCTTAACAAATTGTGGTCCAGTAGTAGTGTTTGCACATTCGTGTATCTGGTGGCACTGAGATGAAATCAGCAGTTTGATTTAGACGGATGCGCCAGTGGTGTGGTAGATGGCCGATTTATGTTTCTAGTGCAACTGTATATTAAAGTATCATTCATACTTCCTTGACTGCTCATTATCTGTCAAGCACCATCCTATCTACAACTTCACTCGCGAGTGCTGACTTGTTAATCCTGAGTCAATATGAAGAGCGAAAATAAATCTGACCTGCTGATTACAAAAATATATTTATTGTCTCCCTTTAGGTCAGAGAAGCGAGCTTGTGTCTTTTAAATGAATCTATGAAATCTATGTGAATGGGTGAGCCAGTGCCATAGAAATGCCCTTGAGTCAGGCATTAGTTTCCTAAATGTTTGCAGTTATTCAGCGACAGCAGACAGCAGAAAACAGAGGTTGTACTATGTAGCTGTCCCGCATGCATGTGTGCGAGGCTGAGCATTGCTGGGCAAGATTGCGCTTACTCATCAAATTGTTCCAGGATTAAGGCAGGTTAGGAAAACCTACACGCATTCAAAGTTGCCTGTTTGGGAATGGAGGGACGAACAGTTCATCTTTTCACTACTAAACCCACATGTGGCCTTCCTCCTGTGACCGCAGTTTGCTCATAATTAGGATGAGCGGTCCGCGAGCTCGACAAAACCACAGAGAAAACAACGGCATATCACTCCCGCTCTCCTGTCAGTCCGCTTCTCACTTTGCTCTCCAACCTATGGAGTTATAAATAGGAGGCTGATAAAATATGGATGAACAATAACAAACGGGCCGCGCTCGCCGCTTTCATAGTCATCATGCGTGTGGGGAAAGTGTAGGAATGGAAGTCAGAAGCAGGCCATCGCTATGTCCAACATGCCATTAGTGCTTGTTATGGAACTTTGTTTGCGTATGCGTATTTGCTACACATGGTCTGGTTTCACGGGTACAATTAGCGCCACGTCCTGTCCTGAGAGGATCGCTGGAGTGCCAGGCTGAAAAATTGACCTAGCTTACATTTTAACACCCACAAGCCACAGGCCTCTGGCTTTTGTTGCCAGCATGCTCTTAGGGTTCTCAACATGCCTGTTAGTATGCCGCCTGCCCCCCTCCCTCCCTTTCTGGCAGTGTCCTGCACAGTTAGCAGCATTCTTTATGTGTATGTGTCCATGGTCTGCTCACATGTCACCAACGCATGACATTTTTTGCTCTTTTTTTTTTTTTTTTTGTGAGCAAGGAAGCTGCAGCAAAGCCATCACCGACTCTTGAGCGAGATTAACGCTATCGTCTTACGACTGTGTGGCAGTGTATGTCTGTGTTTGGAGCATAGTGAGACTGTAACACATGTGCTGTCTCTGTCAGTGTGTTTTTTGGTGTGAAAGGCCACCTGTGCTGTCGCGTCTCCAGTGACAGGCCAGGAATGAGGGCCCTCTCCGTGCTGGGCCAGGTGGGACGTCCCAGCGTGACCAGGGGACAGGTGGCGGTGGCCTTGTCCCTCCGTGGAAACTTTTTTTTTTTTTTTCTTTCCAGTGTGTGTGTGTGTGTGCTACTAATGCACTGTCTGATCAAGCCTGAAGTTAACACGCTTGTTATCTGTCTGATCCCCATTATAACTTATTAGACAAACTTTAGACAAGGCCGTGCAGCAGACATGGAGCCACGCTTATCCTATAGGGAAAAGGGGCAGACCTTCACCTGTTTCCCATTTTCAGCTGTTTAATATTATTAGCTGTATCAGTAGTTGTGTAGAATAGATTACTGGTGACCCAGATGACATCACTTCCTGTTGAGTGTGGCCCTGGGGGCCCTGGGTACACATCTCTAATTAATAACTCTGCGCTCTCAGCCATGACACACATATGACATCCATATGTACTGCAATATTACAGTATGTGCCTCCCACCCACGCAGACTTGCAGCGCTCCTGGTATATATATGGGCTGATTTTTATGTATTTTTATATATATATATATCCAAGCACTCACGTGAACGCTTCAAAATCTCCAGATTAGTTTTTTCTTATGCAAACACATTCATGACTTGCACTATTTTTTTTTCATGCATCTTCAAATCAAACTCTGGCAGCAAAGCCAACTTTTTAGGATGTCAGTCTCTAGCTAAATACCACACACACACACACACACACACACGCACACACACACGCACACACACACAATCCCTCTCTCTAACACAAACCACTAAAGCGCACTGTCCCAGAAAAGTTCATTGCTCTACTTGTTGGCTCATGGATTCTCTCATGGGGATGAAGGGATGAGAAGATGGAGGGTGGCCAGTAGAGGAGGAAAGCTGCCCTTGACCCTGTTCCGCAGCAGCTAGCAGCTAGAGAGGGACTGACGGAGGAGGCTAAATGTGTCAGCTCTCCGTGCTACAACAAACTCTGGAAAGGTCAGCAGCAGTAGGCCACATGGAGGAAAACCCACCCACAGGAAAGAGAAATCAGATGGCACGACAGGTTTGCTCGCAACAAGGTTCTTTTGTACTTTTGGCTTTGTCAGATTCCCAGCGTAATACAAAGAAAATAACAGTAGCGTAAATGTAAAGGAATTATATTTATGTTACTCCTTTTTATGAGTATTAGGATATCTTTTGACCTGCTGCTTCACTGCTGCTGCGTTTGTCCAGCCTGGGTCTCATTTTTCAGAACACCTTTTAATAGCTGATGAATGGACTGCCTTGTCTTGCCTGCTGTTGGCCCGGGTCGCCACACACAAGTAAAAACAAGCATGCCCCAGTCTGAACGAGACAGAGGGCAGAATAACAGACAAGTTGAAGCTTCCAACAATACAAATCAGACTGACATAGCAGTCAACCGGTTGTTCATAGATCCTTTTTTAGTTTTGGGATCTTTTGATGTTGTTGAAAGGACGAGCAAATAAAACCAGGTCACAGCCAAAGAATGAGTAGTCATAGATAAAGAATGACATACAGCAATAAACCCTTTGACACACTAATCCCTCTGTCTCAGCTGCATTTATGTATCAGGAATAGGCGGTTCTTATAGTGTGCGTTCATTGTGGTGTTAGCTTTTGGGTGTGTATGTGTGTTTGTTTTTTATCTTAGTCAACAAAGCGGTGTCAGGGATTTGAGATTTTGGGCACTAGTGGGAACCTGTCCTTCTAGGAAGTCGGTGTCACACTGGTGCACAGGGTTGTGATGGTTATCTCTGTGTGTGTGTGTGTGTGTGTGTGTGTGTGAGCAGGTTGTAGCTCGTCTGTGTGAGTAGGTGTAAAAACGCGTGCCCTGCCCCTAAAGGATGAAGAAGACGCATTCCATTGTGAGGCGGAAATCATGAAGCGCGTCGCCGGTTCGAACCATTTGGTGAAAAGATTCGCAGCCACTGGCTCAAATGCAGATTGGTAAACGATCAAATCACCGCTCATACCGAGGTGGCGTTATCATGAGTGCTTCCGTCTTCAGTAAGCTGCTGCGTTCAAGTGCTTTTGTTCAGGTCTGCCATAAGAATCACTTACAAGGTGAAGAGCTCTGCATCGACCTATGTTGCACCCTCAAGACTGTTGTTTATCAAGGCTGAGCTGACAGGGATGTTTTCACTCATCCAAAAGCTACTGACTCAGAATCCCGAAGAGTTTTGCTTATTCATAAACAAAAGACGCCATATTCCACTCTGCCTCTTTTGAATTTGACTGTTTCTACCTAAGTTAGCCTGTATTTGACCCGCAGCAGGCCTCGGTATCGGCAGCAGTTGAACTGTTTTTAAAGGGATTTTTCATTGTCATCACGTACGGGTCACGCACCATCTGTTTTCAACCATTTATAGTACCCAGTATATAATATACATGCTGGTTTCTTATATCTGAACCCCCCACACCGACTCTGCCCAGCTAGCAAAACAGCTGAGCTCCGCTTGGTTTGTGTTTCAGTAGTTTTAGTACGTCTGTCTTATTATGTCACACTGGAACAAGTGTTCCTGCTTGTGTCAAATGTACAAATACAGTATTGCGTCTGCCATTACGAAACACGACTACACAACTGCTGCTTGTGTGCAGCCTGAAATGTTTAGCTAACTAGCTGCTGTTGCAGCTAACCCTGTGCTAGCTGCTTTAATCGACCACATAACCACAGCAAATGATATATCATGACATGCCTGTTTATCCAAGGCTAAGCAGATTTTTTGTTGTTGTTGCGAGTCTTCCTAGATTGCTGAATGAATGCAATTCTTTTTAACCCAACCCACAAACACAGTTTAGTCAGAGTTATTATGCATTATTATACATCATTATTTTAGACATTTTGCAACGGCTGAACTCCTCCTCCTCTGTAAAGCATTAGTATGAGTATTAACCACATCAAGTTATCTGTGTTTCACAACCTCTTAGATCATGTCTGCAGCATTGACATGCTAGCTTTGACGGTTATCTCCAAAATTTCTCAGATGAGCTATAAAATCGTGTTGCATTAATCAGGATTACTCAGCAGCAGCAGTGGTAAGGTTTGCTCGGCAGATTATCCCGTCTTCCACTAGCCCCCACTAGCTGGTTAAATGACTGTGTGTGTGTTTCCTGGGTGATTGACTACCCTCTCAAATAGACCGAGTGCTTGCCCCATGAGATAGTGTTTTTAGACCGTTCTAGTTTTACAGAACTGCGTCTGTGCGTGGGAGCGGAGTCGTAGACACAGACAGGGACGTGTAGAGGAGAAATGGACTGTAAAACAATCGGCATTAATGCTCCAGTACCACTTGGCACAGAAAGAGAAAGAGAAGGAGAGAGAGAGAGGGAGGGAGCAGGGAGTGAAAATGCAAAACTATTGTGCCACAGTCAGTGAGCCCTTTTGACCTACCTCTAACTAGGACTTTCTCCTTTAACCTACAGAGGGCAGATTGTTTGCTGTCTGATTTGAGCTACGGTTTTGCTCAAAAAATGCCCACTACGAAGCATCACCAGGTGCAGAAACCCTTGTTAGAAATCTTTCTCATCCGCTCTGGCAGCCCGTTCACATTTTTGTCAAGTCTTGCCCAATGTTGGCTTACTCAAGGGAAGACCCTACCTAAATATAGTCCTCATCAAAACTTCACTGTCACCATCACCGCTCTAATTATCACCTTTTCCTCCACACGTAACTCTTTTTAATTGTTTGACGAATCGCGAGAACGGGCAGCGAAGCACGTCTTTCCTCAAGGTAAGAATTATATCAGCTCAGCGAGGAAGGAAACGGACGGAAAACGAGAGCGGAAGCACACAAAGGAAGGATGTGTCTTAAAAGAGGGTATTTGAATTTGGCCAGTCTGTCTTGTTTTTCCTCTGCTGCAGATGCGCACTGAGGCCTCGGTTAGGAGAAGTTAAAAATAAGAGCCCTGTTCCACAACCCTCTACTTATTCTGGCTTCTCAGAAGTCATGTTTGCTATGCTCGTCACATCAAACTTTTTTCCTTCACGTTCATGCTTGGTATCAAATGCTTCACTCTCCGGCCTTAATTGAGGCAGTACACACTTTTTATTTATTTTTTTATCCAATTCACTGCAGTTATATATAAAGTCTATATAAATAGATTTTCCTTTTGAGTAGTTTGTGATGTACTTTGTGTTCCTTATCATCCTGTGTGTGTGTGTGTGTGTGTTTTTTCAGGCTCAGGTGGCGTTCCTACAGGGTGAAAGGAAAGGGCAGGAGAATATGAAACAGGACCTGGTGAGGCGGATCAAAATGCTGGAATACGCCCTCAAACAAGAGAGGTAAGAATGATGTCTGTGTGTCCTTGCGTCTGCCGTCCAGCCAGCCTGCCCTCTCAATGTTTTCGCACGCTTTCTGAATAGTGATTTAACAGTGACAGATTTCCATGTGGTATTTACTTGTAATGTTGCCCTCATGTGGTGTCTTGTGGGGTTGCAGGGCTAAGCATCAGAAGCTGAAGACAGGAAATGACCAGAGTCCCGGAGACAAGAAACCAGAGACAGAAGCAGACCAACGTACGTTTAAACCAAGCCCTTTTATTTTCTGTCATTAGCACCTTTTAATACTTTCAGAGCAGCTCAAAGTTTCTGCTTTTGTGTGGTCATGCCTTAGTGTGGCATCACTATTGACCAATCTATTTTCTGCAGTTCCCAATGGGCCGGCTGAGTCAGACTCTGAGCCAGCCAATCAGATGTCCTGGAAGGAGGGACGTCAGCTACTGCGCAAGTAAGGCCTCTCTGTCATCAGCTCCTTTTTTTAAAATCTTGGTGTCATATCAATATGTTCCATCAGTACTTTATCATTTGGTGTTTAAACTTGTGATCTAGCCTCGGTCGATGGATTGATATGGTTTTGGGTTGTGCACTGCATTTATACACTGTGGTTCCTGTGAAATATAGATATCTCGAGGAAGTGGGTTATTCAGACACCATCCTGGACATGCGGTCTAAGCGCGTACGCTCCCTGCTCGGGCGGAGCAGCCCAGAGGCCAACGGGCCTCCACCCAGTGAAACCTGTCCAGAGCCAGAGCCTCGGGCAGGTGGAGAGTCGTTGCTGGTTAGACAGATAGAGGAACAAATCAAGAGGTGAGACCGTAGAAGCAGACACACTTTCTCTTTCTCTCTCATGCTCACCGTCTGCAACAAAATCATCACACTTTGCATGAGTGGACCAAAAGATATTTTTATTGTTCTTTAGTGCTATACAACCACATGATGTTTTGTCATGCAGGTGTGGTTAATCTTGTGTCATTTCTTAAAAGGTGGCCTTTGTTTTCTCTATTTAGGGACATGACCTTGAAATATTATGCTATAATGTTCCAGGTCAGTTTAGTTCAAAAGGTAGAGCACAGACAACTAAGTGGGTTGTGCTCTTAAGAGTATCTGACAATGACGTTTGGCCCGGTTTGACTGTAATCAGGATACTTTGTCTGAAATCTGACTTCCAATCTTTGTCGTAATGTATTGGTGCAGATGCGGTTAGGACGACTTCATTTACTGCGATGTAAACATGAGACAATTCATCATTGTATCATAAGAGAGCTATATGAGTAGCACCCATGTGCGTCTGTCTGTACAAGCAGAAATGTGAAGACAGCGAAACAATAGCACATCCTAATCTCAAAAGCCAACAGAACAAGATGCACAAAAGATGTCGAAAGCGGAGGTCATCCTCCGTCATGCGAACATGGTAAGATTACAAAAAAAACATAGCAGAAATCTGTCAAGGTTGTGTACTTGTCCTTACAAAGAAAATATACCCCGTGCACATGTTATGTATAGATGAGTAGACATTTAAACCAGGGACAGTTTTATCATGATTCTAATATTTACTCTGAATATCTGCGCCTATAAAATTGAGTTACTTTAAGATTATATAAAAGATGTCTGCACTGTAATTTACACTGCCGTGGAGAGACTTTTAATAATATGGTATCATACAGTTTAATTGAGGTCATCCTGCCTCCCTCTGCAAGCTATTGTCCTAAATAATCTTTTTATACTTTTGGTAACTTGGAACAGAGAGAATAATTATGCATGCATTTGCAGGAACGCGGGCAAGGAAAGCTCTAAGGAACGTCTGGGCGGCTCGGTGCTCGATAAAATCCCCTTCCTGCACGGCTGCGAGGACGACGATGAAGACGACAGCGACGAGGAAGATGACTTCCAAGGCATGGCCACAGACTGTATCGACGGACCGCGCAAGAACAAGAAGTCTCGCGTAAAGGTACGAGCCATGATTTTAGAAATGGAGTTGGCGAGGCGCGAGCTGCAAATGGCAAACTTTATTCACGGCTGGTCACGAGTAACACAAGTTTCCCCGCTCTGCTCCTGTGTCCAGATGGGTTCGGAGCCCATGACGACAGACCTGGACCCCGAGGACGAGGAGGACGAAGACGACTCAGAAGATGCCCTCAGTGAATTTGACTTCCTGGGCTCGGGGGAGGATGGGGAGGGGGCGGGAGAGGCCCGGATCTCGGGGGACGGACGGGAGTTAGGTACGCTGTTGCCATAGCAACACCATCAGCACCAGCACTGCCAGAATCACTGCCACCAGTGCATCTGTCCCTTTTGCCCCCACACTTTTCCCCCTACCCCCGCTCACCTTTTTATCTTTTACTTCTCATTGTGTCTTGGCATCTCTTCTTGTCAATAAAACCAACCTCTTTTCCCAACCACCTGTCTCTCTGTCCTGTTTCACGAGCTGTCAGTCTGTGACTCTTTACAGTTGTGTAGCCGTCATCTCTGTCTGTAGATGTACTTTCTGTGGTCCGGGGGTCATTCCAAAAGGTTACCACGCATGCTGCCTTCTCTTTCTATATGTCCACATTTCATTCTTTGAGCCATATTTACGCTGCGTGCTTGTGCTTTTATTGATTTCATGACTGTGAGTGTATGTGATTTGAAGAGTGACGCCTCTTGTCTACATACGTCTGTCCGTCTGTCGGCCTCTCCGTCTTTCCCCCGCCTCTCTGCATGACTGGATGTTTTGTGTCTCTCTCCTCTTGCCGGGTTCAGAGAACCGCAGGAACAAGTTACAAGGCATGATGTCGGACTTCCCCCCTAAACCCACACCGCCCCCCTCTGTATCGGGACAGGCTCGCTCCGGGGAAGGTAAGACTTTCCCCGCCAAATCTGCCCGTAGACTATCCTCTCCCAAGTATTCTTCCTTAGTCTCCCACACGCATGACTGTGGCTTAGACTTGAATCTCAGATTTAGATGCTGTCATGTCTCAGTTTTGTAACCTGCGTAGGACTCGACAAAGTTGCTCCTACACCTATAAATATTTCCTCTGGTACACAGTGTGGGAGGAAGGAAACAGGGTGGATGGACTCTTGCCAAGAGGATCAAAGATTTATTGCTATATTTTGCAGTTTTCTCTACCTGTATTTATGGAGCCGTGATGTTTTAAGACTCTGTACTGATTCTTGTGCCTTCCCTGTTCCAACCTGCAGGCGGCGCCCTGGGTTTCTCCTCAGACGTCTTTATCATGGACGCCGTTGGTGGAGGGGACATGAATCTGGGGGAACTGGCCGATCTCACTGTTGCCAATGACAACGATCTCTCCATGGATGTAATTACACATTTTCTCTGGTCAAAGCACGGGATTTAATCCAGCCTACGTGTTCATGCTTAAAATATGTAAATGTTCCCTTTTTTTTTTTTAAAATGTGTGTCCTTTCAGATGCAGGATAACAGAGAGGAGTTCAAGAAAACATGGAACCCACGTTTCACACTACGCAGCCACTTTGACGCCATCCGCGCTTTGACCTTTCACCCCAGCCAAGCGGTGCTGCTCACGGCCTCTGAGGATGGAACACTAAAACTGTGGAACCTCAACAAAGCCATGCACTCTAAAAAGTAAGAACAAGTAGATCCACTGTGAGGTTTCTCTGTAGGGCAGATAATGTAGGCATCAAACTAAGAGCACTGTGTCCGTCCGCAGGAACGCAGCGTTGGACGTCGAGCCCATCTACACATTTAGAGCACACAGGTGAGAGTCGGAGACGTGTACAAGCATATTTTCACACCTACTGCGCAAACCTGCTGCTGGTATACATCAATGCACTGCAAACACTGAGCTCCCTCTGTCTTTTTGTTCAGTGGAGCCGTTCTGTCGTTGACCATGGGCGAGGACGGAGACTCCTGCTACAGCGGCGGTTTAGACGGAACTGTCAGATGTTGGAAGATGCCAGACCTCAACGTGGATCCTTACGATAACTATGGTCAGTCATCCTCCACTGTTTAAGTATTTAACACAAGTTTAAAAAAATAAATAAATAAATCGTGTGTGTCCATTTAGATCCCGGCATCGAGAGCAGTGTGCTTGCAGGCCACGAGGACAGCGTGTGGGGTCTGACTTACTCGGCAGTCCACCATCGTCTCGCCTCATGCTCAGCTGATGCCACGATTCGCATCTGGGACCCTCAGAACTCGTCTCCCTGCCTGTCCGTCTTCAACAAGGAGCGAGGTACAACATCTGTGTTGTGAGCACAGATTTGCTCTTGAGCTTTGCACTGTGTCCATGCCGCTCAGGTTCACCATCTCCTGTCTTCTCCCAGAGCACGGCACGCCAACCTCAGTGGCCTTCGTGGCCACTGACCCCAACCAGGTGGTGGTATCTTTTGACGGTGGTGAAACGCTGCTCTACGACCTCAATACAGAGCAGAGCACCACTGCGCTAGAGACACAGACCAAGGATGGTATGTTCTAGATGAAACAACAGTCGACCTTCCATCATGAGTAATGTCGCCTGTTGACAGTTAGATTTAAACAGAGTTGTTTGTCTTCCTTTGTAGGCAGTGAGCTGATCAACCGCGTGGTCAGTCACCCATCTGAGCCCGTCTCCATCACTGCACACGAGAACCGCACCATCCGTTTCCTAGACAACAAGACAGGTATATGCAGGAGGGTTTTTTTTTTGTCATCTGTTCGTATCCCATGTGAATGCATCTAAACAAGCTTTCTTTGTGTGTTCAGGTAAAGTTGTCCACTCGATGGTGGCTCACCTCGATGCAGTCACCTGTCTCACCACAGACCCCAAAGGCACTTACCTCATCTCTGGCAGTGAGTACCATTCGGCTTAACTGTGTCCTTATCATTGAGTCGGGCTTCCTCTGGGATAAAGACCATGTACATTATTTTTAAAATACTGTAAAGTATGATCTTATTCCCAATCGTCTGTTATCATACATTTATTTATAATATAAAAGTAAAAAAAAAAGCAAACTGACTAACTAAAATAAATAAATACAGAATCAAACTCAGCAAAAGGAGGACCGGATACACATTTCCCCCTCCTAACGTTGTCATCCTTGTTTGCACCCGCCCCCTGCAGGCCACGACTGCTCAGTGCGCCTGTGGATGCTGGACAACAGGACGTGCGTGCAGGAGATCACGGCGCACAGGAAGAAGCACGACGAGGCCATTCACGACGTGGCCTTCCACCCTTCACAGCCCTTCATTGCCAGCGCCGGCGCAGATGCACTTGCCAAGATCTTTGTCTGACAGCACTATCGTCATTATGGTGAGACAGAGTTGATATTGACTTATTCAGTGAGCTCCGATACCGACAGGGGTCCATCTATCAGTCCATCAGGATTAAACAAGGCATAGCATGCTTCAGTTTCTTTTTAAATTTTTTTTTATATCAGTTTATTCGTCATGGTTAATCCTCAGCCTGTTAGAAAGAAAGCTGTTATTCCTTTCTTTTCCTCTCTTGATTTTTAATTTATGTGTATGTACTGCCAGAGTTGGTTGGTGGATCCTCTTGGAGCGTTCCCTTTTTTGGTTTCCTTTCATAAAAACATTGTCCGCTAAATATATATATGTATGTGTTTCTTCTTGTTTTAGTTTGTTTGTGCGACACAGTTTCAGTTCTGAACAAGATGTTGGTCTAACTTTATGTACCTTCTTTTCTGGTTTTAGAGTCCTACAAAATCAACTGGGCCAAAAGAGACTGAAGACTACAGTGGACAAATTTCACCTGCTTACACACACACACGCACGCACGCACACACACCTTGTCCTGCACCCCACTGGCTGGGTCACCGCCACAGGACGTCCCTCACCTCCCCTCAATCTCTCTCACTGTTCTCCGATGCCTCAGTGACTTGTTGTTATACTAACCACACTGCTTTTTTTATATCTTTAAAATCCCGGCTGCTCCGTTTTCAGATAATCATGTTTGGAGTAACACTTTTCTACACTACGATATTCTGTTGTGCTATGTTCTGTTTTTTTTATTTCAGTCTACCAGTTATTACAAAGCGCCGCGTGTGTGTGTTTGTGCGCTTGAACACACTACTCACATTTCAAAGAGTACCACCATGGAAACACTCGAACTGCACAGCTCACACAAACGCACCACCATATATCATCTTGCAGATCTTTTTTTATTTTTTATAGTTTACAAACTGCTTGAGGTTAACATACACACGTGGGCATGACAACAAAAAAAATGGTGACCTTTCCCAGAAAGTGCCGACAGAAAAACACCTGACCAACCTCTTCATTGGGAATCAATGTATTACATTCCAAAGACTCCAGGTAGTGTGTGTGTGTATGTGTGTGTGACTGTGACGGGGTGTATTTGAGGTTGGAGAATGTACAACTTAGGTGTGTGTGTGTGTGTGTGTGGGTGTGACGTGAGGAGGCACTAAAACAGTCGCTAACCAGTGTTGGAACGAATAGCTTTAATTTCAACCTCATGGCCAAGTCTCATTGTTTGTCAGAGTATTAAAGCGTCCCCCGTGATTCTGCCTCTGCTTACGTGTGCGCGTGAGATTAAATGTCACTCTGCTGTACAAGATGAATGAACACATTTCCACGATCATGATGCATTTTTTTAAATACAGATTGAGTTTGACTCCGCAGACCGAGGCGCTCGCACCATGTCGTCCAGCTAAAGTGTGAGGCCGGCCTATATGCGCTCAACAAATGGCGCTGAATGTGTCATTTGGTGCTTTTTACTGTACAGAAGAGTGTGTGCGCACGTGTGTGTCTGTATATGCACTAGTTTAAATCACGGTGCTACAAAATGACCTTGTCAGTCTTGAGTCAGAATCAGGGACCTGTTTTCTGTGTGTGTGCTTGTGTGTGTGTGTGAGTGTGAGAGAGAAAGAGAGACTGTGTTTCTCACTCATCGGGCTACAGATCTACATAGTGTGAGTCGACTTTTTAAATGACATTTCATCGTTGAATCATTTCATTAACTGTGGTCGCATTTCAGAAATGTAACGGTCACTGTTTCCACGAGAGGGATGTGAATACAGTTAGAGCCGATGGTGATTACATTACAGCGAGGACCGCCTGAAAATAGTTTCCTCAGATGAGAGCTGCTTGGATCGTCTTTTTCATTTCATTTTGAAGTCAGCAGGCGGTGCTCAGCGTCTGGCTTGTTGTTATTTATTCAGGCTTCTCCCCTCTAGGAAAAAAAAGAAGAAAAGAAAAGCTCGACAATTACCTTCACTTGTGTGTCAAAGCGAGGTTTCCCCTCTTCTTGTCTGACGCGCATCAGGTGCACGGTAGCACATTGCCCAGAGAGCTAATCACATGAAACTTCTTTCTGAAGAGGCATGCTGGGAGAAATGGCTCCGGGGAGGGGGCGAAGGAAGTCCATTTTAAATTCACTTGTGTTATTTCCGGGAAAAAAAAGAGAAAGTATTGATTTATGATGCGTGGGTGTCGTTACTCAGCACATAATCGGTCTTGCCAGTCTGTTATGGTTCTGCTGTTTTTGAACATAACGTTTGGCTCAGCTGGAAACGTCACTCCTTTTGAGAACGCCTAACATCTATCTCTATTTGTGTCCTGCAGTTGTGCTGATAACTGCAGGGCGCGTTGTTTGTTTGCTTCAGGTGAAGGTCGCCCCTTAACCGCTGAGCCGACTTCAAATTATTTGACTGTTAATTTCATTATTAGAACCTGGAGATGACTGATCCAATCTGGTGTCACAAATCAGTTGGTTAAGGGGCGACCCACCTTCCTCTTCAAGATTACAGGGTCACACTAGAGGTCAGAGGTCAAATTCAAAGTAGCCTGGAGGTGAACACTCTTTTCCTAATCACTAGGGACACTAGCATTCATAGTTCCAGTTTGTTTTTTCCTGAAACAGGGTGGTCGATCGAACAACCAGGTGCAACTACATTATTGTACTGCTGCTGGGCATAACGTCCTGTTGTCTCTTTTTAACTACTATACGGTTCCACTTTGCACTACATCTAGTAGAGGATGTGTTTGGTGAGGAGTGGTTACTCACAGGGTGCACAGAATAATGTTTTTGCACGTGTTCCTCATACAATCTGGAGTAAATACTACAAGGGTGGAACCTGCTGTGGCTCACAGTTACGTGATCGTGAGACTTACTGATGCTTTCTTTTCACTCTGAGCTACCATGTCCCCTCTCTGAGGATACAGACAAATCAGTATGACACATCAAGGAAGAAGAAATTGAAACAGAAGTTGTAAATGATGACTAGAAATGCCATTATGTGCTGTAAATGTCCATCATTTCCTTGTTTTCTTTCTTGCATTTCTTTTCTTTGATTATGAATATGATTATTAAGATGTAAGAATACTGTAGTATCATAAGTGAATCATTCTTCCTTGCTAGGCATAGAACTTGCTTGTGATTGATAATGGCAATGTATAACTTGTAAAAAGCAAAATGATTAAAAAACACGAAAAATGTAAAAAAAAAAAAAAAAAAAAATATCTGTTACCAGTCAGAGGCCAAGGTAAAGGACTCTCATTTCTTTGTGTTTTTATTTTTTTATTAGCAATTTATCACTGTGTGATATTTTGTACATCATATTAAGCTGTATTCAAACTATTTCCTCTAACTACAAGGGATAAGAGACCTGCTTTTTATTAATTTTGTTTTATTATATATTTTTGAACTGCATTCTAGCCTGTATCAAATGACTTTCTCTTTTTGTTTTACGGGTCCCCTGTTGTATGTCATTAAGGAAGAAAAAAGAAAAAAATGAAGATTTTGTACAGTGAATTGAGAGTCGTGTTTGTGTTTTGTCTTTCTTGCCTGCTAGAGAATACAAAACCTGCAAAAACAACAGGACACATCCCCGTACACGCTGCAGACGTACCTTGCTGGAGTACGTACAGGCATACTTGAGTAGTTTAGCGCTTCCCTTCAAGTGCTAAATTTGCAGGGCTTCGAACAGAAGCAATAAAACACCCATTCGATTGATTATTGCGGAGTGCGCAATGAAAGTGAAAGTAAATTAAAACAGATTTTTTTTTTTTTTTTTTTTTTTTTTTTGCTTAAGACCTCATCAGGGTTGTTTTCACAGACTTTGAAAGTCTTCCAGGGACACAGAAGACGTTACACAACTGTTGCCATGAAAATTCAACTCAAGGTCTACTTACTAGTCTTCATGATCTTTTGCTAAATTAGTTTTTTCATGGCATATAGAAAATTCTCTGCTTTGAATAATAATTTGTGTCTGGAAAAAAAATACACCCACTAAATTAAATCTATGAGCATACAAATATTGTTCATTTCAAGTTTAACTACTTGCCACAAGATGTCTCCTACAGTCCATTCTCGGGGTTTGTGTATTGCAAGTTTCAAGCTTTCACGTCGATTTACGTAATTGATTCAAGCATACGTGTGTTAAAGCTTAAATTTAAGGTGAGCTCAAAAAAACCTACCTACCTTCAGCAGATGTGAAAACGGCATTACATTTTTACATTTTTTTTGTTAAACTACACCATCCTGAGCACTAAGCCTCACCCCATGATGAGTGACTGATCTTAATTTGTAAAACTGACAGAGTTCTGCTTTAAATCTCCCCATTTAATAACTGAATCTCGTAGAAAAGAAGATGTTCTACTAGATCCAGAGTCTGGCTGGACTTATAGAAATCCCATCTGCTCTTTGCTCCATTTCAACTACTCACAAGAATCAAGGATTCATTTATCCAACTTATGAGCCTCAAATGCTGCTGCCCTATGCCTGATCCTACAGCCTTTTTTTACCACGTCATGATATATTTTAATATAGTAAAAAATATAGCTTATTTTCACTTTACATGGATGTTACACAATGTTTTGGTTCATATTGGCTGCAAATGTTGATACTTTTGTTCCCCCCTTTAATACAACTTTAGAACTGTGGTTATCCATTTTCACAGGAAAAAATGGCATCATAGTAGCCCCAGCATCCAAACATCCCCCTCTTGTGGTGGAAAGTAGAAGCCTAGCTAACATTATCTGGAGCTGCTGAGTTATTGAGGTCTATTTTCACATCAGCATTTGAGCCGAGTGCAGTTTCCTGTTTGTTTTAATGAATCTGAAATGAGACGAGAGCTGAAGATGCGGAGCTTAATGTTGTTAGTGAGTTTCAGCTATCAAGGGAGGCTTTTATGACCAAAAAAGTCACTATTTTCATTTTCATACTTTGGTGCAAAGTCACATTTGAGCAGATGATAATGGCCACCCAGCCCCCTTTTCTATTCTGCATACCGTGATGTGTAAGAATAGAGTTCCCCATTTTACTGAAACCGCCAACTTTATATGTAAACAACTCTGAAATAGGTGTGGTCCTATTCTGCATTCTGGCGGGGGTGTGTCTACTAAGCGAATGCAAACAGAAAATGGTGTTTCAAAGGCAAAATAAGGCAGAAAAGTCGGTTTCACAGAGAGGCAGAAAGAGAGTAATGCAGTCAGAGGGGAGATGAGGAAGAGATGGGAGGGTTTTTGAGTGTGGAGCTGCCCCCTCAGGCAACGTAACAAGATCTTTAGATGGCTTTGGCTGCTTGAATGCTCGGGGAGGGAGCAAACAAGACGGATAACCCCAAACCAAGGGAGAGAGAGAGAGAGAGAGAGAGAGAGAGAGAGAAGGAAAGGGAGGAGGGAGAAGCCTGGGAGTTGGGAGTCAAAAGGCGGGACTTTCTGAGAATCCATTGGCTTCAGGCTGTGTCAGTCATTTCACTTCCTCTTTGGCTGTGGCAAAAGCACAGAGGAGAGGGCAGGAGGGAGCGAGGGAGGGAGGGGGAGAGGGAGGTACCCTCAGACAGCTCTCTCTCTCTCCGTGTGTGTGTGAGTGTGTGTGTGTGTGTGAGAGAGAGAGAGAGCTTTTTCACAAAAAAGACTGAACTGGGGCTGAAACTGAAACAGGGCAAGACTCGTAAAAAGCAGTGCAGTCTGTTGCTCTCCTTCATTCTTACGGTTTCCTGTTTAAGGAGGCCATTTTGTAACTCAGCCCTGAGAAGAGCACAACAAAGTTTGGCATTGTTTTTGTTTTTTCTCTCCCACGGCCGGGAGTTTCACAATCAAGTTTGGACTTTCTTCTCTGCAGAGCAGCTCCTTTGGACGCGAGAGGTGAGGGAGGGAAGAAGGTGGAGGGAGGAGGGTAGGTCCCCCCCCCCCCCTCCACCCCTCTCTCTAACTCAGTGCAGTGTGTCTTTCTCTTATGAGTCTCTCACACACTTTTCTCAGGTTTGTCATGCCTGGACAACAGCAGCAGTCTGCCGACGAGAGAGCGCGATAGAAGTGGCTGAGAGGAGGGGGGGGGGGGAGAAACGCCGCTTCCTGGATAAGGGTTTCTTCCTTGATCCACAGGGAGGGGGTGGACACAGGACACAGAGGAACCCTGGACTTTCTGCTCAGTGTGTATGTGTGTCCATGTGTCAGCGTGTCTCCTCCACTGAGACAGTTTGAATGACTGTGGGTTTTTCGGAGAAGTCTGCACTGCACCTGGGCGTGTGTTTGCGAGTGTGTATGCTGAGAGCTTCAGGCAACCAGAAAACAGGACTCTAAATGGCTAACGCCAGCCCTTGTATGCCCTCAGGGGCTCTGGCCCAGGTCTTCTTTCCTCCTGGGGGCTCCTCACCGCCCGGCTCAGCTGTGATACAGCAGGGGACCCCCATATCCATGCCCACTATGCCCGCAGGTTTTCCTGTAATGGACCTGACACCGGGGCAGGCTCCTGGCGGGGCTGTGATACCCTCACTGCCTCCCACACCAGCAGGGGTATCCTTCATCATCCAGATTGGCCTGACCAGAGAATCTGTCCTGATGCCCCAGTCTGCCGACCTGGCCTATGTGAAACAAATTGCCTGCTCCATTGTCGACACCAAGGTAGGAAATGTGTGTGTGTGTGTGAGTGTAAACTGGGCGTCTACTTTCTCCAGGTGGAAAGCTGTTTATGTCCAAAGTTCTTATGGCAACCGTTCATATGTTCCCGAGCTGTTTGTCAGTCATCTGCGTCGTACTCTCGCTTTACTTTCTTCCCTTTCACTCTGTTTTTGTATCTCGTTCTCCCACAAAACTCTTTGTTGACACTCTACTATGCTCATAGGTAAATGAGAGGGGTTAAACATGCACGCAGGCAAAATGAACAGACAGCTTTGGCAGACTGGAAATGTTTGCTCTAATTACAGCAATTAGCATTTTTCCCCTCACACAGTCGGAGGAAAACACTGATCATGCCACATCGAACACAGCGGACTAGCAGAGGGATGTTTGATGGGCTTAGTGTTTCAGACAGTCAGTTTCAACATGTGTGCTCGTGCACGAAATCATCAGTTTAAACACTGGAGCCTTACCTTGCATCTCACCAAGCTGAAAAAAAGAACAACAAGCTTGTCTGAACATGCTCTGCAGTAACTAAAGGAAGTCAACATTTAATGGTTGAGGAGAATTTGATAATGCCAGTATGCTTCTATCTGCCAGGAAGCCGGTGACTAACTTTTCTTTGTGATGGTCAAAAGTCTCTTTCACTTTTTCCTCAGCGAAACATCAGAGGTTTTGCATTTCATGCCAAAAGTGCTGTTCACACCAGGCCAATTTTAGGCTCTTTGCTGAGCGCTTCATTGGTTTCTTTCTTCTTCTTTTAGCTGTCACTTTTAAGTTATGGCTTTATATCACCCAGGATGTCAAAGGCTGTATAACTTGCTGACAGACAAGGGCATAAATGAGACCATAATTATTTTATCAGCCACCCTAACAATCGAAATAATAATTTGTTTTTCAGTCCGTCTAGAAAACACACTTTTACCGCCTTTGCTTTGACTCTTGATTTAACGTGTTTATTTTTGCCTTTAAGTCTTCTACAAGTTGGAGTTTTACTTTTTTAGCAGCATCATTACCTTTATTATGACTCATAATGATGCCACTTTAGAGTCACTGGATAGCAATTGATTTTGAAACATTAGTATAATTTTCCGAGAATGAACCACAAAAGTTTGTTTGTTTTTCAGTCTAAAGCATGAGCAGTCTAAAGCATGAGCAGTCTAAGCCATGAGCAGAGCTGTCAGGAATTAATGTGAGTTTCTCAGGAAGTACTACGCGGGATGAGTAAAAGACCTATGGGAATAATAGTTCAAATACAGCTTATCTTCTTCACTAAACTGCAAAAGAAAACTTCAAAACAAATGTGCAGGGTTGCGGAGGGCAGAGAAGCCGAAACATCCTCTTTGCAACAGGAAGCAATGGGTGTTATGGGAAATCTTTATTTGAGAGCAACCAACACTCATTTAGTGTTGGTTGCATATTGTACGTATATACATAAAGATAACATCACCCTACATCAGTGTGGTACTTTGAGCACACCATGTGTTTTTATCCTCCAATTAAACTGCAGGGTGATTAGATTAGCAGATTTCCCCCGCCTGCTCAGAGCCGCTTTGAATAAAACTCCCCACAATCCCAAATATTCCAGGAAATACTGCTAGCTCTCTTTCCAGAGCTTACCCACTCTGCTAATTTGTTTTTTTGCACACATTTAGTCTTTGTTTCCCCCTGTCATGAGTGCCACGAGTGGTTTCTGTACTGTTAATTCAATAAGATAGATCTAACTAGATCCAAGTGTGTTTTCCATATGATGGTTACAGAGGTATGGTTGTGACAAGTAAGTGGTGTCATCAAAATTTACAACAGCTGAATGTCTCAACGTGTGCGGTTCACTTTCACTTTTTTTTTGGAGTGTATCTGCAAAACCAAAATGACGGAGATAATGCCAATGTGGTGCAAGAGAAGTTGACTTTGTTTTGCTGCTCATGCTTCTCCGGAGCTGTCATTAAACTCAAAGTTCCTTTCAACAGATTGCCCATAAAAAAACAACACAAACTGACCAACAACATCTACATTTGCTTTCAAATGAAAGTCACCACAGATCGCATAATCATCCTATGACAATCTTTTTTTTTTTTTTATGTTAAATTAAGATTCACAATTTGTTGTACATTTGAATCACATGGGACCAAAAACACAGTTGGAAAGCTAATAAAAAACATGTGACAAGGAGACACTAGAGCTTTTTGTAGTTCACTATGATTAACCAGGAAGAGTTTAGGTGCCTCTAACTTCTGCTTCTTCTTTTAATACTTTTTTGATTGGTGGATCACATGAAACAAATTAACTCCATTACATGTCTGACAAAACAGTGGCAAACAGTGAAACTCCTGTCCACAGCTAATAAAAACTGTGTGTCACAGACTTTGGCCTTGCATGGCGCATTATGGCGTTGATCAGCGGGAGAACTTTGAACGTGGAACAACTTAAGCATCATTTCTGTATTTTACGGAGTGAGTTAATTGGTGCTCGTTGGTCAGCATTGCCAAAAGCCGACTGGAGTGCTGGAGCAGATGTCAAAAAGTGTCTCTTTCTTGGGTCATTCCCGTGCATTTTATGTGTGACATGCTGATGCCAGAAAAGGAGTTAGATGGAAGGTGGGAAGTACTAAGGTCAGTCTGATATTCAGCAAGTTCACATTAAGGATAACTAATAAACAACCTAGGGTATATCGTAACTGAGCTTCTAACATGGTAACACCCATCTAGACTTCACTTTTTCTGTAGTTTTAGACAGAGAAAGGAATGTTGATTTCCTCTAAATATACATTTGGTACCAGCTTGTGGTTCCTGCTCCACAGCACAATTTAGAATAAGACTCTCTTGTCAGCAAAACAAGAGAAATTAGCATTCTTTTATGGTTCTTCAGCCTCGCCCCAATGACAAGCCAAATTGGTAGTGACAAAACTCTTTATTTCAAAAGTTTATTTCAAAATCTAGACGGTTTCAAAATCAAAATATGTCCTTGTGAAATGTTTCTAAAATGTTTTAGAACGTGTTTGTTGAGCATGCACAGCCAAAAAACAAAACACACACGTCATGTATTGGAATATTTCGCTCACTACAAACAAGAAAATAAAGAATTTATTGGATATCAGACTGTGGAATTTATCCAAGTTGAAAGATCCTTAAAGGGAACATGAAAGAAAATCTAGTTGATTTAACTAATAATATCCCAACGGTGTAATGTATGAAACTTGATTGTTTGATGTTATTATTTGCTTTATTTGCATCTCCTTAGCAATGGGTGAGGTCTAAAGATAAATCCACCACACATCACATTTAGTCTGTCTGTGTGTTCTCTCTTCTCTCTGGCTGCTCTGGTTTCCTCTCATCCCATGATAGAAAGATTTTAGGATACTCCTGCCATATATTTTTGTCTCGGCTCTGACGTCAGCCAACTACAGCTGTCTACTGTTTTTTTTTTTTTTTTTATTTAAAAAAAAATCAAGCAACAGAGAAATTCAGAGAAAGTTCCTTCATTCCCACAAACAAAAAGACACCCAGAGCCTGATCTTTCCCAAGCCTTGTTAAACCAGTCACACACACACAACACTCACACTCACACACACACTCAGCAATCCCCCCAAATCCCCTAAATACAGCACTCCTGCCCTGCTAGGAGCTACAGCTCTAGGTGGGAGATTTGGACAATAGACAGCTTGTCCTAGTCTGAGTGCGACACATGAGTTGGACCGTGTGTGCACACGCATGAATGCCTACATTGGTGTGTTTAGAGGGGCAGTGAAGGCAGCACGGTACCCCACACCCCCGCCCACGTTCATCACTCCCATCCCAGAAAGGGTGAGTCACCAGTTCTGTTTATTCACAGGCTCCCTCCTTGTGTTCCATTGACACGTTTTTCCATTCACTTCTCTGTGGAGAAACACATTCTCCCTTGGCTTCGACTCCCAACACCAACCCCGAGTTAATAGTCATCTGACAGCTCTTGTCTATAGCGTCCTGATCTGAGCGTTAACCACGGTCTTTCAGGCCCGAAATCTAAATCCACCTTCAGTTGTAAACAGTATCTAGACTTCCCACACCTTTCTTAAGCCCAATCTGGCTCTATATACCTGGTAACAGTGCTCGCCAAAATCCCATTTTGCCATCCCCAGCCCCCGCCTCCTCCTGATGGAACAAGAACTAATAGTGTGGCCTGGAAACCAGAGGTCTGTCTCCATTCAAGCATGATGCAGCTCTGGTGCATTTGCTCTTTTGTTGGACAGGCCTCACTGACTTCTTTCTGCCTCTGTCGCTATTTCCTTCCCTAATTTTACATTTGTTGCTCTGATCTACAATGTTGTTATTCTATAGCTAAGACCTCTTCTCTTCTCTTCTCTTCTCTTCTCTTCTCTTCTCTTCTCTTCTCTTCTCTTCTCTTCTCTTCTCTTCTCTTCTCTCCTCCAGCCTACAGACGCCTGTTTCCTCTTACCCTCTTCAGAGGAACTACATCCTACTCTTCCTCCTCTTGTGCACTCATCTCCGGTCTCCCTTCTGCCTTCTGCCTTATCACCAACTTCCTCTCGCGCTCTGCCTCCTCTTCCTCCTTGCATCCCGCCTCCTGCTCATCCACTTTCCCCCCTTCTTTGTAGTCATCTACTCACTGCCGCAGCCTTCCCCCGTCAGCCTCACCTTTTCTTTCAGTCGTTTGACCTCTTGAGCATCGTTCAAATGAGTGGAAAAGTACGGGGAAATTCACACTCCTGCCTCATTGTGCAAGACAACAATCAGATAGGTTTGGAGCACATGTGCTTTGTGGACGTGATTCATATTTTCCAGTGAATATTAGACACAGGTGACAGGTAAAGAGCGGTACAGTTAACATGCTGTACAGTCACATCTGACTTGACCCCCCCCTCACTTCACTTCACTTCACTTCTTCTTTGCCAAAAGGTGTGTCAGCTTAACGGTTTGTATTCTTCCAACACCAACAACTTATTTCGTCATCATTGAGATGCACACCGGCAGCGTTGACGTCAGTGGGTGTGTTACAATCTGTGCGTGTGTGCCGGTGTGTGAGAACCTGTTGAGTCCTGTCAGTGTCGGCCGTCATCGCATTACTGGATTGCTGAGCATGTCTGCTGACTAATCTGGGATGAGTTACGACACATTTAACAGCCAGCGAGCCGCGTCCAATCCAGCAGCGGAGATGCGCGCCGTTGAATTCATTTATATTGCAGGGATTGTATATATTAATACACTTTTTTCATTATAGGTCAGATTGTACTGTAACATCATCAACTCGCACCTAAAATCATCTATTTCTGTTTCTTGTAACAAGAAACTCTCCGAATAAACAGTGGCAAATAAAGAGAAACGAGGACATACGTTTCTTTTGTTCTTTAGTTTGATAGTTGAAAACACAAAGAAATATCAGCAACCACACACACACACACACACACACACACACACACACACACACACACATAAACATGCACACACAGCTGCTGCGACTGAGAGCCCCTGCCCTGGCCATTGTTTCCACCTCCGTTTTGGAAGGGGCTGTTTCTTTATCTCTCTCCCTGGAGAAGCAGTTTGGCCCTGGGAATGGGATCATACACACCACCTCCTGTTTACCTCACTCTCTTGTACGTGTGTGTATTCTGCACACACACACATGCAGGCGTGCACACACACACATTGTAAAGTAACAGTTGGCCCTGATTTTCCTGATAAAGTCTCAGTCTGACAGACAAGGTCGTATTGTTTGCGTGAAAACAACACAGTTCCGTGTTCGGCGCTGCTGTAGGTGAGGACACTGATTTAATTTGGTCTAAATTACAACCTACAGTTACACTTTCATCCACTGACCTGATCTAATGTCATGAGGGGCTGGTGGGGGAGATTGTCTTGCTGCCTGGATTATTAAAAAGCCTCCCTTTTGTGCGAGAGCGACTGGGCAAATACACTCTGCTTATCAGCCCAAAACCTTTGTTGGTCAATGAATAAATGCCAGTCAATTAGCAAGACACTGGCAGGTGGACATACAAGTGAAAGAACAAACCACACCTTTATCAGGCTGCATGACATTTGATGACTGAGTGAAGACTGCACAGCCGGTCACCAAGCGCAGCGGCTTCTGCCAAACGCTCTGACCCGCACGGAGGTTATAATTACTTTATCTAAAACCTTACTGCTGTATAGAAAATGGTGTCTATTTTCAAAGAGTAGACCCACAGTGACATCTATCAGTTCTTTCTCTCACCATGTGTGTCTGGCTCTTTGCTACATTTGCATGGTAGCGGAGCGGCTTTGCATGACTGACTGTCACTGGGGAAGCTTAGTTCACACATTTGATTATTCAAATCACACGCCGCTACCTGGAGCCCAGTGGTGGGGGATGTGAGGTCGAGAAGGGTTGGTGGTGGCATGGTAGATGGAAGAGAGGGAAAGGCTCAAATTACGAGTGGCAGCCGAGATTGTGGATCCTGAAACGAAAATATTAGAAGGATGAACAAACGTAATCTGCGTCATCGTCCAGCGTGTTAACGGGTCATTTTCGTTGATTTCCAGTTAAGTTTTTTGTTCTGCTGCTAGTCCTGCTAAAAACTGGGAGCACAACAATGTCACAAAAAGTCAGACAGGGCAAGGAGCAGTTGAAAAACATATTTTAAACAAACCCCAGTTTTACCATTATTTCGATGAGGCATAGATTAAGAACTGTGTGTATTATCAATGGCCCTATCCATTGCTTTTGCAATTGTTTGGACCCCAGAGGGTTAAACTGAAATACAAACACAGTCAGTAGCACAGTTAAGAGACATGAAGATACTATCCACTATTAAACGTTTCTCTTTTGTTGTTAGTTTTTAGTTTCGGGGCCTTATTTTGCTCACACGCGTGCGAATGTGATTACAGTGGTACGGCGCACAGACTACGTGGGCGTCTTCAGGCTGCTATTTTGGTTCATGTATGTGCAACAGTACGAGTACAAAAAGGCTGAGTGAAGGTGAACACAGACGAGATAGAATCTTTACAATAAAAAAAAATGCACACTCAGCCAGTCACGTCGTTGATCTCATCGCTCTGAGAAAAACTGAGCCAATCACAGTCAACACAACGGCCCAACAAAAAATGCTAGCCATGAAATAGAGTTTTAGTAATACATAAAGAAGAAAAAAATATTTTTGACGTGAACGGACCGATCCAATGCTACTTCAGTTTTAATTGCACTGTCATAACTATTCATACCATATCATAGCATAAAGTGTGACACAACAGAGAAAGGAGGCGACGATGCTGCTGTCATCTAATGAGCGTGCATAGAGGATTATTCTGTAGCAGCCTGGTGTCGTTTGCATATCAAGGTAAATATAATGGATATTCATGCATGGCACTGTGCTCGCCAGTCAGATTTGTCAACACATCCGCCTTGCTGCCCTCAGACGGCTGCAGAGATTTAATGGACTATAAGAGGAGATTTTCATACAGTATGAAGCAGCTGTGGACTGGAAGCTTTTGCGTCCTGAACTCCACTGTAGTGATGTCGCCATGCTCCAGATCCCAAGAATTACTTTACCTGATTTTTGCCATTCGTGTGTTTCTTGTGGCCCCTGCATTCCTTCGCTTGGTCTGAGATCTGAGCAAAGGAGATCTTATGATACTAATCCAGCGATTAGCATGGGTAAAAACGATTTTGCGCCGTAATCCAATTGGAAGCCGCAGAGCAGAGCCGAGCGGTATTCGGTGGGAAGTAACCATGTGGAGAGTTTGTACCAGCCGGTTAGAGATATTTTTTTTTTGTATGTCAGGGAAACAGCACAACACTGGGCCCTTTGATGGAAAGGAAAACACTGCAGATAGAGGGATAGATAAACACACACATTCACACACTTTCATCACGCAGAGAAAGGCTGATCTCATAGAAAAACGGGACGAGCTACAGGCCATGAAACTATTTGCTGTTATAATGTCAGGTGTGTGAAATGTGTGTAAGAGTGTGTTCTTGGTAGGACAGCAGACAATGGGCTCAGTGTGAGGGTTGACAGGGTTGGTCTGTGGCACCAGTGAACGCATTGTGAGGTGGCTGCGTCTGCTTGGATTTCAGAGGACACTTGGTTATGAGGGGAAATGGGCAAAACCACAGTGTTACCTCAGAAGAAAAAACACATGACATCAATACTGAAGACGGGTCAGTGGAAGAAGCAACTGGAAAATAATGTCTTGTCCATCAGCTAGGCTAAGGTTCCGGTATATTCACCATAATAACTTGAATTCTGTATTACGTGAAGATCACAGTCCTATTTTATACAATATAAGAGGGATTATATCATAAAGGATCAGTGTCTAGGATTTAGCACCATCTAGCAAATGTACTGTAGTTGCTAATGGCAACCTCGTCGCATCTCTGCTTCCTAGCACAAAGCTATGGTGGCGGTGAAATGTGCAATAAACAGTAAGTCAGCATTTAGTTTGTCCGCTATGGGCTACTGTAGAAACATAACAATTCAACATGGTACTTTGATGATAATAATTTTGTGCTTTGAAGGTATGACTTAAAATTGTTTGACTGTTAAATATGAAGCTAGAGCCAGACTGTTAGCTTAGCTTAGCACAAAGACCACTATCAGGAGGGAGCATCTAGCCTGCCTCTACCCAACGGTAAGACAATCCACATGCCAGCACCTCTAAAGTTCACAGATAAACACTTAATGATAACTCTCTGCCAGAATGATCCCTGAACTTATTTTAGCGGATTTGCAGTCGCAATTTTCAATAAAAGCAGTTTGGTTCGGTTAGATTTGAAGCAACAGCAACGCAGCTCAACAAATGTAACCACATGTTTGTCATATGACTTGAGTTCAGCGTATAGCCTCCGGCATTTGCTCGCTCCCTTTCTTTCAATTAGGATCTTAAGCCATGGCACACAGAGGAGAGAGGAGAGGAGAGCAGAGGGGGGAAAGAAAGCCTGCGGAGAGGAGAGGGGGGGGACAGGCATAAAGGAAAAGGGGATGACTCAGAGTGCAGTTATGTGCCTATTGTGGCCCTCGGGGTGCAGCTAAAGTATCTGTGAGTCCATGGCACTTTTGGCACATGTGCAGACACTCTTCTGATGCGTGTGTGTGTTTGTTTCTTCATGGTTACTCCTTATGTGACCTCTTAAAGGTAGATTCACTCTGCCGAACATATGTAATATGTAAATGTGGATGTCACCACAGAGGCATCTGTGTTTATATTAGTCATTTTTCACTTTCTATCATTATCATTTGATTATTTATTTTGGTGCCACATTAGATCTGAACTCACCATCAACAACGCAGAGGCTTTTTGTGATGCCAGAGACAGATGCTTCAACAGTAACTGAAGCGTTGCATCGTAATTCATGAGCAGCCATGCAGAGATGTTATAACGCCCCTTCATATTTCAACATTATTGTCGCTGCACAAAAATCTCTGTAGTCAGTTCTTTAGAGGCATTATATTAATTAACGTACATGCGGCAAACAGCCATGTCTGTGTTATTAGACCTAACCAGTTTGTGGTCCTTCATCGCATCTTAAATAGTTGTTTCCATCGACCTTAGAAGACAAAATTCAAGGTAAAAATGTTCAGTGTAACCACAGCGTTAAAGCTGTGCTGGAAATGAATGATGGAAACTTTTTTTTGAATAAATTATGAGGGGCCAGCTTTCGCTTCTTCTTCCTGTATTTTAGTTGCACTGTGTGTTGCAGTATAGCTCCTCCAGCAAAGACACCACACAGTAAAGCTGCAAAGACGTAAACCATGTAACCAACAGACACGGAATATGCCGTTACGTTGAAATTAGTGACGAAATTCTCTGATTTATTGGAAAACACAAGACTCGTGAAAACACATTTTTGACTTCTGTGAACCTCAGGTTTGCAGATTTGGATGGAAATAAAAAAATTGGTCTATATGCACTTCATTACCGATTAGCATTCATTCCACAGGGCTTCCATACATTAGCACGCAATGTCTATTTCATACAGTCTTTGCACTGACATCTCGACTGCAGTGCAGGTTTACCTCTATAGAAATTTGTTCTTCAGATACTTCAGACTGTGGGATATGCTCAGCAGAAAAATATGTTTGAGTTGTTGACATTTACAGTATTTTACCTCGTTATCAATGCAAAGGAAGTAGCTTGAAAGTGATTTCTAGAATTATGTTGCTCTTTTGGCCGAAGGGTGCACGCAAACGCAGCCTCCCTGGTTTGAGTGTGTTCCAACCCCATTTTCTGTCAACTCCCTGAATGACTTTTTAAGAGAAACATTTAAGGGAAAGATGTTGAATTCGGTGTTGAAACACAAAGTCTGATTGAGCAGCTTTAGCATCAGCATTCTCATTTCCACCTTTATTTTCTTTGTTACTCATCACTCCGACGTGCCTTCTCTTCTCTTATGAAGGCCTGTTTTCAGTCTGCCCCCCCCACCCTTGTCATGAATCACTGAGTTGTTCATTGTAAAGAGTGGATTCAATCCAGTGTTCCTATCAGCTTACCTGCTCAGGACCAAGCCAAGGAAAGACAGAGAGGAGGAGGAAGAGGTCTGCGAGGATTGGTGGGGGCTACCAACAAAGGCTGGTTCAGAATAGCAGTGCGTGTCTCCTTTATCCCCAGACCCCTCTCTTATGCCTGGTCACGGCTCTCATGTTACCTCCCCGTCCTCCTTGATGCTTGGAGCAGAATGAGACGCTTTGTCCCTGTGCTCCTGCTCGAGACTAAGCCTCTTCCACTTACTGGCACACACATGCACGCTCACACATCTCTTCTCTGTCTGTCTTTTCTATCATCTTTGTCCACTTCAGTCGACTTTATGATTGATTTGTCTCCACTGTCATGAACTCCATCTGCGTGGCTTGTATATACATCTGTTTTAGCATCTGCATGCTCTTGAACACATCTTTTGATTTTCAGCAGCATGCCGGACTCAAAGGTTCTTTTTGTTCTCCAGGAAACCTATCAGATTTTCCATGTGTTCGTTTTAATGAAGCGGGGTGTGAGTATGTTTGTGTATTAAACCCAGGCTGTTTGTGTTTCTCTGGTTCATATACTTCAGGTGAAATTATGAAGTCTGTGCATGTTTGTGCACTGTGCAGGAGTTCATTTGTGTATATTTACATCGTTATTGTTGCAGTTTGCGTGTGTACTGTAGCGCTGGCAGGTTGAATGTGTCATGTGCTAGATCTTTGTGTCTGTGTGTGTGTGTGTGACCAAGATTTACACTCCCCCCTCCAGTCTCTCAGGTTTACACAGTCATTTCTGGTATGCAGAAACTAGCAGGTCAGGAATGTAAACCTGATTATGTCTCTCATGCTCTCCAGGATGACATACATACACAAAACATGAATAAGGAGAAAGCATAAAGGCAAAGTGCATATACAGTACAGTACAGTAGAGTAGAGCAGTCACGCTCATGTAGACGAAGCTACACCTTCACATACCATCCAATCCAAAATGCTGAAACCACATTCAGCACAAATGACTTGCAGTCTGTGCTCTAATCCTGCTGGGTTTCCCCACACGCCACTGTTCTATATAGCTCTCACAGTGCGGGAGCAACCTTTATTTTGCTTATTTCACACCCTGGAAATGAGTACTCACGTAAGGCATCAAGGCGCACCAGTAAATAAAAGAAATGTAAAGTTGCATTAAGCGATATTTACGTTTTCTGTAGCAGAAAGACTCAAACATGAACGTCTCACGTAGTTCGGTCTTATCAGCTCCTCGTGAAAGAAAGAAATGTGGCAACCCGAGTTCTTCTTGTTATTTATCAAAGTATTAGCAAACTGTTTTCTCATTTTGTAGCTCCTTTGTGCCAGCACCTTGTGAGAAACGTACTATGTGTGCAACCCTGTAGCTCACAGAGCTTTTGACGGTCATTAGGCTTTGACTAAACAGGCTGGCAACCCTCCAAAAAAGTGTCTGAAAGCTGCACAGACCTGCATTTTCCTTTATTTACTTATTAATCTAACTTCTAACTATCTCCCCTTCAAATGTTCCATTAGTATTAGCATGTACAACAGGAAGCACATCAAATCCAGGAAGAAAAACCCGTTTGCATTTGGCCTTTAACGTCTCATCGCAAAGATCACACCGACTTGATTCTTATTGTTTCGCCCAGATAAACTATATCCTGCTGCACGAGCTTTGAATCTCTTACCACAAGTGTTTGTAGTCACACAGGTACTTTCTCTCCTGTGCGGTTGTTAAGTGTGTACGAGTGTGTGTTTTTGTTTGTTTGTGTGAGAAGAGCCGACGGTGATAAACACACAGGGGAAGCTCAGAAAGGGTAAGATAAGATGATATCAAAGCACCAAGTCTAGTTATGGCTGGAAATTACACTGCTACATCATGGCTTTTCGTCCTTCCTTTTGTACACACTTTGTGTGTTGATTCATCTTCATTTTGTCCTCCTTCTTTGTGTCTGCCTAGCCCAGCGGTTTGGCTGACGTCATAGGTATTACTTAATTCCTTGTCCTGCTGGCACAGAGCTGTCACTCACTCGTGTGATTTAATGCATAATGTGTTTAAAGAAAAAAAACAACAAACAGGTCACGTTCACTTCTTGTTTTCTTGGAGGCGACATGGTTCCTCTGCAGGTGGCTGGGGGCACAGGGAGGGCAGAGAGGGCAATGAGGGTAGGGACGGCTGTCATTTTTGTCATGCGCTCCACCTCTTTGTCAGCGCGTGACATCACGAGGGTTAAATATAGAACGCCGGGCCCGGCAACACGTTTGTTCCATCCCGAACGCTGTCAGCACAAAAGGAAAAAATTCCTGCGTTGCGCCAAGTTGTTGTCAGGAGCTAATGAGGGCAGATCTTTGACGTCTTTACGTGCCCGTTACCACAGCAACCCCTCATTAAACACTTCATCACTTTCAGAAAGGTGGGGTGGTTCTTTCTGAGTCCCGTGCCTCACATGTTAACAAGGATGGAGGGAGTTGTGACCCATCAATTAAGAGTTTGTGTGAAGACACATAACACAAATCCATAAATAAACACACACACACACATGATTTTCAAAAACGTGTGTGTGTGTTTGTGTGTGAACATGCACACACGCGTGCAAAAAGGGCTGCTCGATTTGTTACACAGTGAGATGTGGATGTTTAAACAATGTCTGTTGTTTGAAGGGATGCAGCGTGTTTCCTCCTGACTATAAAATGGCTGGATCAGGTTCCTGTTGTGATAACCAGCCTCTGTTGCAGAAACACATCGGCGTCGAAGGACCATGTAAGGCTATAGAGGTCACACTGTTTACAGAGCTCGGTGTCACACGCAGCGCGCCTTTTTTTTTTCCCGTGTTTTATCCACGCTGATACTCAGCTGTTGATTGTGTCTTGTCGTCGTCCGGGTTCGGTCTGATTGATTCCGCAGATCTGCAGTGTTTCTCTGATGTTCTTCACTGTGTAAACACAAATCGGGCTCCTGTCACTCTGTAACATCTCAGCCTCACGGCCGTTCCTCGCCGCGCTATTCAGAACAAAAAAGAGACAACTGCAAAGACCACTTTAAAGTGGTTATAACTACTACCGGCAATTTAGTCAATTTTCCCTGCTTCTAGTGTGTTTTTAAAGACTTGATGAACTGGTTAGGTGACTCTTAGACGCTTACATTAACTACATTAATCTGCAAAATCTCCTACTACAGTTTTTCTATGTATTATATTCTCATCAGCGTGTGCGTGTCTGCATTTTCTGAGGATGTGAAAACTTTTTATATTTACATGCCGCCAGTCTTCCTCCCTCAACCCCACCTCGTGTGTTTATACACATTTTACTTCACACCTTCTGAAGAACTATGAACCACATGCTCAAGGTTGCAGTTTCCTGTATCGTGGAGGAAACAGAACATTAATATGCTGCTAATACTAATCATAGCCACGAAGAATTACATCTACCGACGTCGCTGGCACGGTGTGTCGAGTGGTGCTGAGACAGAACAGTGTAGGAGAGGCCTCCCGCCCCAAGGCAGCCAGAAAAGTTCTTTCATTGTTAGTTCATGGACTTTGTGGAGTTTCCCTTTATGTGGGGGAAAAACATGTCAGTCTGTTGATGTCGAAGAAACCACGAGCAACAACCCCCTCATAGCTGACGGACCAGTTTGAGGAGTATAATTTACAAGGTATCATGCTGCAACCTGTGCTAGGTTTTTACAGTTAAAAGCAGTGCTATGGTTAGATGGCACTATAGGTGTTGCATGAGCCTGATTGTGTATGAGTGTGTGTGCCTGAGCGTGCATGCTTTTGTGTTTGTGCGGCTTGGTGGTCAAAGGTGGCTCATGCTGAGGGGAAATGATGGGGAGGATGAAAAGCAGAAGCAAGCGGCTTTCTCAGCGTGACATAAAAATCTTTGTGTTCTTCACACATGCAGCGTCTTTATATAAAGAGGGCCTATATTTAGAAACTACAGCCCCCGAGGTTGAAAAGAAACCGACACGACTGGACATCAGCTGCGCTGTTTGCGTGTAAGCATCAGAGCTCCGATGAACCTGTCGCTTAAGTGCTGAGAGAAGCTCTGCATGCTACGGCTGCTCTGCCTTTTCTCGCACAACCTTTCAGGTGACTTTCTTACACTTTGTCTTGAAGTCAAGAAGTCAGTGTAATCTTTCTGTAATGCACATGCACCGGTGTAAAAGTGAAGTGGAAGAGGAAGGGGGAGTGACGTCGCCGTTTCATGTTCTGCAGAATCCAAGCTTGTGTGCGCTCGTTGCACATCAGCCATCTCAGCCGCTCCTTTGCCACTGTGCTCGTGACCTGCATCATACAGTATGGCAGGTGAGCGGCTGAGGTGGTCAACAAAAACACAGAGGAGGGGAAATGGCAGCTACTGCTGTGGCATCGAGCGCGTCCGTGTGTTTGAATACAATGTTTAAGAGCTCAAATTTCACTCACAAAAGACCTGTTCCATGACCTCACACCGATGTGATGAGCAAGATGTTTTTGTGTGTGTGATGTACACACCGAGTGATATCACTTATTTTGTTTTTTTGAGATCCGCCTTTGTGTGAGTGTGTGTTTTTAATAATACCTGATTGAGTAATCTGGATAAAGATGACTATACTGGTGTGAACAACACACCGGGATCCCTAGCAACAAAAATGGACCGTTGTCATTGCTTATGATGAATGATGAAGGATGCATCAGTTATGTATTTAGATAGTCAGTGCGTAACTTTTGAGTTAGAGTTTGGACCACTTGGACAACTTTATTACGTTATTATCCTAGCAAAGGCAGAAAATAAGCGATTCACACCATTTTTTTTCCAATAAATTGTGTTAGAGATAGTGTAAAATGTGCACATTGCAGTATCCTTAAGCTCAAAGTGACGTCTTCAAATTGCTTGTTTTGCATCACATATGACATAAGAAAACAAGTCATCATATTTGAGAAGCTTTAAAATTTGACATTTTGCTTTAAACAAAACAATTCACTGAAAATATCAAAATGATGACTCATCAATAAATCATATATTAAAGCTAATGAGAGACTCTAAAGGGTACAGTAGTAAATGGTAGTGGAATATAAGCTCAGTTTATTGAGACTGAAGTACCTCAGCACGACTTGGAAGGTCAGAAAGAAACGGAGACAAAGGAGCCTTCTTCTTGTCATTGCTACCATGTAGATTTATAGATTATTCTCTGCTTCCAAGGAAAATAATTTCTTCATGTCCGGAATATAATACAGCACCGGACCTTTGAAGAAAGTAGGTTACTCAAGTCATTGGCGAGCACGAGCGCTGCTGGCCGACCTTAACATTACATCAGCGTTTGAGAGAGGGAGTGAACCACATTGAGGACAGTGTTAGTGACTGGTAAAGTTCAGAAAAGATGACAGAATGCTTTCCTTTGTGCATCCTTTTCTCTGTTTTTTTTTCGACTCACGGGTTTGTATGTCTTAGAGAGGCTTATAAACACGCGTTGGTAAAAGGAGGCCGGCATCTAAATGACAAGGAAGACAGAGCGATAAGGAAAGCTGCAGAAGAAAAACAAGTAGAGGTTGATAAACAAGACACTGAGGAGGAAATAAGAGTGATGGGAGAAAAAGAAGGAGGGGTTGGGGTAAGGAAAGCCTAGTTCATAATTCATTTCACTCATAATGGCTTCATTGGCCCGAAGAGCTGCAGGAATAGTGCAGGCAACGCAGGGCAACCTGATCCCTGGTAACCCAAAGAAACCGGCCAGAGACACAGCCCTGTCTCCAGGCAAACCACACTACACTATACTACAGTATGTATGATAATACAGACAGCTCTTTGTCTACAGATGCACGCACACTGAGACAGACAGACGCTTTTGCGACGATATTCCTAACCTCTACCCTCGTAGACATACAGTGCACACACACACATATAGAGATGAATGTGATTACAAGACAAATAATGTCATTTTTATCATGCTGACACACAGACAGAAGTAATGTGTGGCTTCTGTGCTCTTCCCACCCTGTACTTTTAATGAAAACTGGAGCAGGGAGAGAAATAGAGAAGAAAATGGTCATTTTCTCTGAGGTAACTGTGGTTTGGGGAGGTTTGGGATATTGTGCTTTTCAGTAGAGCTGTAAAGACTTGTGGTCCGCACAGACGTGGCAACTGCAGTTGTGGTCGGCACATTGTGTGTGTGTGTGTGTGTGTTGGACAGTAGATGCAGGATAATGTGACTTTCCTTGTGTCTTCAGTTGCTCAGGATAGAAGTGAGAAGTTACTGTAACAGTGTGGGGTTAATGGCACTGAGGCTGGCATAAAACAGCGCCGCGGGGCTTACAGATGACTTAAGCCGAGGGTTGTCTGTGGATTTGGGCAGAGCTGGGAGTCTCCTCTGATCTGGGCTTTGTGGGTGTTTGTAATTACAAGCGGCAGCAGTTGGGCTTATTTGTGGCAATCCCAGGTACTGAGGCATGCCGTTATTATATGATTCACCCATGTCAGAGAACTTGTGGCTTTTTAAGTCTGAACTCGGGAAAGTTTGGAGCCTCTTCTTGTTAGTATCTGTGTCGTCTAACTGACCCAAAGCCAGAAATATTTATGTAGACGTCTGCTAGGGTTAGAGAGTCTGTTCACCTAAATTACAAAAATAAAAAACAACATTTTTTCTCACTGACCGCTTCCAGTGGTATCTAGACATGCTGATACTTTTGGTTTTATCTGGCTAACCTTTCAGATATCCATCTCTGTCTCCACCCTGGCACAGTGGCGATGGAATTTCATTAGTGTTGTTCACAGCACTGAAACATTACAAGAATTCAACATCAGCATCTCTTTCCAGAAATGGTGTCCTTGTGTCTCTGGACAATCCACAGGCCTCCCTGATTTTTTTTTTTTTTTTTACTGGAACTACTTGTATTCAAACTATGAAAGCTGTTGACAGCGTGTTTTATGGGTCATTCAGAATAATTCTGGAAGCACATGACGCTGCTGGATTTTTAAAATTCTGTGATCACCACTAATGAAGCACTACACTCACTTGACATTCACTCGCTGCAACACATCCAACACGCCCTTTAAATCACGGCCGTGTGTTTAAAGTCATCGGCGCTCTGCTCAGTGTTGCACCGTATGTCACCTGGAAGTCACGCCATCTCTCGCTGCTGTTCAAGAACAGCAAGTTGCCCCTTCATCCCAGCATCCACGCGTAGACCCTGATCTCCAGTCTCTGCCGGGCTGAGTTTGGTGCTTCCTTGTGGGCAGTGCTGAGGTCAAAGCCTAGATGTCAAACATGAAGCCTTTTCCATCTGACATTCATGCGAGCTGACTGAAGTGAAATGACTTTCACCAAGCCACGGTCAAACTCTACACTTCAGGTTAACCACGGTGCTCTGGTGCCTCTAAAGGACTGGTCACCCCATCGCTCCGAGGAGCCTGTGGTCGGTTTTAGTCACGGTGCTGGAACGAGCTTCCCACTGACTGATCTTTCGCTGCAGGCCGAAAACCCTCCTGCACAACTGGACATCAGAGTTTCAGAGATGGATATTTCATAACCTTGACAAATAATGCCAGAACTGTGTGCACAGCAAGATACCACTAGATGTAATTTGGGTTAGGTATACTGCAAAATTAAACTTTTTATATTAATAATGCATAATATGACTGAAGTCCCTTTGGTTTTACTGAGCTTTACAACGTTTTCAACTCATTGTTTTGATTTTGATGCATAATTTTTGCGGTTTCGTAGTTGTATTTGCATTTGTTTATGTTTAAAAGTAAATACTGGTCCCTCTTTTACTTGTATTATTCTTTATGCAGAGAGTAATAAACCTGCAGTTTACCAGACTTCTACCTCTGCTGAAATCTTGAATCCTGAAACAGGTTCATTAATGCTATGGATCGTTTCACCTTTTGTTTTAACTATGGACTTCCCATCCATTACCATTAGAATCAGATTGTCACTAGCACTGTTAAGAAGTGAGGAGAACGATTGAACACACGGAGAACATGGAGAGCTGTATGTGTTTGTTTTTTTTCTTGTGTGCTTTTGTAGTAGCCTGGAAACCTCTATCAAACAAGCTACATATATGGTCAGAGCGATACAGTGAGCTCTCCAATAGAGGGACTGTTTAGATCCAAACTAAGTGTAAATACTGAATCACAGCTGTGAGTTGGACCACGCACATGTTGGGCCAAGTTGTAGAACTCAGTAATATTTACAACACAACAGTTGTTGCATGATTTGAGGTGTGAGGCGTAAGCATGACCTATAGATCATAGATGCAGATCTATAGATCAATCCATGGAACAAAACAGAGAAGTAGATTGACAGTTAATTTTAGACAAAATGACATAAAACCTGATAATTCACTAACAGCTACAAGGCCACACATGAGTTGCATCAAGGCCTCCACCAAGGCCACTCGCCCTCCGGAAGCTAAAATATTCATAACTCGGAGGAAAACATTCAGTTACGTGACTATACTACTGCTACTACGACTTCAGTTGCAGGGGAGACAATATAGTGTCTGATGATTAATCCCACAAACTTAGGGGTCCTTTATTAAAAGTTTAATTCAAAGTTTAGTATCAACCTTATATGGAGATAATGCGTCAGTCACATGGTGTGTTTATAGCTCGCTTCCGCTGCCTTCAAGTGCCTAAATAAGGATCAGACAAAACTAAATGTGCTGCAAGAACAAAGTTACCACTATTTTTCTTCCAAATTATATTTTGTACAGTGTCATTTAGTCCTCCTTTACCTACTATGATCTTTTCTTTTGTCATGTTTGTGATTTATCTTTGAATAACAGGCGTGCTAAACAAATAGACGTAATATTTAAATGCTCACGCTACATTTATTTGATCTCTCACACCTCTTTACTTGACGTATCACAGTTTGCTTTATGGATGTATTGTTTGTTAAATAGGTTGAGGACCTGATGCAGGTTTTGAAGAAAAGAAAGGTCACTGTGTGCTGTTTGTGCGTCCCGTTTGTACTGTGTGGTCAGTAGCAGTAGCCCACTGCTGGGGCGTGGTGAACTCACTGTGTAGCTTGGCAGAGGTACAAGCCAGGCCTGGATTTCAGATGTGGTGATGTGGAGTGCCTGTTGGGAAACTGTGGGGGAGACTGTGTGTGCATTTAGGAGAAAAGAAGGGAAACTGGGGGGGTTGTGTGTCTTTCTGTTTGTAAGGAGGGTGTGTCTGCTGGTAAGTGAGGAGGAGGTGCATGTGTGTCATTGTGTCGTTCCAAGGTGGAGACCAGGGTTCCCCTTCCTGTAAGTTGTTAGAGCTCGGCCAGATGGTGGATCTTGACTGCACCATGGGAAAAACAACAACAAGAGAGGCAGAGAGAGGATTGTGTTTTTATGATGGGGACTTATATTCAAATTTCACAAATTCAAATTAATTTTCTTTCTCTTCTTTCTCCTTCTGGCCTAAATGCCCCCTTGCTCTCTCTCCCTCTCTCTCTCTCCCTCCCTCTCTCTCTCTTTTCTGTGTGTGTGTGTGTGTGTGTACCTGTGGTGTCCTGTGTGGTGTAGCCACTGAAGTGAACCAGGCAGTATTAACTATTCAGGAGAGCAGGGTTTCCCTATGACAGCCTCCTTTGCTCTGCTGACTTCTGACTGACACACTCATCTCTCATATCTTTGGAAGACCTTCATGGAAACACCTGTGTGTGCGTGCGTGTTTTTGTGTGCGTGTTTTTGTGTGTGTGTATGACTGATAGGAAGATAGGATAAAGTTTCTCTTTTGTCTTGCTTTCCACATTGACCAAGTTGCTTGATTTGTGGAATTCAGCCAGCGTGTCTTGTATATCAGCTGTTACACTTCGGTGTGTGTGTGTGTGTGTGTGTGTGTGTGTGTGTGTGTGTGTGTGTGTGTGTGTTGGCTGCTGTATATTCCAATGACTTTACATAGCAGGTCATGATCAAATTAGTTGAGGGCACACAGTAATGTCACGTGCCTGAAAATATGTAGACTAACTTGAACCGTGTTTACAATCCTGCATGCGATCTTTCCAAGTGCAGATGTTGTTAATTGTTCATTAAGACTGCAGAGCAGTGTCTGTTGAGGATGTTTGGTGTAGTTTTGAGTCTAGCATGGACTAAATACAATAAGTGACTTCTCCTGACTTGATTATAATCGTAATCATGTTTATAGCGAGGCATGCTTTGAAATCTAAGGAAGTTGCCTCTGTGTTTTAGTGCATCACAATAAACACAGAAAAAAGAACAAGTAGTGCAAAAGCCTAAAAAACATAACTGTACAATCAAAATATGAACACAATATAAATCTGTACTGTATGTGAAGTGTAAGTGTGCTGTAGAGTGTTTAAAGCAAAGAAGCTGGAGTGTGTCAATTATTGACCAAGGATTGTGCAAATGCTCACACTATAAAGTATAAAGAATATGTGCAGTGCGACTGTAGAGTTTATACAGTACCTGACTGTAAGTTACAAAGGTCCAAAGTACTGGTAACTCACTGCAAAGCTCTGCCTCTGCAGATCGGTTTAGAGTGATCTTTTTTTATACATATAATATTTTGTATAGTTCCATGAGAATTCATTTTAAAATGAAATACATTAGAGGCCAGTATCTTCCTACAGAACACCGACATGTGAATTCTTCTTTGATACCTCTATATTCTGTCATTACTTTTGCTGCTGATCACTGGTGTGAAGCACTGCATTATGCAACCACGTGTTTCAACAGAACTCTGCCTTTTCTACAGTGAATCATCCTAACCTACGTTATTATGTTTTCTTTGCATGTTCCAGTTCCCAGAGTGCGGCTTCTATGGCATTTACGACAAGATTTTGCTGTTCAAACATGACACGTCCACCAACAACATCCTGCAACTGGTTAAAGGTGCCAGTGACATTCAAGAGGGAGATCTGGTGGAGGTGGTGCTCTCTGGTAAATAACCAGTCCTCATCTCTTCTGATACATCTCTCATGTTCCACTACAGTATAAGATAGCTGTATGCAAATCTATATTACCTTCCTCCTTTCCTGTGCTATCTCCCTTCAGTTACTGCTATTACTCTGTACCACAGCTGTTGAAATCAGTCCTTATCTGCTCATTTTACTATTATCTATCTTACACTGCTTTAATTTGTTTTGTCATTGTTCCCCTATCAGGAGGAAAATCAGTTTTTTCCATCCTATCCATCTGATCATTCTTTATTCTGCTCGGTAACAGCGGTGTGATTGTATCTTCCAACCCACTGTGAACACACTCTAACTTCTCGTATCCCTTCAAGCGGCAGCCACAGTCTGAAGATTTCCAGATCCGGCCCCATGCACTCAACGTGCACTCGTATCGGGCCCCAGCCTTCTGCGATCACTGTGGAGAGATGCTGTTCGGACTGGTCAGGCAAGGGCTCAAGTGTGACGGTGAGGAAAATAAGGAGATGAAGTGTGAATAGAAAAAGCCACTTTTTCCCCCCAGAGAAATGGGTTCTAACACTCACCAAATGTGCTTCATCTCCTTCCCCTCTCCTGCTCTGTTGTTGCCCCCTGGTTCTTTCTTTGATCCATACCGCCCCCTGCAGGATGTGGACTAAACTACCACAAGCGTTGTGCGTTCAGCATTCCGAACAACTGCAGTGGAGCCCGCAAACGACGTCTGTCCACCACCTCGCTGAGCAGCAGCCAGTCCTTGCGTCTCTCCACCACTGAGTCAGTGTACAGTGTAGGGACGGTCTCCACCTGCACAGAAGACACGAGCCTCATCCGCTCACACACACAAATGGTAATGGTGGATTCATGCACACAATGCTCTGGGCAGGTTCAGACTTTGAAAGTGGAATAGGGTTGATTGACGTTTGTTTCACACCATCTTACAGCTTTGTTTTAAGATGTCACAGATCCACTTTGGTCACTGATTACTAACAATGTTATATAATGACAGCATGCAAATGACTTCACAACGTCAAAGAGGTTAGTTGTGGTAATGAATCCTCACTTCTCCCCTCAGCTTCGCAAATTTTTCAGCTTTGTTTAGCTGCCTGAACCGCAAATTTTCTATTTAGGTTTACTTTCACTGCTCTCATGGTCCCTTTGCCTGCAGCAGGTTTGTCAGGTTTGACACAAACATGAATCCAAATGAATGATAATGTAGCTCTGCTACTGTGTTCACAACTTGTTTCTGCTGCCCACAAATGGCCAAGATCAGTTATTGCAGGTTTCAAGATTGGAAATGTATGAATTAAGGCTTTAGTAATTAATTAGTTTGGTAATTATTTATCTTTTTTCCAATTATAATGTATTTATTAATTTATTTACCCACATACTTAATGAATTATCTTTGTTTCCCGTCTATTCCGCTAGCCACGGACCCCCAGTGATGCCCGGCGCTTCTACACAGGCCGACCTGTTCATCTGGACAAGATGCTGATGAGCAAGGTGAAGGTGCCCCACACGTTCGCCGTCCACTCGTACACGCGGCCGACGGTGTGCCAGTACTGTAAGAGGCTTCTTCGAGGGCTGTTCAGGCAGGGCCTTCAGTGCAAAGGTGAGTGCAGACAAACGGAGAGGCCTCATATCTTGGAGCTAAATCGCATGAGATCTGATCAGAGTGAATTGCGCTTTTTTGTTCCTCTCAGACTGCAAGTTCAACTGCCATAAACGCTGTGCGTACAAGGTTCCTAATGACTGCCTTGGGGAGACCATTGGAGGTGAGGGAAGATATAAACACACTTTTCTGATGTTGTTTCTGATGTTGACCCTGCATGGATTTGATAAAAAAATATGATTTTCTCATCTGCATGTTTCCATTGTCAGACCTGGGTTACTTTAATAACCTTACATGATATAACACATTATCTAACAAGACTGAAACTCACTGCCATTAATGTTTTTATCTTCTCAGACAACAGAAGTAACTGTGGTAAGTATTATCGGTACTCTGCATTGATGCATGTAAAGCTTCTGATAGTGGCCCATAGTCATGGCAGTAGCGAGTAGTTTTTCCACAGCATACACACATAGTCTCTTTAAATCAAGTCAGCACTCAACTGTTTGTCTTTTTCTTTTTCTTTGCCCCCAGACATGTTGAGTCCCAGTGCAGATCCTGAGGTTCCCATGGACTACAGCACTGAGTACGATGCCTCAGACAAGTCTTCAATAGATGACTCAGACGAGGCCTGCAGCATCCCTGGGTCCTTCGCTCCTGACAACAACCAGGATGGAACCGGTGGAGACCAGAGGTATGCGGAAAACACAAATATTTGAAGAAGAAAAAAAAACTGCTAACGAGTCCCCAAAGGAATGTTATTGGAGCACCAGTTGGAAAATAACGGAAACTTAAACACACCTTTTACCTATTACTTAAATTCTGTCCTTCTACTTCTAGTGTTTACATCCCGCTAATGAGGGTAGTGCAGTCAGTGAGACAGACAACACGTCGATCCAGTACGGCTATCAAGGAAGGATGGATGGTTCACTACAGCAATAAGGACACACTGGTAAAAACCCTCCCATGCTACCTCTCTCTGGATGTCTAAACCAGTCTGTAGTAGAAAAATCTATTTCTATTTGTGTTAGAATATGAATTTACAGATTTAAACCAATTATTCTGGATGCATGAACGCTTCTCTTTCTTTTCTATGATTCACTGCAGCAAGATAGTTTTGTTTACTTTCCACTCACTTAATATAACGGAGCCTCTGGCCATCATTCTGTTTTCTCTGTCCACCAGCTTCTCTCGCAAACAATTTTGACCTTACTCGTTTGGTGTCTGCCTTTATACTTGTGTGTGTTTGTGATGTGTGTGCATGGATGAGGCTAAACCTCCTGGAAAACAGCACTCAGCCGATGTGTGGTGAATTCAAGCTAAGAGCCTGTTTCTGCCATTTCTTGCTCCGGCCAACTTTGACCTCTAAATGATCCTTTTCTTCCTTTCTAGTCTTGCTCTTGCTTGTTTTGCCTTCCTTGGCTTCGGTAACGCTCTTCATTTCTTTCTTTCACTTTTGTCTCTTCTCTCTTGGTTTCCACCATCTCACCTTGCAGCCTCTACACCTGCTCATCTTTCTTCTCGTCAGGCAAGTTGTCTCTTCCTGGGGAAGTCAACACTTGAACTTGATATGCTATCGTATTGATTCCTGAACTTTGCCCAGATCTAAGCCCCGTCCCTCACTCTCTGTCCCCTTTTCATTCAAATCTGCAATGTCCTGTCACATCTGCGTTGCCCCTTCTCATCCCGCTCTACTCCAACCACCAACAGAGAAAGAGGCACTACTGGCGTCTGGACTGTAAGTGCGTAATCCTTTTCCAGAACAACACCTCCAACAAATACTACAAGGTAAATATGTTTTACCCTTTGAAAAGTCATGATCTCAGCTTATTTTGTGTGAAACTCTTTTTTTCCATTGCTGCATCATTGGCTCCATCCTCTTGCAGGAGATTCCTCTGTCTGAGATCCTGGAGGTTCGTCCCGCTGGCAACTTCACTCTCGTCCCACCTGGCACAAATCCTCACTGCTTCGAGCTCATCACAGGAACTATGTGCTACTTTGTTGGGGAGGACCCCAACACCCTCCCTCCTTTGTCCCCTAGCAACCCCCAGACTCTCCCCCAGACCCCTCCCTCCCCAAGCCAAGTAGCTCCCAACAGTGGCATTGGGCGTGAGGTGGCCAAGGCGTGGGAGAGCGCCATTCGTCAGGCCCTCATGCCGGTCATCTTTCAGGACGCACCACCAGCTGCGGGGAACACAACTCACAGTAAGTTCAGAGCAGCCAAATGCATGTGGATGATTTTTTAGATTTACTACTTGGATGGAAATTTGAGTTTAATGTGCTGTTGCTCAGCTAGATGCTCAACTAACAAAGGACCAAATGCAGAAGAACTGTAAGGAGGCTGCTCTTTGTTTAACTCTTTATCAAAAACACCCTGATGTAGACTATGTGCCAAAAAACATGTGGGTCAAATAAACAGCAGACTCTTCCAGTAAGTTGTTCTTTCACGATTTTAATATTCTGAGCTGGGGTTGAGCTTTTTTTTAGCGCTACCACACATACCACGCAGTACAAGTGTGATACTGGCTGTCGGGAAGTTGTGTTTATTATAGGATGACAATTTTGAACTCCCATGTAACACGTTCCTGTTGCTGTCGTTTTTAGGACAAGCTTCGATCAGCATATCGGTGTCCAACAGTCAAATCCAAGAGAATGTGGTATGTCATTTAAGCAATTTCCTTCAGTCTTTAAATAATATGTTGGGGATGACGAGTGAATGTCTGAAATATTGCTTTCCTACAGGATATTGGTACAGTGTACCAGATTTTTGCAGATGAAGTGTTGGGATCTGGCCAGTTTGGAGTAGTGTATGGAGGTATGTGACCCGTGATGCCGCCTGCTGTGTTTTGTGAAGGTCAAAATGAACATGTTAAAGTCCTGTATAAGAAAAATGTTGTCTAGATAATGTTAAATAAATATCGACAATATATGCTATGTGAGGCTCAGTTTACAACCACATGGGTTACTAACACGCCCTCTCATCATCAGGAAAGCACAGGAAGACAGGAAGGGACGTGGCCGTCAAAGTCATTGACAAACTCGCTTTCCCACCAAGCAGGAGAGCCAGCTGAGGAATGAGGTGGCCATACTGCAGGTAAACACACACACACACACACACACACACACACACACAAACTGAACGATTCACTGCAGCTGTAAATGAATATCATCTGTACAGAGTGCTGACACGGTAACGAGTGCTTTGCTACATATTGGATATTGGTGTTGTTATATTGACGCAGGCATTAAAATGATGACATTAATTCTAATACTGCTGTCCATCGTGACAGCAGTAAGATTAGATTTGTATTGAAAAAAAACAAAAAAAAACCCACATTTTATTTTAAAAAACACACAAAATCTATCTATCTATCTATCTATCTATCTATCTATCTATCTATCTATCTATCTATCTATCTAAATCTACCACATGAAAGTTTCTGTGTTTATTCTCAGTGTGTGTGTCTGTACACAGATCGACAGTGTTTACTTCTTAGGACGGTTTCTAAGAAGGGAAAGCCCCGTGCTCATAGTACTTGTGAGTGTTTAAACAGGAAAAAAAGTATCAAAGCACTGAGACAATCAGCTGAGGAAACGTTAGCCCTTTGCTGCGTGCTTTAACAATAGCCGCATTTCCATACATAAAGTTCAAAAAGGTTAGATTGCAAAGGTCACTGTTATCTGATAGTCACAATTGCACCTTATATTCTTGTCAAGACTCATCAATATTTAAATAAATAATTTTAGGCTGTCCACAGTTTCCACAATTTAGAATAAGTATTGTGGATATGATATTTGCATTAAATGTTTAAAAACGTACTGAAATCAAATTCAGTCCATTTTTTCATTCTACAAATGACAATGAAAAATTGTAAACAAAACAAATTCAGAAAGTTTTGAAACAGGACAAATGAGAGGAATGTACATGTTTGAGAATTTCTTGTGAGGAACTGAAAAAAAAAGGTGCTTCCAACTTCAGTATTCAGCGTCAGTATCCACAAATGCCTAGTTGTTGTAGTATTATAGTAACTGTTCAGAAGTGCTTAATAAAGGTTTTATTAATATTAATAAGCGTTCTTCCTAACTTTAGGTTCAGTACCCCCAAAAAGTATACATAACTGTTAATAAGTGCATAGTTTATTTCTTATAAATCCATAATAAAGTATGTAGACATATTAATAAAGTTATTTAAACTCAATAATTATGTTTGTAATGATGTAAACAATTAAAAGAAACTCATAAGGCTTTTATTAACGTAGTGCTTATAATGTTTTATACTCAACATAACCATAACCCAGCAATAAACATGTTTATGATGCTGTTGTTAATGCTTATATAGTTTTATTAACACAAATGAATGTTAATAAGCGTCTTATAAAGCCCTTGTTACCTATTAACTAACACATATTACACACACACTTAATATACACTGTTACAGAGCATAAGTGTGTTCACAATAGCATTTGGCAATGGTATGCATAAGTAAACAGAAATACTCTGCTTACAGCCAGGCAGGCCTCTAGTTTAGGCTCGTAAATGTGCATAACATTGTTGCCAGCAGATGGAGACAGAGGCGCATCTCTAGTTAGTTGTTTCTCGTCTGTAACATGATGATGACTCTAACTAAAAGGCTCCCCCATCAGCTCTACAGTAACCCACTTAGCCTTTCAGACTTAAAAGGTTCATTCGCATTTCCCAGGTTTCAAGTGAAATACGTTTTAAGTGATCCTGCTCTGACTCATATAAAAGAGTGGTAAACAGGAGTTCTGAAAGAGCATTTTATGGCATTTTGAAGCGTACGTAATAATCAATGTTCTGTTCTCTGCTGTGTTTCATATTCCCCTCCTGTGGTTTCTGTCTTTGAATGACTCTTTCTGTCTCTGTCCTCGTGGTTTGGTTCCATTCCTGTTTCTTCTCCACACTTCTCTTCCACCTCTCTGTCCTCTTGCTATTTCACCCCCTTCCCTGTTTTTCTAAACAAATCCCAAATTTCCACACCATCCTATTTCTCCCCCTTCTCCCCTTCTCTTCCTCCCCTGATCCCTCTCTTTCTCAGAGCTTACGTCACCTGGGCATTGTGAACCTGGAGTGTATGTTTGAGACCCCGGAGAAAGTGTTTGTGGTGATGGAGAAGCTCCACGGTGACATGCTGGAGATGATCCTCTCCAGCGAGAAAGGCAGATTGCCTGAGAGGCTCACTAAGTTCCTCATCACACAGGTGTGTAAACGCCCCAGCGAATAAGGGATCTTTTGTGTACGGCAGTGCCTGTCAAACTTTTTCTGGCATTCCCCATTCAGATGATTAATCAGGACAGTGAAAGCAACTATTGAAAAAAAAATTCAAGTGAATTTTGGTAGAATAAAAGTCAGCACAATGGCATCAACAAACTCTTTGTTTCCCTTATATAAATCATATATAAGTTTTTCCCCTGATCATCCACAAACCCTATGCGGTGGCCTTTGGCCACTATCGTAATGGTGGTATGGAAACTGTCGTTTGTTGTGAGCCACATATACTCATTGACGCGCTGATGTGTTTGACAGCACGCTTTTTATGGTCTGCCTCTATGGGCGTCGTGGCGATTCAATGCGTCACAACCGCGTGCGCGTATCAGCACGCGTTTGCACATCTGCACTCTTGATCAAAACTTGTTCACTTCCTGTTTGTGTGGTTTTTGGGTATGCATGTGCAGATTCTTGCCGCCCTGAGACATCTGCATTTTAAGAACATCGTTCACTGCGACCTCAAACCTGAAAACGTGCTGCTTGCCTCCGCCGATCCGTTCCCTCAGGTATACACCTACGCAAACATTCATACGCAAACACACAGTCACACACACGTACGTAAAACATAGTGGGACGCATTTTCATAAGCAGCCCTTATGACTTTCACACTCTTCAAACTGTTATTATTGTTACTCATCTCAAAAGCCCAGTTATTGTTTTACCACTTCCTCTTTTTTTGTCTAGACTGCAGCAAAGCGGGGCTGCCCTGTAAATTCTAAAACATATCTCCCTGACTCACTGAATGAAGGATGAAATTAGCTGAACTTTGGATTTTCCCCACTGGCTGTTCTTTCAGATAAATAGGAGCTTGATTATGTTCACAGAAGCGTATTAATCATGCACAGTCCAACTAGCTTTTGGCCTGGTCTTTGTTTCATATTAACACATCACATAACAACTGCTTCCTGTTCAATTCTCTCAGGTGAAGTTGTGTGACTTTGGTTTTGCCCGTATCATCGGCGAGAAGTCTTTCCGTCGCTCTGTGGTTGGCACCCCTGCCTACTTGGCCCCCGAGGTTCTGCTGAACCAGGGCTACAACCGCTCACTTGACATGTGGTCTGTGGGTGTCATCATGTATGTCAGCCTGAGTGGGACATTCCCGTTTAATGAGGACGAAGACATCAACGACCAGATCCACAACGCAGCCTTCATGTACCCTCCCAACCCTTGGAAACAGATCTCCAGCGATGGTAAACACAGAAGGGGAGTGTGACTGTGAGGCACACCCAGAGAGATGATTAGAAATGCGCTCAGTTGTCAGTTTACACAACAAAACGAATGCATATATGTGTTGGAACATGAACCGTTAAAGCAGGACAAGTCATTACGAATTAAAATGTTTATTTGTCATATATTATCTTTGATAGCTATCTCACTACATAAACTGGTGTTTCCATTTATCACCGTAATGATACAGTCATATTAAACATGGCTTCTGTTCATTTCATTTTATTGCTGCCATAAATTCATATTCCTTCTACCGCAATTCGTCAGTTTCTTTCTGGTCCAATCCGTTTCTCCTTTTGTGTTCCCAGCAATCGACTTGATCAACAACCTGCTGCAAGTTAAAATGAGGAAACGCTACAGTGTGGACAAGAGTCTCAGCCATGTGTACTTACAGGTAACTTCGAGAAACTACTCATATGCACGCACACCCACACACACAAACACACACAGTGTTACTGATAATAATAGTTATTTATTTATTTTTTAAAAAGGCCATGGTTTAAAGTTTTGAACCTTGGTTATTTTATCACACTTTCAACAACACACAAACTTCATATTTAATGTACTGAAAGCAGCACCTTCACCAGATATGGTGACTGCCGGTAGAGCGGAACTTCCCACGAATTTCACTTTTATTTTCTACTTCTTCAGAACTCTCAATGAAATCTACAGATAGATACTATGAGAGACTATACAGAGACTATGTACAGGCAAGAGAGCAAAATGCTCATTAAGAAAATGACAAATTATAAACACAAGGAGGCTGCACTCTAAACAAGCGTGGAGGTGGCAGCTCAAGGCTAATGTTTAATTTCAGTTTTGATGATGATGATGAAATTATGTTTTCATTGGCTGCACAGTTGTTAAACGTGTCCTTCAAACCAAAACAGGCCAACCTTCTCTATTGGTTGTTTCACTGCAATAACATCCACTGAAGTAAGATTCAACGTCACTTGGATGAAAACTGTGTAGGGTCATTCAGGTTCTCACTGGCACACATCGAGATAAACACACACACACACATTCCCGAAAAAAGTGTTTACTGGTTGATGTTCTATAAACACATAAAATCCCCTTGAGCTTTGATCGAATTTCAAGCCTTCTGAAACTTCATCCCTCTGTTTATTCCCGACTATTTCAGGACTATCAGACATGGCTGGACCTGCGGGAGCTGGAGACTAAACTCGGTGGACGTTACATCACCCACGAGAGCGACGACAGCCGCTGGCAAATGTTTGCCCGGGAACACACTCTGCCTTACCCTGCTCATCTTGTGCCTCCTCCTCCTGCGCCGGCCTCTGACGATGAGGAGGGTGGAGAGGATGCCGATGTGCAAGGTCTCACTGAGAGGGTTAGCATCCTCTGACCGCAGAGAGAGAGAGAGAGGACTCATCTAGGAAGGAGGAAAGAAGTAGGGAGAGGGAGGAAGGCTATGAAGGTCAACCTAGAGCCTGAAAGAGACATAAAGTTGATTAAAAAAAAAATCATATGGGTCTAATAAGAATCCTGCTGTTCAGACTTTCACGTCATCTGTGTGCCAGCACTCGATTTTAGAGCAATAAATCAAAGTTCTCCTCCAGCTTGAGGTTATCAAAACTTCCTTCTCAACATTTTCCTCTGCTGTTATTGCCCGTCATTGCTTCCATCTTTTTCAAATTGTATTCATGATGGAGATGCTCGGACTCTCGAAGTCTTTACAGAAAGAACTGGAGTCAACCTTCAATTCAAAATTTGTCATAAAAAAATCAGCATGCTCTCTTCCTCTCAATGCAAGACGCTTCAGTGGGAAACAAAAAATGCTTTTCACCACAAGTGATCGTGATTTTGTTATTGGTGTGTTTACTGAGCTATTTTTCCTAGACAAATTGTTCAAACGAAGCTGCCTCCCCTTCAGAGAGTTTGTTTTTGGTGTCGTTTAATTAGACTGACTGGAATTACAGTCCCTCACATGTCTTCAGTAAAGACCGGTTCAATCCTCACTCGGTGACGGAGCGCTTTACGGTGACAAAAGACTTCCTCTGTGCTGGTAAATTACTAATGTGCAGGCATGGCGTCAAAACCCATCTGTAGTCATAAATGCATTCCCATAAATGCATGTCCTGTAGTAAAAACTGGAACTATTGATCTAGGGACAGCAAACCCGCCGCTAATTACCACTAGTTTTGAGCCACAATAGACACTCTTTGAAAACATATGTGATTAACAATGTCATTGTGGGTTTAAATGAACTTGCATTGAGCTGCTCGTTACCTGCCACGACCAAACGGTCTTTAACAGTCATGTGAGACGTTTCCAACGGTAGCTGAGAGATCACACCGCATCAGTCACACAATGAACGTTGCTGAATGACGAAAATTGCTCCTATTGTGTCGAGTCGCCCACTTTCAACCATCTCTGAAGTCAAGCATCTGTTGCATTATTTAAGCGGTGAATAACATCCTCACACATTTATATTGCTCAGTGGAGTCAGTGGAGGTAGCATTTCCACACCTTAGCAGGTAAATGGACACATCTTTTAAGCAACGCAGCTCCTTATTTGTCGCTGTTAAGAAGAGCAGACCTCTCCCTGTAGTAATAGACAGACAGCTTGTGTTACAAAATTAGATTTTGGAGATTGTATGTAGTTTGAGTATTGACTACCTGTCATGTCAATATGTTGCATGTTTCTGTGAAGTAGATATATCTAGATACAATATAAAACATACTGTACTTATGATGGTCTATTATACACACGTATATCCTGAAGTTTATGTAGTTGTCAAATATGCGTAGACTGTGTAAAACATGTTTGAAGGATGATCCTAGCCTTGGAAACTGATAATACAAACCTTGAACAATATTCTTTTTTGTCTTGGATGTTTTATTTGTCGTATCATTCATCCGTACAAACATAAATGAATTTTTATGAATATTTAGTTTTCTGGTGAGGAATTGCACGCACAAAACCAAGCTCGTGATCACACCTCTGAGAGGCACTCTCTGATGAAGGTCATATTATTCCAGATATGCAGGCTGTAATTTCTGCTTAAATGTCATAAAGATGCTCTCATATGAACGGATGCAACACGGACTTAAGATACGATTAATTTACATATTTATTCTAGCACAGACAAAGAAATGCTCTCCACTATCAAAGGACAAAGACATTGTTTTTTTCCAACGCACATTATATCTCACTGACCGAGTGGCACTCCAAAGGACCCTTTGGCTATACAGGCGAAGAGGTGATATTGTTTTCCATTCTGTGATGAGCGCCCTTCAGCCAGCTGCTGAGAGTGCACCCTCGCTCCTACTTCACTACATCCATCGTCATTGACAAATAACGCCAAATGATACAGTCTTTTTCTATTTATGTATCCGTTTTATGTTTTTCAAGTGTAGGCAGGTTTGTCACTATCCCATCAGCTGCACCTCTCCTAGCTCCTGTCTTTAATCTGTCGCTTTCCAGAGAGACTTGTGCCTGATAATGACAATGACGTCTCTAATAAAAAATAATAATAAATCTGCAAATCTGTCAGAAGAAGAGGAAAACTTAAGTTTCCCACTAAAAGCCACAATTTATCCAGAGAGGCTCTTAATGAGAATGTACCTGCTCGCAGGTGCCATACTGTAGCAACAGGTTTTTCACTCAATGTCCAAGCTCGTCCATGTCAGCATCTTCCATCTTTGATGTATGTAAACTTAAATGTTGCAAAATTCCTCATTTTTATTGGGTGCATTAGGGCACTAATGTGCTACAAGAGTACTGAAATACCAAGGTAAGATAAGTAGTAACATCAACCGCATTTAGACCCTGCTATGTAACGCCTCATGTGTTATAAGAGGGACATATAAGACTAAATACCAGTTAACTGGGGACAGCTTGTTCAACTATGAACAAAAGTGGGTCATCGTTTGGGTTATGGTTAAGGTTAAGCACATACTGTTTAAGGCAGGTTGTGGTAACTGTTACGGATGAGAAGTTAAATAGATAACTGATGACGCATGTCCTTTGTTTCATACAAACAACAGCAAACAATGTTTGCTTAGAAGTACATTCGTTTCTATATATAGCATGCACATCAAGTTGTCTTCAGCACAGACATGCTTAAGTTTGTTAGGTTTCTCTTAAGTGGTTCTAATTTCTTGCGTCACCACTGCTGATGGTGCCGCTTCCCTAAAAGAAACCATGTGCCTACTAAAGCAGATTAGCATTTCCACAGAAAGTGGGTTTCCATTTAAGCAACTTTGTCTTTGTTTGCTTAGACTGTTCAGCTCTATTCAGCATAAGTTATTTTTAGTTTGCATTTTTAAAAATACTAATAGGATATATCAGGGTTTGCCCACACAGACAATACCTGCAACTTATTGTTGGTTTTGGATGACAGTAAGAAAATACTGAATGTCACCAGAATTATCCTTTAAAGACTGAAGAAGTAAATATGAGTAAGTATAAGTAAATATTCATAGACAGAAAGAAAAAGAAAGAAAAAGAAAGATCACAATGATCAACTTCTGAGAAAAGTGTGTATTTTGAAATGACCACAGCTCAGTAGTCCTGCTTCCTGAGTTAACCACCGACTGAAACACTGTCAGTGAACACACAAAGCAAAAATGTGATTAGCTCTGCTAATGTTTAGTCTATAAGTGCATAACATGATCGCAAATCCTGATTGCACTTCCCTCATCGGCCATTCTCAATGCAGAGCCAATGACTTGCAATTTGACCATCAAGAACATAAGAAGGCCATGCCAGCTGCTGCGCTTGCCCTTGCACTTAGGCGTAATGCATTCTGAGAGGGAATAACTGGACAGTCTAAAATTTGCAAAATGACAGAAAATTGCAGAGCAATTCCAGATGCAAAGCCATAAGGTACACCAGAGATCACACCAATCAGAAAAATACTTTGCATCATACTCGGTCACAAAGTCTATGTTATGTAATATCATATTTCAAACAATATTTTTCACACAAGACAACTACTGCAGTTTTGCTTTAAATGAACTCATGTTGGTGTGCTACATGACCTTCAAAAACTGTAATTTAATAAGTTGAATCAGCAAAACGACAATAAGTTGACATTTGTATGGCAATATACTCGGTTATTATACTATTATTATTTATGATTGTCCACAACGTAACATGCATAATAAGTTGTATAGGAAGCAGGAGCACTTTCCAATAACAAGTACGCAGCACAGACTATAAATAGCACAGCATCTGCACTGCACTAGTGTATCTATAAATCCCCTCCTGCCTCCTGAAGTTATACCTCTATTGTCATTTGTTTATTGTAGTTATATGTACATTACAGTACATTTGCATTAACCAAGGTAAAACATCATGACCATTAGCTACCTACATTCAATCACATGCCCTCAGTGTACATTTTAAGGGTTACTCGTTGCTGTAATTGGATACTCTCTCTCTCCCTATTGTCCATTAAGGGATCCTTTTCGAATGCATAGCAACGATTCTGTCAAAAGGGAGAAAGATTTGTCCCAAAGATCAGCTGAAGCTCAAATAAATTACATCATCTTTTCAGTCTTTTTTATTCAGAAGGCTATAACTGTGTCAAACATCCATTTGATTTGACCAGCACAGACCGAAACGTCAGACTAGCTGACTACCTGAAGTTCAGGATGCATTTTTGTACGAAGAAAGGACAGTTGATGTTGTCTTTCCTTTCTTACATTAGGGATGAGTTAGGAAGGGGTCACAGCAAGTACGCACAGGAGGAATGACTGACATTGTTTCACTGTAAGTGTTTAAGTTTTTAAAACAACTTTGGAAAAATGATGACAAATCACAAATAGTAAAGAGTGTAGCGTAAAAAGAGTAAAAGGTGGTGAATCTTTTCATGTTCATGTTTGCTGTGAACATACATTTGCACAAGTTGTGTAACTGGCCATGGGGATCATGACTGTGCTCAATGGAAAATGCATTCACACGGTTCCCAGTAAAGAGACATGCTTGAATATACTGTAACTTAAAGCCTACCCACAAAATTAGCTAACTTCCTTTTTTTCTTTGCATTTTCACTAAAACTCGATCAATTTCACCAGACATGTACCACAGAACCAGACTCTGAAACACCCACTTGGCCTCTGTGCTCTTGGGTGGGTGGGGGGTGTAGAAAGGCCCTTTTGGAATATTTTACTGTAAGACTCATCTGGAAAAAATATTAACCATTTCCTCTCTCTAATCTAACTATGCTCCTCTCTGTTTCTGTATCTAACCTCAGGTATGCAACGCAGGAAAATACAGAACACTCACAGCTGGCGTAAATGTTTACTCAACACGTTAACAGATTGGCTGCAGGGATCCTCGGAGAATCTTTTCATAAACATAGAAAGAGCCATGGATGTTGGACTGACACGGGGTTGCTTGTAAAATACCGATGACCACGGAGTTCATTCCACCTCCTGGCACGGAGCCCACTATTACAAGTATTAAACTTTTCTTGCACTGAGTTATCAATTAACAGAGAGAGAGAGAGAGAGAGAGAGAGAGAGAGAGAGAGAGAGAGAGAGAGAGAGAGAGAGAGAGAGAGATGAAATGAAAGCTGTTGCAAATAAGGATTAATGATCGACTGCTTACACCATAAACACACTCAGGGGTTTAGGTATGTGATTATTCAGAGTGTTCTCCAAGAGTTTTAATTTCCCTTAAATACAGACGTTACACAATAATGGAAGAGTCATTTTTGTCTGTCTCTCGGGAGTATTAACTTATGCATCATATCAGGTCCATCACAGTCGAGCGTTACTCTCCACCCTGATGCTACTTCCTCTGTGCACGTGTCCAAAACCAAACCCGCCTACATGTATCTTCCCCTTTTTGTACTTCACCTCCCTTCTCCACACTGACATTTCAACTGTGGCTGTGCTCGAGTCATCTCATCAGAACAACAACAACAAAAAAATAGACAGTACACAGGACAGAAACACATTGCAATCTGTAGTTACTGTATTGGCTAATGTTTTTCTTGTGAAGTAACATGGGGAAGTATAGTGGCTGCATGTCAGCAGCTCTGAAGAGTCTCTTCTGAAGCTCGTCCTTTGACCCTGCTGGACTGAAGTCTACCACACCTGAGACACCTCTGGAATGAGTCTGAAACTCTTCACCCACTGGACATCTTTCTCTTACAATCAAGACATACTTCGTACCAAAAACAAGAGGTGAGGTCATTACTAATTACTTAAGATTGAAAATTGAAAATTATGCTTCAAAAAACACAGCTAAAAAGTAGAAAAGGTTCAAATGTGACATGTTCTTATTTTAAAGTTTTGCAAGCAGGGGTGTTAAAGGTATTCATTTAGTTTGAAGCCTCACTTTCTTTCCAAGATTTATTTCTGTCCCCATGGACTGTTGTCAAGGGAAAGACAGCATGCTTGAGGCTGTGTGAGTCAGCGTTGCAAAAATATAATTAGGCTAGAAATGTTGATTCTCTTTAGGGTTGAATGCTGTTCAGCACTTGTCCCAGCGGTAGTCACCACAACAGGTTGCAGAGAGCGGCAGAGACCAAGAATCTAACAAGAATAAACAGAGGAAATCCACAGAAATGTACTTTACGAGTGGATCGTGATACCGGTGAAGCACAGCTGTGGTATTAGGGAGGAGAAGTATAAAACATAAAACATGTTTTTTTTTTTCATTTTGACTGGTAAGGGAAGTGCAGCACATTCCTCCTGTTTAGCTGAAGTTTTGCAGGCACTGGTGATGAGGCTGTGTAATAACAGCCAGGCTTAGCTCAGCTTGTAATATTAACAAACACATAGTTGGCTCAGATGGATGACTGAAGCTTGGACTAGCTGGATAAATTGTCATAAATTAGGATTATCTGATTAAAATGAAACAGAAACAACTTAGATGTGAAAAGAAAAACTGCCAACAAGGTGAAAACTTACCAGGAACGAGAACAATAAGAAAGCATATTGATTTAAAAGTAGAAATAAAAGTAAAGAGAATCAACTCTTCCCTACAGTCTGTTGTTAGTAAGAGGGGAAGCCCAATGAGTTGGTCATATCAGCCAAACTGATGACTAAACAACAGGCTATGAAGAATTCTAGAAAAGGTTTCATGAGCAAAACTTTCCAGAATCGCACACTGTGTAGTTCCCCAACCCACGTTATTTAAAGGATTTGATGAATAATCCATTAAATCAAAACCATTTCCACAAGCCACACATGCACAAACAAAGACACACACACACACATACGCATGCACACACACACACACACACACACACACACAGGCACACATTATCATCCACTAAAGATGGCCTGACTCTAAATGGCTTCTCCATTATTGAGTTTGGATGGGACAGCCTATCTCTGTCCAGATGGTAATGGCATTAGATGCTTCCTGAGCCTATAAACACAGCAGGCCAAGCTTCCGCAATAGAACAGAACGTGAAAAGGAAACAAACATGAACGATTGCCACCGAGATTCAGAAAAATACCAATAAAGGCACAAAAACACGGGTTTAAATTCCTCGTGGTGAAATTTCAGACAGGAAATTCAACATATGAAAACTTTAAAAGCTGCTGAGGGCTCTTGTCGTTTTACAAAAAAATAGCAACCATATGTTGCCGCACTGAGGAGAGGCTAGTGAATACCTGTGAGGAAGGTTGTTGTTGCTTTTTGCCATTTGTGTTATTTCAGCAAAAGAACATTTTGAACAGGAAGCAATACAGACTAATATACTGAATGTGTCTGCCTAACAGGCGGGACTCACACCCACAGCTCTATGATGAACTGGGACAGACCATGCATCTGCTGCGTCAATCAGGGAGGGAATTAATAAATTTGTACGGGTCATAGAGTTCACGTTACTCATCCTTCAAAGCACAGTAAACATTAAATCCTCTCTTGTCAGGGAGACATGCTTCCTCCACCCGATTCTGCTGAAGTCAGTCAGTCAGTCTCTCTAAGGATACATTTAAATCAGCAGTACTGACTGTGGGTTGTTTGGTCCTCACAGAATCACAAATTGCTCTAATAAAGTTGTGTCAAGCAAGCATTGCAGTGAAACACAAAAGGTCACTTTGAGAGTTCAGCCTGTGCCACTCAGATTTAGACCATGCAAAGCAACGAGTGCAACAATTTATAGACAGTTCAACAAATAGCTGCATAGCACTCAACATTATCATATTGTGATCGGCTAGGCGGCCAGGGAGCAAAAGTTTCTAGATCGAATTCATCTGATATAAAGCATCAGCTCCTTAATGCGTCCAGTATCTGTGAAATCAGGACAGTTACAAGGAAATTGTGTGAGGTATTTTTTTCTGAATGCAGAGCAACTGAGGCATTAAGGAGGGAAATTTGGCGATCTCAGTTTTTATTAGATCTGTGGGTGTAAACGCTTATCGTCAGGGAGCATGACTAAGGCAGTATCTACTTTCGGGCGAGGGGGGGACTTCATGTCCAAACACCATATGTTGAGCCAAACTGCCTCACATTCAGAAATATCTGAGGACAACCAAATATTTTTTTTTAATCTCTTGAGCTCACTGAACCACGAAATAGACACAAAATGTACCTAGCACCGATTTGAAAGTTACATAGGAGTAAGCTGTTATTTATCCTGTGTCACTTTCAGCCAGCCGAACTTAAAAAACTGTTTTTCTAACTGTGAAACTTTTTTTTGTTGGTTTGTTTGTTTGCAGTTGAATTTCTGACCAAGAAAGTGACAGAGAATGAAAGGAACAATGAACATCACGACCACTCCGCCAGTGACAACCAACTCATCTGACAACTCAACTCTGTGTGTTGACATTGGCAAGAGTGCCATCAGTGACTTCCTAATGTCTGTTTACATCTTGGTTTTTTGCTTCGGTTTGATCTTCAACGTGCTGACCCTGGGCCCTATCTGGCAGCAAATGCGACGACAAAATGTTCTGGGCATCTTCCTGCTGAACTTGTCCATCTCTGACATACTTTTCCTCCTCACTATGCCCCTTTGGATCAATTATTATCAGCAGGACCACCACTGGAAGCTAGGTGCCCACTCCTGCAGTGTGGCTGGCTTTTTCTACTACTCCAACATGTACATCAGTATCTACCTGCTCTGCTGTATCTCTGTGGACCGCTGCCTGGTGGTGACCTACCCGCTCCGCTCCAAGACCCACCGTACATCACGCTATGCCTGGGTGCAGTGTATTATTGTTTATATTGTAGTGGCAGTGCTACACATCATGGTACTGGTTAAAGACGACCTCACAGACGCCCATGATGAAACCAACGACAATGACCGCTGTTATGAGACTTACCCAATGAAGAAACCGATCGCCTTGTTCAACTTGATTAGAGTGGGCATTGGCTTCCTGCTGCCCCTGCTGGTGCTGGCGGTGAGCTACTGGAAGGTGCTAGCCACTGTGGGCCAGAGTCCTGGCCTAAATGCCCAGGTTAAGAGGAAGGTCCGCCTGCTGTCCTTTGGGGTGATTGGGATCTTCTCAGTTTGCTTTGCTCCATATCACATTCTCCTTCTTGTACGCTCCCTGGTCTTCTACCAAAGTGAAGGTGACATAACTCAACAAGGAAGTTACTGCCAATTTGAACAAAAAATGCACTTTTTCTTCTCATGCACGCTGGCGCTGTCCAGTCTGAACTGTGTGGTGGACCCTGTGCTTTATGTTCTGGTCAGTAACGGAGTCCAGGAGGAGGCGAGACTGTGCTGGAGGAGGCATACAAGGACACAGACTGATACAGATTGTGCTTTAACCGCATACAATAGAGGAAAGTCGAACAACAATTTAATATGAAAAGTAAGCTGTATGTGGGTGGTCAAGTGCACCTGTGTATTTGTATGCATATGTATGTGTCTGTATATGCATCTATATACATGATTATGCATAATGCTGTCGCTATTTAAACACGTCTCCATTTTCAGAGTTAGCAAGTAAGTAGCAGGATTATTTACATGCCATAATCAACCCTCCGTGTACAGACAATCAACATCCTTTTAGAGAACCACATTGCCTCCTTTGTCTGTTTTTTTTCCGGCTCATATCCTGCACAGCGTAGAGGATGGGGTTGAATAACATGCATCTCAGAGCTCTGTAATTGGATTGCACCGCCAGGTTCTACTCTCCCAAGAGTTCTTCAGCGGCGGCCACTTCTGGTTTGTGGTTGGACACTGCCAGAGTTGAAGAGCCCTTGTGTTTTCTCTCCAATCTATACAAGAATATTGTGATTATGTGACCCTGGTATAGCTAAAAGTGCATTAACTCCAAAGCATGCCTTAAAACGTATTTATTAGCATGACTGTGTGTCCTTTTTATCTGGCATGTCAGTGGAACATGTTGAATGTAAATTCAAATAAAACCGAGGGTTTGCACAGGTGCTCGAGTTTTAGGTTGTTTCGTTCATGCAGAAAATATGCGATGATCAATTTTGCATTTGGCATTTTATACATTCCCACAGGGGGGGGAAACCTTGGGAGATGATAAGCTCATCCATCCACGCACTTTGCCATTACCGTCGCACATAAAGGTAATAATAAATCCAGCACAGCTGTGTGCTGCACGTTTCAAGTGGGCAAAGGCTGCAATTAAAACCTGTGTGACTGAAAGAGACGCGCAGAGGCACACACAGAGGTTTCTTCTCTGACTTGTGTCTGAGGTTGTGTTAAAATGTTTCCTGGCAATGTCAACATTTTTTCAAGACAATGACTGAGATGATGTGAGGAAACGTTGATACATTTACAGTGACGCCAACCTGCAACAGAGAGGAGGAGGAAGAACGTGAATCAACAACATTAAGGCTGTTATTGCTTTGTTTTAGATTTTGTCTATTATTCATAGAGTCTCTCTCATGCATCAATAAAACTCTGTAGGGCACATCAATACATCACCAGCTGAGCACTTGGCATATAACCAATATGAATCCCACGGTTGTCAAGGTTTGTACAACCAGTTCTCGTTCCTTAAAAGCCTATATTGCTGAGTCCTTGGTATGGTGCAGAGCAAAGCTGTCTCCTGAATATGAGCTTATATAATATGTTTTGCCTAATGCGCTCGAGTGGAAATGTAATTGCAACCTGAATTATGTTTACTGGCAATGTTTATTCCAGACCACGATGAAAGCGTAATGTTGCGAGACAAATGAGATTGCGTGAGCGCATAAACAATTTGCTGATATGTTTTTGCGACTTTGCAGATACTCTCATTAAGATGTTCGCGACGTTCAAAACACACTGCAGCGACTTTTGCAAATCCGCCATCATCCGAGCTACGAGTGCAGTTGAAGTCTGAGCCTATAGCTTTCCTCTGTGCCACCTCTAGTCACGCGAAATCTATTTAAAAAACATAATCAGTAAATCACACAGTTGCACACTGCTGCTGTAAATACCATATATGTTAATCTATGGCTGAGTTCAACTGTTTTAGGGAATGACTTTTTAAAAATATGAACAGTTTCAAGATTTATATCTTAGAACAAATAGGTCACAGACAGTTCAGGGAAGTTAGAGGTGGTCTAATGCATTTTTGGTTTGTTTACAAAAAGGGACATACAGAGTAATGAAAACCTTTTAAGACAAGCCCCAGCACAGATTCTAGGATAGGGAAAGGTTCTCCTAAGATGTACTTCCATCAGCCTATTATTTCACTTCAATACCCTCACAAGTCAGAGCTCGGGGCATTTTGAAGAAGTGCTTCTTGAAAAAATGATTTGACTCCGTATTTCCAAATGTTAAGATGCAGTCAAGTTTAAAGAAATTATCCAAAGCTGCAGTCCATTATGCTGTGGCATTTGGCCCAAGATATTATAGATCCATTTTCTCTAGGCTCAGTTTTTAATGAGCTAACTCTGGCTGAAGTCAGACTCCATGGGAAATCAATCTTGTTTCATTTATTAGCTGTTCTGCCTCATAGTGTCATAACGCAGGTTTGGTCTAAATGCATGATATAGGCAGTATTCTTAGACTGAAGACATTTTAGCACTGACTTGATTATTGCGACACAGCGCTTGATAGAAAGTTAACTTGGGTTAATTTTTAAAATTTTTATAACGAGCGATCATTACTAATCAGTTCATATTGCTATTGAACTGCTGCTCTCCCGTGGCTCACCGTGTTTTGATGAAACAGCAAATCTTGATAATCAGTTCATCCACGACCTAATGCATTTCTGAACCACAAACCCAAAGTGGTTCATTAGATTTAATATTTCATTAGAAAAACAATGCATAGAATATTGAATTATTACTGTATAATTAATGTGCTGTAACTACATACAGTACACGCAGGCTGCCACTGTTAAATTAAATAATACAATTCAAATATGTCATAAATGTTTAAAGCAGTTTTTGTAAGTAGCTTTTTACCCCAGTGTATCGCATATAAATTATTTAGAATTTTAGCCTTTGTGAGTTTCTATACCTCTTATATTGTTATATAGCTTGCTTGTAGCGTCCTTAAAAACTTATTGTAATATACTACTAAGCTACAAAAGCTTTGCAAAATCTATTCTAGTTGCGTCTGCCAGTTGACATAGCAGCAGGTGTTTAACCGCCTGTTTCCTGTGTTACTTTTTCAACTCTTTTTTAGTTGAGGTCATGGTTTTCAGTGGTGTTAAACTGGACTACATTATATTAAGAAGTGCTTTTCATATGGTGCCCACAACTTGCTAACACGAACTACAACCTCAGAAACAAACATAAAGGTTGACTGTGTGTAGACCTTTATGAGATTTTAAGTAAGTAGTAAGTAAGAACATTTATTTTCAAGTGTCATGCATCAAATGTGTCCTGCCCACATGGACTTACAAGTCACAACGTACATAACCAAGGCAATACATAATTATGAGAACAAAAGAAGACAGAGGTACACGGCACGTAGCCGATAACACAGAAAGCAAATGAAGCACAGACTGTTCCTTTAACCGCATCAACACCTCAACACTTCATCTGTAAACAAAAACTTTACCCGACATAGAAAAAAATGGCACCAAAAATAAAAAGGGATAGATAGAATCTGAATAGATGTTATTTCTTAATAAAAGAAATACAAAAGACATGTTTCCCCAGTGTTTGAATGAATAGACAGGAACTAGCAAGACCGACGAGGGTGGCACAGGGGTGCACTGTCACCTCACTGCAAGAAGATTCAGTTCGATTCAATATTGTGGCCTTCGTTTGCCTTCTGCTGCTTATCAATCAGCTTGCACAGGCATATCTGCACAATGTGGTCATGCACAACTGACATAACCACAATATATATTTTTAGCTTAGTTTGAATCAAAGAGAGCATGTCGGTAACTACTGTTGGTAAATGCTCGAAATGATAAAAAGGGAGTTTTCATATTTACCACTGGCACTCTGTTCACACTGTTACAGCAATGGCTCTTTTCCAGCCATGGTGGTAATTTTATAGTTCAATGGACTCAAAATAATTGCCTGCAATATTCTGCTTTTTTATGTCGCACCTTTTTACTCTGCTACTGCCTGTAATTTAAGGTGGTTAAAGTGAAATCTGTCTGGAAGCACAAGGGACAAGCAAGTCTAAATCCTCTCTCTAAGGAGCGTAGTTTGTTTATAAAACCAAGTGTCTGCCAGAACTGCACTCAGCCTTGTGTTTGCAGAAACACCAAAGTTATCCTTATATTGTAATGGGAAACAAATGAATTAGCTCTGAGCTCTCAGCCCGATTCAAACAACAGAAGTGGCCCTAAAAAATGACATCTCTACATCTTAAGCATAGTGAATTGTTCTTTCTTTTTTATTTCTAGTTACTGTTCTATGAGTGCACTTTGAATTCGTGACAGACTTGACAAGACTTGTGGCAGCTTAGCATAAAGCCATCTGCTTGTAGCTGATAACCGTGAGACAGAAGAACAATACAGCAATGTTTCACATACACAGCACAATAATTTGCTTATACTTGTACTACATAAAGCATTTACTCTTTGTGTTGTTTTGTCCGTTATAGACAAAATTAAGGCTTAAACAAAGCAGCAGCACTCACTTACTCTTTTTATACACAAACTTCATTTCTGTTTTGACTTGGTGTGGCTATATAATAATAATATAATAATAATATATATAATAATATATTAATTAATTTTTTATTAACAGTGAGCACTCATGACTCTCACTGAGCTTCTTCTGCCCCAACCTGTGAAAAACAGTCAAAGTGATGTTTTTCGTGTGGAAATAAGTGAGCTGGATCTGTGAGCTGCTTCCACTTTACTTTGCCGCAACTCCAAGGGGCCACGTTTGGTACTGCAACAACAACAAAATAATCCCAAAAGGTATTTTACCCATAAACCGCAATTATCAAACAGACATCTGTAAAACTGCCGACAGGACACCTAGAACTGCCAGCAAAGTAAATTACTGCTCTTTAGAAAAAGTAATGTTTATATGTGTAAAACTTTCCCAGAGCCTAGAAAAGCTGCTTTTACTCTTGCAATGACGTCGTCCTAATGTGAAGTCTATAGCTCAGTGGGAGAAACACAAGCATGTGTTCATGTACAAAATGCTAGAAGAAAACTATTTTCATTCAAGTGAGAGGGTACCATCCAGTTTTTATAATAGATCCATGTCTTACAATGCATCAGCTTTCTGTTCAAAGCAATACATTAGTACACAATGTGAAGAGTTTTGGTTATTTCACTTGAGAGACTTTTGTATATCCTTTTTTTCTCTGCTCTTCCAGTTTGAAGTGGGCAAAGTCCATGCAGCAACATTTGCACCCACAAAGTCCTGATGAAGCTTATTTGTTTTGGGGTTGCATACTTAGTCATTAATATTTCATACGGAAATACTAATGATTTCAAAGCAAATTGCAGGAGCTTTCACTGTGGATTGGCATGTGTGGCATTATTGTTCTACTCTGAAACAACTGACCTTCCTCTTTCAAAACAAAACACCTCTTAGAGACTCTCTCGGTAAGAGCATCTGGTAGAAGAAGTGTAGAGTAGAGCTGAATGAAGTCTCAAGGTTCACTTAGAGAGAAATGTCAGGGCAGGCTGCTGAGCAACAGAGAGCAGAGTAATCTGATTGTTAAAAGGTGACAGTTGGCATCAAGAGAATTGGCTGGGGAGCTCGGGCTTATCAGCGCACACTAAAGCTTCACTAAAGGATGAATTCACAATGAGTGGGTTGCAAATTGTGCATCACTTGCCACCGCTAAATGCCCCATCTCAGGTCCTATTCACAAAAAAAACACTAATGACAATACAGCGCGCACACAGCCATGAGGTTTTGCAGATCAGTGTTTTGTGTCTGTGAACTGTTCATTCATGTCTTAAAATATTTGATTTCTTTATAATATAATAATTCATAATAATTACCTAGAACTATTCTAATTATATATAGGCTAATTCCCTGTGCTCTTTCATTCATTTCTATCTGCAGGATGGCTCTTGTCACACTGATTGGAGTGCTTAGAAATGTGCGCTCTCCCTCATGCTTCTCCCACATAGAGAGCTGTTTTCTCTCCCACTCTGCTCTATACTCTATTATTACTGAGCACTAACCTCTTTCTTGCTTTATAGTTTTATTTCTCCATGGTAAATATCAGGTATTATGCTGTCTGTGGCCTGATGTTGGAAGTAGGGATGTGAAAGTCTTTACTCCATCTTATACTCAGCCATGACTCATTTGATATTGAAACCTCCCATCTAATTGGGTGTTACCATGAAAGAAATAAGGAAGTTTGAGATGCAAGTTCCAATGAAACACGTCTTTGGCCACAATTGTGGTTATTTGATCACAACAAACATTTCACAAAGATGAATCTTTAATAGCATTACCGCAGCCATAAAGTTATGTGTATTTGTACATTGTGTCATTGTGTCATATGTTATTTTCACAATGAGTATCATTTCCATAGAAAGGGGCCACTTTTGCGTCATATGTATGACCACCTATCACCTCATTTAAATATGTGCAAATGGCACCAGAGGTCAGAGATGTTTGGTTTTCTGGCAGCGCAGTTGTGTCTGCATCTCACCCTTGGCGCATGCTTTGTGAATTACCTGGTTTGTTTTTCTATTATTTCTGTAGGTTTAGCAGCCACTAAAGCCTCACAATCCTGATGGTGTGTTGTCATTTTTGAAGGGGCACTATGATATGTTTATTGTGTGTAATGCATCGTTAAATTAACAGTGGAGGGACGTAAAAATCTAGCCTTTTTTTTTTTTATCGTAAGAAGCGATAAGAATGAAAACTCTTGAAATAACTGAACAGAATTTTAATGCTGCTTAAACGTCATTTAGAGCACGTTAGTCAGTTCTCTGGTGAGTCTTTCAGCAGAAAGCATGTTCAAAAATGGACTCGATACCCAGGCTTTGACAAACAAAGAAAGCATTAATGACACTTAATGGAAACTGAACGCCAGTGGCAGCAGCACAGCGACGGTTATGAGTGACTTTAATGTTCATGCTGTGAATATTAAGTTGATCATTGTGTCAATCTCATTTTCCAGACAGAGCCAACGCACTGAGACTTCATTCATCAGGTAACACCTTTATGAATTTTCCATCGGTTACATTTTACAAACAGAGGTTTGAATGTGACAATACAAGCTGCTGTACACATTGATCTTTTCCACTAAGGTCCACGCACACGTACACGCTACTTATGTATGCACAAACACAAATGGATTTATATTTGTGCACAGACGACACACAAAGTGCTACTGTGGTGCCAAATCATAGCCGATAAATACTACATAATAACATTAAAAATAGCAGGCAACACGTATTTCAACATAATAAACCTCATAGGTAATACAAAAGAGGCATAACTAATACTGTACACAGACATTCAGCACCACAGACAAAATAAAACAATCACAGTCTTTTGCGCACCCTTTTCTTGGTAGGGAACCCATGTCTGGTGAGTCGAGTTCAATGTTCGGTCAGCTCGCTGAAGTCAAGCGCTAACTGTAGTAAATATAACCAGGACCTGCAACCAGTGTAGCCACCCCTGTTCTCAGCCTCCGGCATAAGTCTGGTGCTGAGCCCAGGAGCCTGAGGGTCTGTTTATTCCACTGCTAGCCTTTTTAAAGCTATGAGATCTGCTTAGTGTCTGTGCCAGCAGCTTGGACGTCCAAGAAAAACACAGGGATCCCAATGGATGGGTTAATCTTCATCATTATGCAAAACTACAGCCTGGTGTGGATCTGCTTCTTCGCCTGTTTGTCATAAGTGCCCTTATTTAGCACTGCCTCTGATGACACTGTACAAGAGGGGAACAAATGTCAAGTCACAAAATGCTTGAAATACGTGGAGAAATGGATGTTGAGCAGATGTCTTGTTTTCTCCTGAACACTTCAGACATTAACATCGGTGTTAGGGGTACAGGTGTTGGCTTGTGGGAAACGACGGGGGCTCTACATGTCAGGAGCTGCTACACCTGTTGCATCGTAGCATGCACAATTTGAACTGAAATCAGCTCCTGGACATCGCTCTCTCCACCATCCCTCTCTGGCGATTGCGACAAGGACAGAGGTAGCCTTTCAGGTGCATGCGCATCTTGCTGTGCAGCGAGGCGTAGATGAAGGGGTTGTAACACGCAGAGCTCATGGCCACTAAATGACAGCAGACCTGTAAGACGTTTATGTAGCGCTTGCCTATGATATGGAAGTCTGGGTCCAGGTCCAGCAACAAGTTCAGCACCTACACAGTGACACAAAAAAACAAACAAAAAAAAACTTGTTACAACCTCTTCATATTTAATTGCACCAAATCTGTAATGAATTCTTCAATCCAACCTTTCCACTTGCTCATTTGACACCTTTTACTAATCACATCAAATGACACACTTGTGACTCCTGTCGTAGTACTTGCAAATTTATGACACAGTTGTGAAAAATGATATTATTAAACTATATTTGTGATCTGCATGTAGACAGTGCTATCAAATTGTTTCTGCGAAATGACGTGGAGTGCATCGTATTAACCATAGGAGCATTTTGAAACTCTTGCACCACCCTGCCCTTGATTTACATTAATATTACAATGAAATCCTCATCTATTGGGCTTTTGCATGGCTCATTGTTGACATAATGTTGGTTTTCTAGACACATTGACCTGGCGATAGCCTTCTGTGGTTAATGAAATGTAAAATTTCAGAATCTCACGGACAGTTAAAGTTGGGGTAGACAGCTAGTTGTTTTTGGTGCGTCACCGGGGAAAATGCCATAATAACATTTCATCATCTGGAATAAAACTAGACTCTGCATTGCCTCTTGGCCCCTTCAGATAGTGAAAATCAGATCAGAATATGCTGCAACTTGTGATACATTTCCAACATTTGTTGTTGCCTACAACAAGACGTAGCATAATACATGTCTGTGATGCCTACAGAGCTTGCCGCAGTTGCCTCTGAAACCTGGGATAATCTGCCCTGGGTTCACGGAGTGCTCCAGGGGTGTCTTTAAGAAGACGAGATGTCATTACAGCAAGAGGGACTGAGGTCTTGGCGAGGTTCATGCCTCTGAGGCATGACGTTTTGTCAGGAAACCGTGCCATTCAAGCTTGTGGGTTTGCTGAGCGAGGCTTAGAGGAGTCATCCGGGACGGCAGAAAGAGACTACAGCATGAAAGATTCACTCTTTCTTATTACTTCACTGCTACTGAGTTTGTGATTTTCTAGCAGATAGCCTATCTACAGAGGAATGTAACTTGATGTTCCTCTCAAGTCTAACACCCACTTCCTCATATTAACTGAGCAGGTTAGTCTGGCTAAAAATGGCTGACAATTTGGCTCTAGTTTTTGGATTTAACAGTCTGGATCTAAGCCTCACCTGCAGAGGCAGCCAACACAGGGCAAAGGCCAGCACTGAGGCTACCAGCAGAGAGAAGATCCTCTTCCTCTTTTGGCTCCAGCGCTGCTGGCTGTTGGATGGCTCTCCAGGTACAGAATAGCGTTTTAGGCTGACAGTGATGGCACAGTAGGATATGCTGACTGACAGCAGTGGAATCATATAGGAGGCTATGAGAATGAAGCAGGAGTAGAGCAGCCTCAGATTGCCACTGTTCGGCCAGAACTCTTCACACACCACCAGGTTGATGCCACTGGGTCGCAGGTCAAGATAGCGCGTGTAGAGAGACGGAGGTGCAGCTAGGGCCAGAGATAAAAACCAGACACCCAGAGTCACTGCACCACAACCCCACACAGAGATCCTCCTACGTACTGGGTGAGCTGAGACAGAAAGGACAGACATCAGACATCTCAGGGAGGAGTAATCAGCATGCATTGCTGTTTACACATTGTATGTTTTATATACATAAGAAACCAATTATCAATAAGAAATACTGTTAAATCTCTTACCTACAACAACATAGCGGTCCACAGCAATGGCAGGTGAGTGAAAGCACTGATGCAAACACTGTGGCACATTGCAGCAAGGGTACCAGGTGGCAGAGAGGTCTTCCAAAAGCCCAACCATGGCTATCGAAGGCATAAGACGCAGTCAGTGGCACACAGCTCAAACACATCAGCAGGTCTCCAGCTGCTAAGTTACCGATAAAAAAGTTGGTGGCGTTGTGTAGTTTCTTGTCAGACAAGATGCACGCCAACAGGAAGGAGTTTCCAACACCAGCCACAACCACTACGAGGCAGTAGAGAGGCAGGAAGAGAGGTTTAAAACGTAGGAGAAGCTCCATGCCTATGAACATGTCCAGGGGGTCACTGTGGTTGAGCCCTTGGCCTTTGCTGCCTTCTAGTCTCTCCGGTCCTGTTGCATGGCTGTTGTTACCGGTCACACTGAAATCCTCATTCATGAGGATATCCATGTCTCTGGAGGCCAACCTTAAAATAAGAGAGACCGTGATCAACAATAAATCAATAAGCACTAAGGAAACCATCAAGTAAGTAATCAACTTCACATCGGGGATTCTTTTGGGATCTGTGGCCTGCACCTGCTCTATAGGGAATCGACTGAATCAAACGGTCACTGACATTTAATTAGATTTCAGTAATGTCAGTGGCAAAACAAGGGTACAACTGTGGTACAACAGTTTATATGGTGACTGTTTCTTCACTGGAATGCAGAATAACATGGAATGGACACTGTTTCTGCTAAGAAAACATATAATACATTTTAAAATGTTTTTCATAATCTCCATTGTGATGGTGCTGCAAAAGAAATTTCAGCGGTTGAACCAAAAGTGACTGCACGGCTTGATTACCTTGATACCACATGAGGTAAGTAAGTGCCATCAAAAAAGTTCCGGACAACAAAATCAAAGCGGTGAGTAAAAAAATGAGTAACAATTTGGGCAAAAACAATTATGAGCAGTGTGTCTATCTCCCACAAAAATCCCCAATAAGGCTTTCGAGAATGTCAACAGGAAGCATTCAGGAAGGAGGGAAATCCGATGCAATTTTAAGGCCAGCTACGGAGGGTCTTCCGTTCTCTGATTTCTAAACAAATTTCACCATAAACAAGCTAAATGGCGTAGATGTCGATACGAACTACATGGTTTACCCTAACCCTAACTTGTTGGTTGGCTTACTGCAGTTTTCCAAACACCACAAAGACACTCGAGTTAACGACAGTGAAGTATCTGATCTGCTTCATCCTCACAGGAATTTCATGAGAGCATATTTCATTGCCTTCATGCGTTACTGCAGTCATCTGGTTTATTTTGTCTTGCTTCAAGATTATCCACAGATGTAGAATTTTCTGAAACTTCTTCTGGGAAAGTTTTATACCCACAGACAGATTGTTTTATGTATGAAGACACGTGATCTGAGTTTGAGGATAAATTACTTCTCATGAGAAATATTTTGAAGGTTTTTGACTGAGGTTGAAAGATAATGGACGGACGGTATATTTACACGCCAGTGCCTTGTGATGGATCATGCATTGGAATATTATGGACCCCGGCGCCTTTTCCTTCAAATAGCCTAGCTGTTAAATCTCATTTCTGACTGCTGCAGCCCCATCAGTGCAGCCTGTTGATACAAGGTTGGAGTCCACAGTCATAAAAATATAATGAAGACAGAAAATCGCTGTGAACTCACTTGAACCTAAACATATTATCTCTGTATGCATGAAAATTTTCAAGAACATAAAATGGTAGCACAGTCAGATTTTCATAACTTTAAATGCTAAAAAAAATAGCTTTATCTTTAATAATCTGTCATCCTTGTGATTATAATAAGCATCTCAAGACGGCAGAACTGATTTCAAGGAGGAATATCTGAAGATAACTCAGGAAGATTAACATTTTAAAGCATGCCGCAGAGCAAAATGTGATTTTAAAATCACAATTGTATTTTAAATACTGCGTTGGTTTATCCTGGCAATCCCTTTTTCTCCCTGTACATTTTAGCAGAAACCTACATCAGGAAAAGCAGATGTGTAATTTCTTATTAATAATAATAATAATAATAATAATAACAATTAATAATGACTGTATTATATTAAGAGGAGCTAGTTCTAGGGCTTTAAGTGTTGTGATGGAGCAGTGCATCACTATTTAAGTTTATTGCACCTTTGAGTTTCCTGCTAAAACAAGTAGAAATGTCTGCTAATAAAAACATCTGTCTTCCAAAATAATATTGGTATCTACTTCTGTGGATTTCAAATTTATGTCCATCCAAATAAAGATGAAGAGGAAGAAGAATTTAACAACTCCAACTCTCATGCAACACTGAAAGCTCTCCAAGTTAGTTAGAGTTATGTGAGCTGTGTGGTGAACACTAACAGAAAGAAAATCAACTTTGTCAAAATGAGACTTTCCTTTTCCATTCTGCTAGCCAGCCGTAATGGATATACATTTGTCTTTGAAGACGGACAGAAAACCGCGGAAGCATATTTCACAGTTGAGTAATACAGATGTCAGAAACCTATATGATTTACGAGAAAACCCAGTGTGCTGGGGAAGCCACTGTAACTTAAATAGGAATCTTGTTGGATCATAGAGGATTCACTCAAGCCTGTCGTGGTTTCATCCAGCCGGATTGAAAAAGATAAAAGGTAACGTCTCCTTTTATCTGGTGCAGTCCATTTTTTTTCCACTCTATATTTGTCCGCACTCTTACAGAGTGGGATTGTCTTCTCTATCCACCACCTGCAAACCACATTCTCGTGCAGGTGAGTGGAGTAGCTGTTTTCTGTGGCCTGGCAGTCAACGTTAAAAACACCAAACTGGAGTAAATCACTACTTGCACTTTTTCTGACGTCTGTGAACTTTTGTAATAATGTCAGCATCTATTTCTTTAAAAATTATATATTACTTGACCTTTATGGAGTATTTCACATATACTGTATAGCATATATTCTGGTGGCCAAGTAGATTTGCTCTCACCGGAAGGAGTTGTTCTTGTTGCTTTTCCTTTAGGTCTGTGTAGAAATGTAGTTGAAAGTACATATTGATTGAATGGCCATATTCAGACGTAAGCTCACGAGTGTAATGCTTTTTTTTTTTTTTAACAGCCATTTCTCTCACTGTCAGATGCAGTGGCTGGTTCAGACTGTTTGAAGAACAAGGGTGAAAAAATAAAAAGCTGTACAGAAGGGGCACCAGCCTGCAGAAGGCCATGCTTGATTTATGGTGAAAACCCTTCATCATGTTTTCTCCACTGGACAGACACCAGAGAGGACACTTCATAATGTTTTATCTACCATAGGGGCATCCAAGAGGGCACTCTAGTGGATTATGAGTGTTAGTGGACAGTACAGAGTTTTTATGAATGTTCTTATTCCCTTCATTTTCACATTTTCACTTAAACGGCTCTCCTCACTGTTGTCTTATCTTATTTTTTATATTTAGATATTTTTTTACTCAGAGGACCTTTTCAGCTAGCTTTCTGGAAATGATCAGGAAAATGTGATGTGATTTAGTGCAACATGTTTTTGACAAGCTTGTACCAGAAAATGCCACATGCTCCACGTGTGATCTTTCATGCCCTCATTAGGGAGGCTTGGCTCATAGACCTGACATCGCAACTGACAACAACAACTATTGTTACAGTATATCTGAATAAAAGCCACATATTTGCTCAGGACACATGTATGAGTGCAAAGTCTTCCAGGGGGCCACGGATGCCAGGCTGGACATGGCTTTTAAACAACAACAAAAAAGGCAGAGTCAGCCTCCCTCTGTGTTTTAAATGAAAAAGAAAATATCTGGAGGGGAACAACATTGTTATATTTTGTTTTCATCAGTGACATTCAGAAACAGCGCTTTATGAGTCATGAGCATTGCTGGAATTCAGGAGAGTGACTGGAACGTACGTCGTTTTGCTCTACTTGTTTATTTTGTGAGTTTTTCCTGTAATCAAACTCTCCTGCTGGAGACTGCTGACTGCAATGCGGCTTGATACTACGGTGGCCATGAAAGGTCTCAAAATGAGAATGACAAGTTTTAAATTGAAATTTTAAATTTTGTGCTGATGATGGATGAAGTTGTTGGATCACAAAAATGATTGTGATTCATTGTGGAGAAGACACAAAGGTCTGTGTCAGATTTCACAACAATCCATTCAACGGTATAAGATATTTCACGGTGGTGCTAGAGGAAAAGTCGAGGGATCACCAAAGTCAGTAGAATTAACTGGCTGGGAAACATGAATGTCTGTACAAACTTTTATGCACTTGATTTAATTTAATAAAAACTTTTACCTGCTTGTGGTGCTTGAAGCTAATTTAGGGAATCACAAATAAGATCCATCTTCTGGGCACTATGATAGTCTGCACCAATTTTTGTGACAATCCATCCACTTATTGTTGAGATATTTCAGTCTGGACCAAAGTGGCGGACTGGCTGACCAGAGCTGACATTGCCATCCCTAGCACCATTTGGCGTTGCTATAAACTGAACAAATGAGTGAAGAAACATAATGACTGCAGATGCTTGCAGGGCAGGATGGGTCAGTGAATAGTTTAATGAGTGTAATTTTAGACCTGCACGTGCATGTACCTAAGTAAAAAAAAAAAAAATGTAGGGTCTCTGATTTTCTGAATGGAGTAATCTCCGACAATGTGAGCTTCAACATGTTGTAAAAGAAGGGTTATGGTCCCAATTAGATTGCATTTAAGTCGACTGAGAAGCTGTTCCAGAATGCTAAAACTGTCCAAATTAAATTGCTGTGGATATTTTTAGGTGTAATTATAAATCACGATGAATAATCTTTTAATAAAGCCTGAGTTGAGAGGGGTTGAGGTGACACAACGTTCCTTTCCATCACTGTTCGAATAAATGTTTCAGAGAGTTGATAAAATCTTTGGCAGATGGATGCACTCCAGTGATTCAATATGCGTAGCCCATCAGTGCAATCAGCTTGAAGGGCATGTTAAAATGTTTCCCATGTCCAATTCAAAACTTGTTAGTAACCATTACTTGGTGAGCAGCCGGCTCCAGCTTACGGCTAGCATCTCTCAGCAGAAGACAGCACTGTGTCTTTGATTTCTAATTTATAATGCACGTGTCTATAATCTGCAAGGAATACGTTTTGTGATGCCATCTGGTTTCATGCCGTCTACAATATCCGACAGCTTGGAAGAAAACTCACCCTTGCCTAGTAACGCTGTTGCCATGTCCTTTGTGGAAACCATCCAGACCCTGCAGCTAATTTGTGAAGCGTGATGAGAATTGAGAACCCTCAAAATGCAAAACAGGAAGGGCAACTCCTGATGACTCTTGCTCATCCTATTTTGCCAGCTCAGTTTTCCTATCTTTCTTTACATCCACCTCTTTTTGCTCTCTCTGACTCGCCTTTTCAAGCACAAACATTTAATATAAATTGTGCAGTTCCATCAAAGAGAGCCAGAGGCAGAAGTTTGATATTTAACTAACATAAAAGAGGTCAAGATCATATTGATCATATGCAATTTTGATGACTTAATAATGTGTTATTTGAACTGGAAATGTAGCAAACCTGCTCCTTTTGACTCCCAACCTTATGATTGTCGCACGATATGATGGTTCTCGGCATAGATACCTGGCACTGGTTGCACTCTTTAACCTGAACTATGAACACGTTTGTCACTCTACAGTACCTTGTCCACAGCTGAATTGCAGTAATACGACTCTCTGAATCAGATACTGGGCGATTTCAAGAGTTTTAACAGTCACTGCCCTGAAATTTCACGCTGCAGAGGGGATGTCTTTCCCAGTCTGCGGGGCTAATGATCAACTGCTGGCTAAATGTTATTATCTCCTGCTGACCCTTTCATTATGAGAGGTCAGAGCCGGTCTAATAGCTTCGCCTCTGCCAGGGAACAATCACAATTTAAGAAGTGCAAGCGCACATGTGTGCACATTTAATCAAGTGCAGGAAATAGTAAAATCAACACGTAAGGGTTGGTTTAAGGTGAACTGTGTGAGGTTTAATTCCATTTTAGCAGAATCTAGAAGCTCCCAAAGCGTTTTGCACCGGTCAAGAACTTTTTTGGTGATGCTGCGAGGTAGGGGCATTCATGTGTTACCTATTATTTTCTTTCACGTTCATGCAAGAAGCTTCAGCAATTTTATCTTTTTCCCAATGCTTGTGTTCCTGTTTGCCTTGGGTATGATTTCCTAACAACAGAGATCACAAATTCAGAGCTGTTTGGCTTTCAACTCTGTAAGTCGGGCAGCACACTCGTCCCTTCTGGTCTTCATTCATGCTGACAGGATGCACACAGATGCTTAGAGTCACAGATGTCACAGAGTATCAGGAAAATTGTCAATTTTTCCTCTTGAAATTACATTCCCCTGTAGTAAATGGGATAAGACATGCAAAAACATGCTTGTAATTGGGCTGCAGGGTATGTTTTTGTTTTGAGAAAAGCACACAGACGCAACAACACATTTTTATATACTGTTACTCAAAACTCAGGTGGGATGAGCTTGCAAAATGCCACATATACGGCTGCATATCACTTAAACTTAGAAATACTCAGCGGAACATGTAAATCTTTGTGGGTGTGCTGCTCAAGTACATATTCAAATATGGGAGATACTGCACCGTGTATGATCATGTCCAATGCACGTCAGTTAGTTTCATTTTGTAACTTCAGTTTTTGATTTGTTTTCCTAAAAATAAATACATAAAAAGAATTCATCACAGAAAAATCCTTCCCAAATATACGTTTTGTCTTGATGCATGACTGCAAAATTGTTATGAAATGTTTCTAATGATGTTTATGTTCATGTCACATACACATGAATATTTTACACTGAGCAGACTCATGCACCTGCAGTTTGGTCAGAGATGCTTTGCTTCTGGGCTATCCCCCCTTTGAAAACTCAGATATCAAAGTGTTGATTGCCAGACATCCTTCAGAGCCGACGAATGCTGTTAATTGGCGTTAATCCTAATTTGGCACTTTTCTGGCAGCGTTGAATAATGTGATGATGTTTACTTGCAGCATTCAGGTCATTTTTTATTAAAGGTGACATTATTTTTGCAGCCAATATTTTGTTGCTTACAAAAAAAGTGTTACAACCTGAAATAGTGAATTGATTGTCAATAAAACTGAATAAAAACAGTTATGCAATTAAAACCATACATGAAAATGCACTTCTTAATTATAAGTCATAAAAACAAGTGGTGAAAATATTGATGTTTTCTGTGTGTGTCCCTTTTGTGTGTGTATGCATGCCTGTAAGTGTCCATGCATGCTGTAAATCAGTGAATAGAATGAATAGTATCTTACCTGTGCAGATGTTTAAAAGTGGAAATGCTGAAAATATCCCTGTGTGGTCGCTCTTCGGTTCAGCAGATGAGCTTATTCTCTTCTTGTTTTCTTGCGTTGAGCTTGTTTTCTTCGTCACCTTTTCTTTCCCCCTTTACTCCTTTTTTTTTCTTTTCAAGTTAAAGATCTGAAATCTCTAGTTACAAATGCTTTTCCTGCAGCTTATCTAGGAGCCCAGAGTGATGTGAAGAGTCTGACAGGGAGACGCTGTTGCCTCACGCAGCACTGAGTGAGAGTGACAGAGGGAGGGAGAAAAAAAGGGGACCACATAACCTCTCTCCTTCAAATCCTCGAAAATTGCGCTCCCTCCCCCCTATTCTCCTTTATTTTGTCTGCACCTTCACAAAGAAACGCGCACTTCTTCATGAGTCTCACACCTGTGCAGCAACCTGTTATTTGCCCTCGGTGAAGAGGGCATCGCATTCTTTTCACTTACCTTCAGTACGAAAGCCTTGATTACCTACCTGAAGAGGAATGAAACAGAAAAAGAGCAACTGTGTGAAAATTGAGCAGAATCACATACACCGTTTTGTCTCCGGGGTGAGGACAAAGATTAGAAAAAAAAAAAAAAAAGCCAGTTAGTGCTCCAAGAAAAGGCGGAAGCAAGCACAGATGCATACTCAAATGACTGAAGTGCAAACACCTGAGGAAGATATCAACTCAAAAACACTTGCTAGATCTGATTTATGAATTAAAGTGTGTGTGTGTGTTTCAGATACGAAAAACAACAATGTATGAGTAGTTAGTATTTAGATTCAGGTCCAAATCTTGACAGTTGGTTGAAACTCTGATTAAACCTCCTAATTAAATTTACCTGATAGCTGATGAATTTAAGACGCAGGTGACATATATGGTGGTATCCCTCATCACCAACCACCCCCAAGTCCCCATCCCCTCTTGTAAATACTGTGGCCTGCTCATAGATTGTGTTAAACATGGGTGTCGTATCCATGACGTCATCTATAGGGTTCTTAAGTGTGGAGGCTCTGGCCCTGGACACCTTGGCATTCACGTTTCTGCATATTTCTCCATTCATCCAAAAATGGGTGGAGACTGTGTGTAGTGCTGAGGTGGGCTGAATGAAGCCTGATTGCTCAAACAAGCCACCTCTAATGGCACACACCTGTTAATCAAAGCAGCCACACTCTTAATTATGCATAACTTTAATCTTTAATATAGTTTAGACAGGTGAGCTAAATAAAAAATTCACCCTCAGTAAACTACCTTTAGAGACCAAAACCAGGCTGTGATCATGTTTATTTTTTATTTGAAGGCTGGACAATTTAATATGGACGCTTACAGAAGTTGGCTTGTTCTGGTAGCCAACCTCAAGTGGCCATTTGAGGAACTGCAGTTTTTGGCACTGGCTTCATTTCACATTTATACGGAGGTCACTGCTTGGGCCGGCAACATAGTCACACTGAAACTTACAGACACACACACACACACACACACACACACATCAAATGAGCTTGGCTAATGTTACAACACATATACCAGACAAACATTTATAAGTAGAATGAATTTGCTTCAAGTAACTGCTGCTCATAGTTGTTAAGCTTGGTTTGTTCTCTCGTCAACTATATTCCCGCTATACTGAGCGATGGTCAGCCTATTATTACATTACATCCTGCTTCACACGCTACATAGACATGAGACCTTGCTTCTTGTAGCCATTGTCCTCTGCAGTCTTCTGCTGCATTTGTTAAGTTTTTGGGAGAAAAGGAACTACCAGACATCGGGGCATTCATAACATTTTAATAACAAAAACTCTTAGTCATAGTCATTACTGTTTTTATGTCAAATCAGACTTAAATTCAAATATCCACAGGCACAATTCACTGTTATTATATTTTACCAATGAATCTTTACACTGCCTTTCCTCTCTCAGAGGAATCTCCGCTGACAGACTGACATCAGATACGCACATCAAATATTGTCCAGGCTGTTTCTCCACCTCCCAGCTGAAGCCTGTTCCTTGTCACTACTTTCTCAGATCGGCGATGAAGATCTGACACTTGCGGCTCGAAATCTGCTCCACAGGTTCTCTTCAACCATTTCACACCACATCAATTGGGGGGAGCAATTCAATACGAGACAGAGCACTCAATAGAACACACTATCTTGGCAAACCCATGAGAGAGAGAAAAAAAAAGCAGCAGATATGGATTGCTATAGTTGAGAGAAATTCTGCAGCAGGTCTTTTTGTTGAAGGCTGAAAGAAAGCTGAATATTTGATTGGTTTGTCACACTGCTGCACAAAGCTTTCAAAGAAAAGAGGACTGAAAAGGCAGAGGTATTCAGTAGATTTCTAGTTGCAGGTCTTGAAGATGAACGCTAAAAATAAACACATAGCATTAACGGTACATAAATCGTAGATTTGTTTGTTGTGACATCAAATTTCAAACATTTTATCTTTCGGAAACTACAATTTTGGTCTTTTCCAACCACTATGTGATATATATAATGTATACATGATGTTCAAAACTGAATCATTCTCAATCAATCACTCGATCATCAATCAATTACAGTTAATTGCAGCCCTTTGTTGATGAGCATTGAGGCACCGAGGTATGAGTCTACATGTATTTAACCTTAACCATGTTAATGGTGTGTCACAGCTATCCGTTGACGTGTCAGTGAAATTACAGCATCTATTCTATTACGAGGTATGTTGGTTATGTGTGTGTGTGAGATGGTGTGTGTGTGCATGTGTGGCTTTTGGACATCTAGCTTCTTATTATGAAAATATGTATCTTCATCTTCTAAGCTAAATGCCAAGCTCCCCTCTCGGGTCTGGCTCCAGAAGGGAGTCCTAGTTTACCTTTTCCAGGTGAGATGCTGCAGCTCCTTCTTGGCCGATTCATAGATATATGTTGCAGCCTTAAGTGCAGGGAGACTGAACATGTTGCTTTGAGCTCCCCTCTCCTCCTCTCCATCTCCATGTGTATGCGTTCTTATTCCTTTAATGCATGCACGTGTTTCTGCCTCTGGAGCTGTAGAGTCTGGATCCGACCACAGTTCACCTATTGCCCCATCATTATTATTATTAGCATTATTCCAATATGTTTTTATTTATTTATATGAATATTAATACCATTATCTTATTGCTTTACATCTCTAAGTGGAACTTTGCACTTTGCTAGTGTATATTCTCTCCCCTGCTCTTTTTCTCTCTCAACCGACCTGTCTGTCGAGGCAGATGGTCTCCCACCCCAAGCCTGGTTGTGGTTTCTGCCTCTTAGAGAGACATTAAAACTTATTTCCCTTGCCACTCTCACCAGGTGCTTGCATGGGAAGTCAGTGAAAGGATATGCTTGTAACTCTCCTCTCATGATGAGATTAACCCTAAACAGCCGATCGACACTTGACACTCCTGAGCAGTTACAGCAGACAGTCTTTGCACTGTGATGGAAGAAATATGTCTAGGTTCTACTTTTAACATATAGAGATTTTAATAGTCTTGCTTATATAAATATAACAACATTTCATTATTTTTTCTTTTAATGTTTAATAAAGTCATGAATTACATTTATTTTGTGCATTACTCTCTTCAGTAATGCATCTGCATCGACTCACACTTCATCCTGCTTCATTGTTTAAAGTTCATTGTTCACATACACACACGTTGTAAGGCTAACTCGGTTTCATTAACGATTCTTGTTTTCAGTTTTGAGACCTGTAGTAAAGAAATTGGATTTTACAACGATGAGTAATGCAGCAATCCTCAGTGATTAAGTTTGATGATCAGTCTCATTATCCAAGCCAGATGGATCCCATCCACACAGCAGTAGAGGGATTGATTTCAGTGTCTCTGAAAATAAAATTTACAATATATAGTTATATGGCTTCACATAGAATACACAAAAGTTTTTCAGTGTTATGTTGACCATCTAAATTTGCCATAAGTAAATTAAAAAGACTTTCTCAGTTGCCTTCAGCGTAAGTAGCTCATGTTAGCTTGTTTTCTCATGAATATAATTTTTTCTATGATCAGGATGACTCGCACAAGGGGTCTCTGAATGCTACACATAAATCTATTAACATATAAGACTTACACATTGTTGTGTTATAATGTGTCTTTGACAAAATCCATTTTGTTTTCTTTTTGTTTAGTGTTTCCTGTTTTATTTTGTAATTTTTCCCTCTCCTCCTGCCTGTAGCTTTACTTTCCTGCCAGTTTTGAACGTCTGTTCCAGTCCTATTTAGTTTCACCTGTCCCCAAATAGTCTTGTTATCATGTCTTCAATTGTGAATTTAGCCCATGTGCACCTTGGTGTTTTGTTTGAGGGTTTTTATTCTCTGGACTTTGCCTTTTCATTTGGACTTTTTGACCCTTATCTGCCTCACCGCCCTGTAAGTCTTCTGAATTGTGTTATTAAACTATTTTTGGACTGCAGAAGCTCTGCCTCTTGTAGCGCCTGCATTTAGGCTTTTCTTCAAGTTACTTTGCTTGCACATTATATCAGCAGCACTTTTCCCCCATTTTTCTCCACTGGCTGCTGTCTCTCTCAGCCCTGCCGTGTCAAGTTGTCATTCACTCTTTCTCCCAAGCTGTCCATTTTCTGTCACACTGCTCTACCACATGCACTCAATGCACTGACTAACCATCTGACTGTGGTGATGTACACGCGCATGTAACCGTCCGTGTGTGATGATGGATTATGCTATCAGGTCAAAAACAGTGCTCCCGATGGACAGTCTGTGTTTCTCAGTCGTACATGAAACTACAGAAAATCTGCAGCTCCTCCTCGGTTTTAATGGAACTTTATAACTTCAGCTCATTGTTTAGATGTGAGGCACACGTCTTAACTGTTTTGGTTAATTCATACCATGAATTTCTACCACGACTGGCAGCTGTTTTCAATGTTAAAGCTCTGAAGACCCTCTGTACACTAACTGCTCAGCACCGAATGGCAGACAGACACACTAGCTGGTATACGTAGTGGATCATTTACAAGGTAATGAGCCAGATATTTCCCTCAGGATATGGTAGAGCCCAAAAACTGAGCAAAAAGAGAGTGATGATTGCACTTACATTTTCCAGGTGGCCAGAATCCATTTGTAACAGCTGGATGTGTGAGTAAAGCGGCTCTTAACGCTTTACCACATATGCTTAAAAGGTGGGAAGTTTGTCGCAATTTCTCCCGCTGAAGCATTAGCAACACAGGGTGAGACTCACAGATGACAGAGACACACAAAACTACATATGGAGAAAAAAATTACATTAGGTCAAAAGGTCAAAAATGTAATATCAGTGGAAAAGGAACATGCAATCCTTACTTCAGAGTTGGGCAGTGAATCTTTCTGTTAAAACTAGTGAGGCAGGAGTCAGAGGGCAAGGGGTGAGTAGTGTCCTAAATGATGGATGGTGCTTTCTCTATCAGCAGGTTGTTTTACGGTTCTGATAGTCTTTTCTGCTGAGTGCCAATGATTTCCTTGCTTTTCACCCCTGATAATGGGTGAAGAGCTGCATACCAGTACATGTACGAAAGAGAATGTGTTGAAACTTGGCTAGCTTCCTCAGACAAAGACACTGCTGGTTTTTATTAGTCGGCATATCAACGTTCCTTTCAAAGGTCAACTTATTTCTCAAGAGTCTCTGCATCTTTTGAGGAGAAGGGCGGTGAAATTTGAACTCAGTATACATTACAACACAACAGCTTTCAAGTGCTACCGCACCAAGGCTCCTGAAGTGTTTAGGGTGTAAAAGGTCTGCCATGAATTTAGAGGTTTTTTGGGCCGTTTCTTTAATCTTTACTCAGTATTTGTGAAACAGTCAAATCATCTGAGGGGATCAGAAGGAAATCTCGCTGTTCACTGTTTGGAAAAGGCAATACCTCAGACATTTGAAATATGATAGTGTCCGTGCTACATGCTGCTTAGGAAATGTTAGATATCACAATTTTATTCATTTACTTTTTGGATGTTTGTGCCTTTATTTGATAGGACAGTCACAGGTAGACAAGAAAGCAGATAGGGCGACGACATGCATATTTAACTCATCTTACAAAGTGAGCACAAATGTATTATAAAGTAGCATTAAACAGGAAGAGAGGAAGTGTGATGCACTTTCGAGAGAAGCTGCTTTTTACAGTTACAAAAGGTTATTTCACGGTATGTAGAGTTTTCGATCTTAATTCGTACTGAACGCTGATGTTTGGAGGGTGTAGCAGCACAGCTCATCTGTCTTCCTGAATGTCACAATATCTGCCTCGTTTTTAGTCAGCACCCCGTGAGGACACCTGTAGTAACAAACAGTCACGGCAGATTAGCTTGACTTCTCAACTCATCTCAGCTCTGACCTCTATGCGCAGACGAAGGAGATAAGGCAGACAGAGAACTGTTAAGAGAATTAGTGCTGGAAATGAAAGCAGAGAGACGGCGCTTTTAGGGTAGAGCAGAAACAGAGGAGACCTCTATTGATTTTAGCCCTTTAAGTGAAGGTATAGGCATACAGAGACTTAATTGAAAATAATAACACAATATCTATATAATGATCTATAGCTCAGCTGCCCTTGCTGCCAAGACATAGCCACAGTTTTATCTCTTACTGGCTGATTCTTTTATAGTGTACTATCTGCTGCCTGTGGTAAGCAACGGATACTGCAGCAGAGCAGTACATAGAGTATGCAGACCTATACCACAGTCAAAATAAGAAGAAAAGCCTCCTATCTCCATTCAACGATAAACACACATTCGGTCCAGATAGCAGCAGTTTCACAATTATTGTACGATCGTCCAGAATTGCATCTGTGCTACAGCGCCAATGACGCACGCATTTTCCTGACTGACTAAAATGTGAATAATTGTCAGCCGATTTTCAGATAACCTCATCTGCCTCTATGCTGTTTGACTGTGCCAATTGGGAATATTTGTCCTCCATTATTTCCCCTCATAGCTTATGGACTATGAATTAATGCTGCTGCCTGCTGCTACAAGTCAGTGCTGGGGCCAGCTGGGGACAGAGTGAGACGTGAGCTGCCAGACAAAACGAGAAGGAGGTAGCTAGATTGTGGTTGAGAGCTATTGTGGTTTTAAATGCATCTGTTAGTTCAGGCACTTTGCTGCTGTTTGCTCTTGTCTGCTAAGGGCAGAGGCTGACTAGGAGATCTCTGATTCACAGGAAGGAGCCATGGCCTTATCATATCGGTGGTGTTAAAAGGAGCTGTCGCTTCCTCGTGGCATAGCAGGCATTACACATTTTCTCTGACATGTTTCAGTTTAAAATAATCTGACATTTCAGATATGTTAGCGTGTGTTAAAATGTGCCTTGACCTTTTTAAATATGTGCCTCGATGCTAGAAGATTTTGACACACAGGCTACATCACAGCTGGAGTACATATAATTCTTAGAAGATGTGTTTTTCTTTCTCTTTCAGGAAACACTTCTTACTCAACAGTATAGGCTGCTGACTCATTCTGCCACCAAGTTACATTATTCATTGAATCATTTCATCAAAAAAACGTTACAATTTATCATGTTACAATGTGCGTCATAGTGTTTCTCTGTATTTTGTGTTTCTCTGTAACTGTATATACTTCATACTTCATGTTTCTGAATGAGTTTTTTCCCCCCACCTTTCAGGCAGCTGTTGGTTTCACATTCATTTCGGGTTTGTAATGAAAATCAACTGGTGGGTACTTATATCTTGCTATTCTCAGGTTGATAAACGCTGTTATATAATCGCTGAGTCTGTTCACTCCCACTTGCCAGGCTGAAAAGGTTAAAGCTGTATGTCACAGCAGCGTGTGGTGACTGTTGCTGGCTGGACCGGCTATTTGTGACAGTGGGGAGTGAAAATCTGTCATCGCTCTTAACACCTTTTAAAGAAATTGGGCCCGCTATTGATGTCATTTTTGAACAGATTTGAGGTGTCAGAGTGACAGGCTGCAGAGTTCTACTTGAAATCTTTCTGAGGTACTGACACAGGACAGGACAGATGCAATCTCATTCGCAAGCAGAGCCCAAGAGGACAGACTGATAATCTCAGCCTGTTTTAAAAGGACTAACATCTAGCAGTGTTTTTTACTTATTTATTAAACCGTTTAGTGTGGTTAACGTGCAAATGGTGTATCTACTGTATGAAAATCTCGGTTGTCTTCCTTTGTCTTCAGTGTCTTGGAGTGATTCATTGTCTGTGTACGTCACTGCAGACTGGCACGCTGCAAACAAATTACAGATTAGATAAAGATTAGTTGCTTTTTTGTTCATAGCGTGCACTCAGTGCCACCTCCATTATCTGCGAGTGTGTCTGTGCGTGTGTGCGGCAATAAAAATGTAAATTGACGAAAGGAGAAGCTAGAAATGAATAAATATCAGTGTTTACTGGATAGATGAAGACGTGCACTCATATGTCAGGGTGATATGTGGTTTCACTCTCACTTCACTCTTCAGTCTCCTCCAACTTGCCTACCAACGTTTGAGGTTAAAGGTGCTGCAACTGCAAGTCAAAATGACAACCATCTCCCACTTGAAGCAACAACTTGCTGCTTGCTGCTTGTTGCAAGTAGACTTGTGTGAATTGTGTCATGCCTAGCCAGGAACAAACCCTCTGTTAAACTGTTTCAACAAAAACTGCACATTGTAACTTTCATTAGAGGGAGAATTTATTGCAGGGCTGTGTTGTATTGGGCTGTGTTATACTTGAGCATTCAGCTATGGCAGTTGTGTGGTAGCATTAACGGGGTTTGCAGAATGTGTCTTTGTTTCAGTACAACAGCCTTCAGTATGGGAACACACATGCACACACATCCTGATCTAATATCTGCTTTCCTGCAAGATTCTTGTAGATTTGGTGGGATTTTCCAGTAAGTACTGTGACCTCAATTTCTGTCACTCAGCCCTACTGTATACGAGGGCAACAGATTATATTCTGCTGTAGGTGTTTTAGCCTGTTCACCTGCCTGACCCTATTGCCAGATATCTGCCCTATTAAATCTACAGTTCACCTGCATCCCTCCTGCCTCAGCCCATTTGTACTGACCATAAAACAGGTTTTTACTCTGTTATCTGAACTGTGACACTGTAGGTGAAAACAGATAAACGGTACCCCTGCTTATCATGTGCCACACTAACAGCAGCAATTAAATATCCTCCTGACCAAATCTTATGGAGGATGGTAGATGTGACACATTTATCTCACATCAAACTCTTTGTTTATCTAGAAAACAGAGCAGTGGGCTCAATCGATCTGCTGGGTACGATGGAATAAATATGGTGGTCTGGATATCCACTGCTCAGGGCATGCTGTGGGTAAAGCTTTTTCATCATTTGGCTGCAAGGGCAGAATGGCTCATAGCGTGACCAATCATCAAAACAGACATACCCAGAGGAGGTCATTTGCTGGAAAATAAACCTAAAAACATGGTCGAAGTTGAATGTTCAAATTTGTCTGGAAAAAGGAGTTTAGGTCATGATGTCTAACCAGATGAAAAACAGGAACTACCTGATGTTAACCGTTGTCACTTTCACTTCATCGTCTCAGAACAGCTTTTAATCTATTCAGACGGGCGTGTTTTGTATAGGATTGTACCTATATGCTGTTACAGGCTATGTAAAAATAATACTAACAATTAAAAAAAGAGCATGTATTTCATTGTATATGATTAGACCCTGTAAAAGCACTTCATCACCTGACTCAGAGCCTAGTTGCTACTATTGAGCTTTTAAACCTTTGCATGCCTTCACAGCCTGAGATCCTCGTGGTCACATGGTTGTACAGAAGCTAAAGACCAGAGGTGACCTTTACTGTCAGGCTGTGACCTGTCTGAAGGGATTTGTCCTGTCACTGTCACTCTCACCGTCATTGTCAGTGTCAGTGTTTGTAAATATCTTCCAAAAAGGCAGTCTTTTATAATAGTACAATATGATGATATAATGAGTATATGGATGTACCTGCTGTTGCATTAGTGACAGTTTAATTTGTTTAAGATGTTAACTGAATAAAAATGTCCTGTATGGACAGATGAACTGATGGATGGATTGGTGCGATGGATAGTAAGCACATTGAACTACATAGTACCGGGATTGCTCCATCCCACATTGCCCTCTTGTGGATTTCACCACTTGACTCATACCACTACATTCATTCTTGATCTCCTTTTTTTTCTCCATTGATGCTTAGTAGGATCAATAAGGTGTATACAGTACACCATAAGATGTTTGTCCTGAGAGGCTAAACAAGGACGTGCATACCCTCAGTGCATGGTTCCGCAGTGGAGAGTGGTCAAGCTGAAACACATTAGGACATCCTGTCTGTGCTCACACCGTACAAGAAGACTTTATCATGGTTTATCTGATGTGACAAAGTGATGGAGGGACATATCATCATTGCAAAGTTTTGCTACCAACACGAGCAAGATAAGATAAGCTTGGTGGCGATTTATGAAACTTGCTCTCTTGTTGTGTACTTTATCTTATAACGCTGCATTGATTTCAGCTTTGCTAGCAGGACTAAGAGAGGACTAAATACATGCACATGATATTTGAAAGAAAAATCTACAGAACACATAAATCCTATCACAGTCATCACAGTCACAGTCCGCCCTGGGATGTTAAATCTTTGCAGGCATTTTAGCAGTTTGAGTTCAAATGAAGCAAAGAAGGGAAAAATACTTTTGCAAAATAGTTTTCAGTTATTTTAATACTTTCACTTTTTTTATTCACTTAAAGGTTGTAACATCATTGTAGTTACAATGTGGCATCGCAACATGTGACCCATGTCTGCATAAAACAAAAGGTTAACAATTATGAATATATGAATATATATATATCAAAACACAAAACATGACATAGTGGAAATCACTGCTGGATATACAGTATGGTAAGAAAAAGACAAGACATTTCATGTATTCATTCTGATTGATTTGATATTTCTCCTCTAATCTTAATCCTAATACTACTGTCATTTATTTTTAAATTGAATGTGAATGGTTTAAAACTATTTTTATGACAGCTTTATGTCTTTGGTTTTGAATGCCGTTTAATATACATTTTCAAGAGATAAGAAGTCAACATTTACAATATATTTGTACAGAAAGCACACTATCTTGAAAAATGCTTTAAAAAAAGAAAGAAAAGGTCAAAAATCACTTATCAAAACAGTGTTTTGAATGTGTACTGTTTGTGTGTATGTGTGTTTTCTTTCTACCCTATCCTGGGTCTCCCCAGGTAACACCCTCTACCTCCTCCAGGTTTTTACACTCCAGGTTCAGATTAGTCAGTGAAAATAACTGTGATCAATCACTCAGCTGCTGTAAGTCACAGGAGAGCGGTGCCTGCAAACAGACAAGGCTCAGACACACAGGAGGGGACAGAAAGAAACACACACATGTAACACTATGGTACATAACAGAACAAATGGTCGACTTGATTACATTTCTGTAATAATTGCAAACAAGTTCTAAACCAGATAAAACCTGGACTAGATCAATAAAATGTCCATGTGTTATAAGACAGCATACAGCACAGGGCAGTCCTTATATTAGTACTGTCCAGAGAGGAAGGCGTCATTCAGACTATCCCGTGCCTCCTCCACAGTTATCATCTTCCACTTGTCAGGAATCTTTGCTGGCTCGCGCTCGTATTTCTCTGCAAACTTCTCATTGAACCTCACCAACACATACCTGTAAATTAAAGAACATATGACTATATTCAAGAACACTTGCATAGAGAAAATACTGGTGTAAAACATACAGATTGTGTAAGAATAATAATTAGAATTACAACCAATGATATTTAAAGCTTAATAAACCACACATTACCTCCAGTAAGCACTGGGCATCTGCTCTGGGGAGATGCTCCAGTCTGGGTAGAGGGAGTGGAGGTGGGTGCATGGCACAGATATGTCCTGCGTGTCCGTGCTCTGGTCAGGGTTATCCTCGGCCATGCTTTCAGGGCAGCTGATACCGGGCAGAGAACAGGAGTCATTGGGCCACATACCTTTGGGCCTGTGGAGCATTGCCTTGTGAACCGTATGCCCCATCTCTTCCACCTCACAGGGGGCTCCACAGAGAGGACAATGTTTGTCACAGCCTCTAAGTCTGTTAAAAAGGTAGTCTTGGGGTTGGATTGGAAGGCACTGAAGAAGTTGAGTGACATCCACATTTTGGGAGAACTCCTGGGCTAGGTCCAGTCGCATTGCTGCCAGCAACTCCATTAGACACGTGATAAAGCGATCCCATTCTGTGGAGATACTGAAGAGTGGTCCATCGAGGGAGGCCTTGGAGACATCTACATTTCCATCTCTCTCTAAAGTGAGGCACACCCTCTCCAGCAGTGGCTTTGAATCACTTAGCACTCCATTGGTACCTTCTGCTGTTTCACTCACTGCTGCCGCAATCTTTCCTACAATGTCTCCAAGTCTCTTTTGCCGCCATATATCCAAGTTGGTTGTTTCAGACAGGTGATTCTCCACCGTCTCGTTGATCTTCCTCATACTGAACTTGTCATATGAATGCAAATATTCCAGGAAGCTTTCAAAGCTGTCCTCCTTTATCAGTTCTTCCAACAAGCTATGGTGGAAGGCACGTCGGGATCGGTACTGCTGGCCTTTACCTCGAATCTCTTCTACAATACTCATCCCCAGAGGTCTATAGATGTAGTCCAACACTGTAGGTTTGAGTACCATGCAGGTGAATGCTTGAGCTGCCCTCTGACACTGGTCTCTCTTCCTGAACTGGTAGATAAACTCTGCTAAGTATATACTCTTGTTTGTTGTGACATATGTCAAAAGCTCTTTGTCCTTGGCGTAGCGGTCATGTAGTTTTTGGAAGTCTTGGCATGCAGCACTACAAAGATATACCTTCAGATCGACTTCAAAAGCAGATCTAATTTCCATAGATTTTTCCTTCAAAGCTTTTTCAACATTTTCTAACTGTTCTGTAATGAAGCTGTCAGAGAAGTCGACGTGGGAGCTCAGTTTATCTGCTACAAACTGATTGTACTCTTCTATGGTTTTGCACGCCAGCTGTTGAGCTTGCACCCTCTGTAGCCTGTTGTTGTCTTCAATGTGCTTCAATCTGCTGCGGTATCCAAAGTGCTCGTCATAAGTGCAAAAGGTAGATGGCTGGTTTTGGCGGATATCTTCAGCTTTTTTCATGTGTTTCCGGAGCCCACGACTGAGTAGATTCTTTTTCAGAATATTAATCACTCTTGTCGTAATATCATCTTTTTCTGAAGGCCTGAAGTCAAAGCTGGACAAAATCTTACTCCACATACCATCAAACTCCTCTTCTAGTTCTGTATCTTGAAGGAGAACTTTGGTTGACTTACTTTTCTCTATCAGTGCTTGTAGCTTGGATTCCTGCTCTTTTTCGAGTATGAGCTCAAAATTTGTCAGCTGCGAGGAAGAACAATGGCTCTCATTGACTGTGTCCAGTTTTTGTATTATCTCTTCAGTTACTTGCTCCTGGACGTCATCCATATGGCTCATTAGGACTGGCTTGCATGGCTTGATTTTAAGGTAGTTGTCTTTCTTCAAAGATTCCACTACTTCTGACCTGAGTTTGTCCACCTCTGTTTTGACTTCTTTCCTGGCTTCATCCTTCAACTCACTCAGAAGATTATTTTGGATTGCAGCATCTGGAGCGTTTGTTTTTGTGGCAAAGATTTTCTTTGTTGCCTCCTTAAGCCAGCTTTCTATGTGTTCCAGGAAACGATCCTCCCTTTCTGAATGTTCTGTGCAAAATAAAGAGAACACTAACGCTATGTCAGTATTTTGCAGATCAATGGAGTATGAGTCTGCTCTCACTGCATCCCAGACAGCACACAAACGGCTCATAATTCCAGGCAGACCTGTGGCTCCAGACTTTGCTGCACACTTCTTCAGTGCCCCAAACAAGTTTTTCTTAAGCTTTAACACAGCTTTAGTATACTGCAGATCAACTGGTTCAGAGAGGGACATATTGTTCCAAGGCCCTTTGACACAGGTTGTGCAGCTTGTGGTCTTTGCAGTCTTAGTCTGAAGCACATCAGATACATGCTTTAATTGTGAGGCTTGTAATAGGCAGCTAATGTCTTCATCCTGGGCCAGGAGTTGGCAAATGGGCATGGAGCCACATTCTTTGATGCGTAGGAGAGCATTGGCTATGACACTGAAGTCAGTTTCAAATTCAGTACCCGCATGTGAAGAGATGTTGTGCATTAAAACATCACTCAATCCTGTTGCAACAGTTGCCATCTCATTGTCATGGATCAGAGTGTTTCTTTGACTGTCTGAGCAGAGACCTTCAACATCAATTAATAACAGAAAATCACATTCCAGGTCATTTCTAAGTTCATCTGGGACACATAGGGCGACCATGTACAGCCCTCTGGTGGATCTTTTCCTTCCTTCAGGAAATTTCACTCCAAATAATGCAGAAAGAACCTCAGCGTTCCTAGAATTATGCACTCCAAGGTTTGTAACCACTCGGGTCCTGCTCCTTTCTTGAGGTAGAGGTGTCTAAGCTTGGCAAAGACACAGCTCAGCCAGCGAATGGGGATATTTGAGGCATCTCCATCCATAAGTTCAAGTGGAATCCCATATAAAAGAAGCTCTGCGGCTATGCTAGGGAGACGCAACACATTTTGGCTTCCACTGATGGGGCTGATGTGTGTTAACTCAAAAATCAGGCTCATCTCACGCAAGAAGTGCTCAAGCCCCAGTGAGGGTTCAAGAGGCTGTGAACACGGGGCTCCCTGATGTTCAAAGGAAACATCCTGGCATCCTGCTTGTTGGACAGAAGACGTTGAATCGGATTCAGCTAGTGTCAGCTCTGGTTCATCTTGGTGTTGGCTGCTCAAGGTTCCATTTTCTCCAGACTTCAAATGACCATTTTGGCCAACAAAGACAACAACTTCAATATTTACAGCCTGCTGTTCATTTTGCTCTTCTTCAAAAGTTGACTCTGAGCAACTGGTATGGCAGTCCCCTAGGTGGCCGTTTGCTCCATTTTGGAGCTCATTAGAACCATTAAGCATGTCATTGTTCTTTTCTTGTCTGCTCTTCAGTTTGTTCTTCTTCAAACGTTGACTCTAAGCAACGGGTATCACAGTCCCCTAGGTGGTCGCAGGCTCCATTTTGGAGCTCATTAGAACCATTAAGCATGTCATTGTTGTCCCTTTTCTGCTCTTCAGTTTGTTCTTCTTCAAACGTTGACCCTGTGCAGAAGCTATCACAGTCCCCCAGGTAGCCGTTCGCTCCATTTTGGAGCTCATTAGCACCATTAAGCATGTAATTGTTTTCTGTGGCTATGCCAGGGAGACACTCTTCAGTTTGTTCTTCTTCAAACGTTGACTCTGTGCAGAAGCTATCACAGTCCCCTAAGTCATCATTGGCTCCATTTTCAAGCTCATCAGACAAGTTGGGCATGCCATCATTCTTTTCTCTTTGCAGGCGTGTGAGTAGATTTTGTAGACTGTTTGACTTTTCAGTTTGCATCAGCTGAAGCTTCAGCTTCATCCAACTAAGAAAACAGGCCCTCTCAACTTTATCTGTTGTGAAAAGTGCATTGGTGAATGTCTTCATTGCTGGAGTCATTTTGTAGCTTTTCAACTCTGCCAGGATGTCTTTCTTTTCTTTTTGTAGTTGTCTGTTGATTTCTTTTTTCTTTCTCTCTTCCTTTTCCATTTCAGCCAGTTTGCTCCACAGACGTCCCTGTAAAGGAAGTTGTTTCTCTCTAAATTGAGCAGATCCCTCGTCTAAACCTTTCAATAATTCCTCCACTGTGGCCATTGCCTTTTTAAAGACTGCCCCTTCATCCACATTAAGGCCGAGCTCCTCTGCAAATTTTGCTGCTCCCTCAAGTGTGACAAGTTTCAGGTCTGGTAAGAGATCTTTCAGGATATCACATAGCCTGTTAGCCAGTTCCTCTGCACTCAAAGTTCCCCCATTGGAGTACTGATCCTCCAGGAAGCCCAATGTCTTCTTCAAGGGTTGGATCAACAAACCCCACAACTCTGTTTTCATTGTTCTCCATCTCTGATACATCAATCAATATGAGCTTGCTTGCCATATCTTTGCAGGAAGCAAGAAGTAGTTTGTCTTTCTCTCTAAGATCCCCACAGAAAACAACCACAGCTGAGGATGTTTGACATAGAAAGCCAAAGGCATTTTTCATGTGTACTGGCATCACCACGTAGGTTAGAGATGACTACGGGAACAGGGAAAATATCTCTGGCATTGTCTCCATTGGGTAGATACCATCCGATCTCTACAAGGGCCAGTTGGAGAGTCTTCGGGGCAGCTGTCCGCCATCCATCTCCCTGTGGAGAAATGTTTCACTGGGAGATCCTAGTCCATTTATAACATTGTTTAGCACCTGTGACTTGGAAACACCGCAGCGGCCAAGCTTCACACAAGAAACCATTGGCATGTATGTACTTGCTAAATTTCCCTCATGGACCTCCCTCTTTATATCTGGAAAATGAGACCTCCATTGACTCACAACACCTCTCAAAGGCCAAAGAAGGAAGTGACTGGGGTTTTCTGGATCTCTGTCTGGAAGGACCAGGGGCACAGCAAACTGGCATTGCATCATACGCATGGTGATCTCCTGCTGAAGGAATGTGTTTGCAGACATAAAGACAGCTGTGACTAGATCAAGGGGGTTGATGGCACACTGGCTTTCTCCACTACCATTGATCATCTCCTCAGGTAATTTGTCATTGTTTACATTACATTTGTTGTTACTGGACTCCGGGCATCTGGACTAAGTAGCCAAAGACGTTGGAGGAAAGCATATGGTAGATTCTTGGGCTCCAGAGGTTCTTGTTTCTTTAGAGTCCAAGTGCTGATGGCCAACATACATGGTGGGTCTAGAGGTGTAGTCGAATAGGCCTCCAGGCCCAGCTTATTCAGGACCTCAGCCTGGGCATTGTCCTTTGGGGGTTCTGGTTTGAAACATTATTACATTGCATTATAATTATAATAATTTACAGATACCAAAGAATTTCTTAAATTTGGTTTAACCATTTTCTCTTTTCATGAAATATTGAAATATTATGGCAATGTGATGTATTTCTGATAAAATATATCTTCTCAAAACTTTATTGATTAATCTCTTCCAAACAGTGAAAATTAGACAACAATTAACCTGACTGTGTCTGAAAACAATAGTGTTCATGTATATGTCTATATGTTTGAATGTAAACTTGTTATTGAATTAAAATTAATGAACTGTGAGTGGTATTTCTCTTAATTTGTTAATCTTACATATAAACTGTTATTATATATCACTTTTTTTAAAAAAAGTTTGTGGCTTTCTTTTTTAAAAAATCCTTGTAAGCTGATTAGCTGTTGAATTTTAGCCCAGGGTCTCAGTTATACCTGTAAACAAAATAGCAATGTTCCCCTTAACCCATCCAGCTGTGCCACCAAACCAATTATCATTAATGATGGAACACATTAAAATATCCAACAATGCTGTGCTTTTATCAAAGTGGATCCCTACAGGTTTTATCTAATTTTCTCTCCAAAGCCAGATCAGCCACAGGCGGCCACTGTTGTGGTCAGCCTAAATGAATTTCTGCCTTCCTTCTAAAATCAAATTTGACAGCTAACCAAAATATGGTGATTGTATACACACTGAAAAGCAGCACTGTAAAACAGATATGTGGAGAAAATATGCCAAAAACAGAATTATCATACTCACTCCTGCTTTTAGGCCTTTCTTCAAAACTGTTCTAACTGTCTAATATCTTTTGAGAATGTAGCCTTTAAGACATCTACAACTTCTTTAAAAAAAAACAATATAACATCCACAACATATTCCGGTAACTTGAATAAGTTATTTCAAAATGAAACATGTCACAAGACCTTCAAACAAAAGAAAAAGGAACATACTTTTCTTTTTGCTGCTCAGCCTCCTTGGAAGCTTGACTGACATGATAAATCCCGCTGAGAGTCTCTCGTCTCGTCGTTTTTTTCTTCTCTGGTCAGCCACTAACAACGCTGAGTGCTGATTGGAAACCTGATTAAAATTCATAACATAAACATTATTGGCATGCAAGAGGCAGCGCAGCACAGTCAAAATCAACCTTCTCTGGCATTATAGCAATAACATCACATGTACCTGCAAATGTGAAAACCTCTGTCATGCTAAAAACAGATGAGAATATGTTGTAGACTGCTGTCTTGGGTTTATTGTGGAAAGTACAGAGGAGACTGGCTCGTCCTGTCTTTAATCTTCCTGAAATGCTTCACTGAAGCAAGACTCTCATCTCTTTCATTTTGACTATCACAATAAAACCTGATACATGGTTCGAACATGGTCTGCTGCTGCGGGAAAACACACAACTGACAGCTCAACATTGCATTAACTGTCCCTAGTTTTACCACTTACTAGCTTAAAGCTCACAGCTCTTTACATTTAGCTTAGTTTTGGCTACTTTCCAATTGTGAGAAGTGGCCACACCTTGTTATGAAAGGTTATGCAACTGTTGTAAATGTCTCTTTGGTCCAACAGTCATGTTTGACATCTAAAACATGACAAGGAGCACCAACTACATGGAGAGGTCGAAGGCAACAAAATGTTGGGAGCCACTGATTTAATCTAAAACAAATTTTAAATATTATTAATTTATATTTATACGTTTAGAAGTTGAAAAATAACCAGTGGCTCCAGCTGTTATATAGATTAGAAACAGTAGTTGGATGTGCACTGCCTGCACAAACAAAAATGTATCCTCCAGTATGCTGTTTTATGTACCATTTCTCCAAAAAGATAATATATACATCATTAATTGCACAATATATATTAATATTTTTGTGCTAATACCCGTGTTCATTGTTGTACTAAAATCATAATATTCTTACCTATTTCTCCTCATACACGCGCGTGTTAAAAGAAATCGATTATCCTTCGCATTGTATCTGTCACCAAGTGCTTGAGTCTCTCTGTCACAAGAGCTCTTATACCGGTCGGCTCACTGATAAGACACATTCCCGTCCTTCCATCTAATTCAGAAAGCACAAAACACACGCAAGCATACTCAAAGCACACACGGAGGAATACGTAAGCATCAGTTAACACGTGACATAACTTATTATGTAAAACATCTTTAATGACAGGCTTGATACTGAGATAACAGCAGGCAGTGTCTGGGTTTCACAGTGTAGAGCCCGCACAAGGGATTATCATCAGCCAGCAGGGTTCAGTGGCAAGGCCCCAGACAATGACGCAGACAAACCCTTATTCGTGTGTGATCTCTGAGATCTAAGTATGTCTGATTACTACAAATAAATAGTCTGCATATTTACCCTGACATTTATTCCTAGAAAGCCTCACCCCTTTTCCTAGAAATCATTTGCGTAACTCTTTTACATCTTAATAATCTTAAACAATGTTTGGGACTTATTCATTTTCTTTTGGAGCACGTTCAGATGACAAAATACTTTTATTAAGAATTTATTTATTTACTTTTATTAAGCATTTAATAATGATTTCCAGCATTTATAACAGCATTATTACTAGTAAAACAGGGAAATACTAGGGAATGCACCACACAGGCCAACCCAGATGTGTTCTTGCTAATGGAGTATACCAGACCTATAAAGCATGTATAAATGATTCATTAACCATTATTAATTCATTAGTTACTGCTTATAAATACATGAGTAAGGCTGAAAGTGGTACTTTATGCAAAACGTCAGTTTGTTTGGGAGCTTCTCCCTAAGTGACACTAGTGTAACACATGTGCTATAAATGAACATAAGAGACTTAGAATTGGTGGGAAAATTCAGTTATTTGCAATGAAATGATTCATTTAGGTTTATTCTCTCTTTCTTTTTAATCCAACATGTTGAAAAAAAAAACCCTGATCTGCTTCAACTGCTGGAGAGGTGGAACCACACCTGAAGGATAAGTCCTGTGCAGGAGAAAAGATTACTGCTTCTCTATTTCTGTCCTACAAAGCTCTTTAGCAGTCTTACCCTCGTGTGTCAGAGACTGTGAGAATGAAGTGTGTGCAGACGTGCGCACATGGTCTGTGTGTTTGGTGAGAACTTGTTTGTGTGTACCTGAGAAACCTATGTGAGTGACCGTACTGAACGCTGTGAGCAGCTGTTCGTTTTATTCGTGACTGCTTGGACCTGTTCCTGCGTGGACTTAACTTTCCTCCAGCAGGAGCGAGGAAACAATCGAAAACTGAGGAAATCGTTAAGGATCAATAGACGCTAAAGGAACAGAGGTCAAGATGTTGATCACCATGCTAACAGCCATGTATATGATGGTCAGAGTCGTAGAATCGGTAAGATGATTACAATGATGGATGAAATAGAAATATGCGTAGACATAGAAAGTTATATATTTTTTATATGTGTATTAAGGTGTTTAACCAACACCCTGTCTACTTTAAAAGATGTTTAATATTAAAATATCCTTAAAATATTTCAATATCAGTGGGCATATCTTGGTGAATAAAGTACTAGCAGTAGGTTGTCAGTGTCAAATATAAAGCTGTTTTTTATAGACTGAATCTAAATATGATGAGAATGGTGTTGAATATGGTCAGACTGTGCAGTATTCCACTGCTTATTAAGTAACATGTAATGTTCATCCTTCTGAAAAAGTAAAATAAATAAATAAAAGTACAGGAAAACCTTCAGTAGGTCAAACATTTATTTGGTCAGTAAAGCTAAGATGTGGCAGAGGGATGTTCAAAGAAGGTCAGCTTTTCATGGTTGTGGTTGTTTCACGGTGTTACCCACACACTCCTTTTCACTTTCAGATAGGGATGCGATTTGCACGGCAACAGGATCCTATGCCTTACATGGTGTCCCAGCCTTTGCCATGGCAGATTCAGTCAGTGTCGCACAGCCGGAGGAGCAGCAAAGTGGACGAGGTCAGTTGTTACGAGATCTGTGAGTTGCTGTCACACACGTCATCATACGTATTTGTGACGCAGCAAGGCAATTCATTCCATACAGCAAAGGCACACATGCACTCGTAACCACATCCTGTCTTCTCGACATTGACTAGCTCTGCTGGGGTCTTCTTAAGGTTACAACTATCACACCGGAACTATTTCTATATAGTTTGGTTGAAATATTTACTTATTATTTCATGATGAGACAGAGCATGTGTTGGTTCAGAGGTCAAGCTTGACTCTGCATGCATAACAGCCTGGTCACAGTGTCACTGCAGATGAATATGATTTACAAGACAGATATACGTTTTTGCTTCCTGCAAAAAAAAAAGAATAAAATAAAACGTCAGACTCATTTAAACAATAACCTTTCAGGCCCTCGGTGAATTAATATCAGTGAGTCAATAAATTCTTGTAGAGATCAGCACTGCCCACGACAAGTTTGGCATTTGGCTACATCTCAGGTTTTCATCATGGATTCCTCATTTGAGAATAACTTCTCAGGTCACACCTCTGATGTCCCACGCATAAAAAAAACCTTAGTTTTTGAGGTCATTTCTCACAACAACATTTCATAAAGATGAAGAAAATAAACTGACAGACAAACAGAGCACTATGCAGGCAAAGAAAATCTTGTGGTTAACTGATGTCACGGATGCAGGGAGTGAAAAGACGCATATGTGAAAGCCCTAAAAAAAAAAAACTCAGGTGTCACCTTAACGTCTCTCATTGATGAGGTCATGGAGCCTGTGATGTGGGCCCGAATGCAGGCACACAGCCAGACTAACAGGTAAGCAGGCTAAACTAGTGCAGTCGTCAGGCTCCGGTCTCCCTGCCACTGCTCTGCTTGAGCTGTAATCCCCAATCAAGGGGATTTGTGTTTGAGGTCATTACCCTAACTGTAGTTAGAAAGGACACACACACACAGGTGCAATCACACATGTGCTGCGCGCATTCATTCCTTAAGGACTGCACATTTTGTACAGTCGAGTCAAAGAATTTAGTGAAAGCGCCTGTGTGATTATCTGTTTGCATGTGTCTGATTTTGTACTGTGTGTGGTATGTGAGCAATGCTTCAACTCATGCTTCATGATAAGATTGTCACACTGATAACTGTCAAACATGACCAGCATCTCAGTTTTGTGCGTCAGTGAGCGTCTTCTAACACATAGCTATTCTGTCTTACAGTTTGATGGATTCAGGAGGAACAGCATAGGCCTGTATAGAAAGAGTAAGTAATTGTGTCCATCGTTTTAAATGCAGGCTATTTTTCTGCCATAATTGCCATTATCACAGGTTTGAGCATCAAACCTAACTCAAAGTTGAATCAGAAAAATAGCCCGCTTGAATCAAGGCTAATTTGTACACCGTGTTTTTGAACTCAATCATTGCTGCAGACTATGTCTCCGTGGCTATTGCCACTGCCTCTCTGGCTATACCATGTGTCCTGTCGTGCTCAGACTCCAATGCCAGCAATGGGACGTGCGCCATGCCTGTTCCTCCGCTCAGCCCCGTTGAAGCTGAGAAGGCAGCCGCCACCATCCAGACCCATTACAGGAAGTTCCAACAGAAGAAACACAAGAACGGCAAGTAGACGGACAAAGAGGGATGGCGAGAGACTACAGGAAGCGTATGTGGATTCACCAAAGGATGGATGGACTCTGACATGCTGACACGCATAAATGCATTTGTACACTCATATGCAAAATATACGTACATTCTAGCTGGATTAATTATAAAACAACACACAGTAATAGTGCATCTCAAGTATCTATTTGTAATACATACTGATAATAATACATACTGTGCACCTGAATGTGAGCATGTGTGTGTGTGAGTGACTGTGAGTATGCTGTAATTTATATGACCAGTGTTTTAAGTATATAAATATGTAAATAATCAAATGATTGGTCATCGTTGTGGATCTTTGAAAGACAATACATTTCAGTAAACTCTTCTGTAAGACTGTGTCGTGCTTCATTGTAGTATGACGCCCTCTAGTGTTTCAATCAGGTTCTGAACCATATTGTGGATGAATTACCTTTTCAGCTGGTTGATAATGCAAGTGTCAAAGCCTTGATGCAGAAGAATAGAATAATACTTTTTACAGGTATCGAGACCTCAAGTGTTCAGAATGTCAGAAGACATTAAACAACCACATGAGCAGACGAAATAATGAAAATAGCAATTAAATAACCAAAACAATAATTGTCTGTCCACTCATTCAGAACAAAGCAACAGCCAATCGCATAATTACTTAATAATGCCACTTTTCATTACAGCGTCTTTGTTAATCAACGTGGTCTTTGAAAAGAATTATGTTGTGACCTGAATCAATAAACAATTTTGTCTTATACTGAAAAGAAGCAGAATGCAAAATATATATATATCTTAATATAAAATGTATATAGAATGTATTGAATTATATTAAATTATATATTGAATTATTTTCACATTTTAATATGTTGTCATATTATTTCATAGTCTTAGTCTGAATACTGCATATAGGGGATAAAATTTTAGCTCTTATGAACTAACTTATTATTGAATATTAATGGTCCTTTACAAGACTTCCAAGCTGTCCTGTGAGCTCAGATCCTTATATTATGACGCTCTAGAATCAGATCAAGTCATATTTAGGCAGAAATCATCTTTCATTAACTGCATTTGGCCTTCAATCAATTTATGAAATGAAAATGCCCATTTTGTGCTGTAATCAGGGAAGGGCCCTCGTGCCCTTGTGATTTGGCCTTGTGCCCTTGAAAAAATATCTGTCGTAAGGCCACGGTGGCCGGACGCCCCGCCCGCACTGCCCCAGTTCGTAATGCGGTTTTCTAGTCTGCCTCTTTCCTGTCAACACAGTTTTGACACCTGCGACTTTAGAGAACGGGCGGGCTATAATAACACTTCATCAAACGCACCCCCCACCCTCTGGCGTCCGCGTCCGAGAGGCTGTGACGTTGGGTCCGAGACTGACGTGAAGAGTTAGTAAATGAGTAAGAAGAATTTCTACATATTAGTTAAGTTAGTTAACGTTAAACTGCGTGTACAGTAACGTTATATCACTACAACGGTGACCCAGTTTTAACGTGCCGACCACAGCCTGTAACATTAACCTCAACAAACGCTTGCTGTCGAGTTTTGCCCTCTGTCGAGCTGCTGGTTCCGGTCGTAACGTGTCATTTTTATGTATTTCTGATCTTGGTGTTGCTGCTTGGTTAAGTTACAGCTGGTTGATGTGTGCTGGCTGTTCATAGTTAGCTTTACATAATCTGTTTGCAATATGTGACGTTCAGTAGAAAAGGGCAGGAAAGTTGGAGAAATGATGTAATGATGTAGCACAGGTTCATTCTTCATTTCTTTCTTTGTGTTTCATATTTTTTAAAGTATTGCAGAGACAACAACCCGTGATGCTGATGGGTTTGGAGGCCATAATGCAAAAGTGCAGAAAACGACCTCAATCTGAGTGACAGCAACAGCAGCTGATGGAGCAGCTTCAACTTTGGAAGGTGCAAATGGTGTCAGTGTGTTTCAATGTTTTTTTTAAACTGACTCACTCTTAACGTGACAGATATATAATATTTCAGATCTCTTGACATGAGAGAGCTATTCTTAAAAATAAAAAGTCAAATGTTTTCTTTGTTGTCTATTTAGTTTATTTTATCTCCTCCATAATTTTCCTTGATTGAGAAATCGCTCTGGGCTCTTACTGGTTAATCAGTAGCCTTTATGCTTGTATGTATTTACAGTACTGTTTACAGTCAAACATTTTGATGCACCGTAGGCTTGATCAATCAAAAACGTGTGTAGTAGTTCTTTGAGGACAGTCTGAAGATGCTCCTGCATATTAGGCATCAACTGAGCAAAAACTGTGGGTGGAGATTGGTTTAATAAGTTTCACAGTTTTTGAAGTGAGTGATGGACTTCATCATTTCCTGTGTACTTCAGTTCACTTCAGTTGCTCTATTTTCCCCTAAGGGAAACTTGGCTTGCAGACAAGTTAAAAAAATAGACTTTAAAACTTTAAAAGCATACAATAAAAAACATAATCACATTGAATTCATTCTGTACGTGGACTTAAAATCATTGTTTTATTTTATGGCCTTTGTGCCCTCAAAAAATTGACAGCACAAAAGGCCACAAAAGTGGCCTTGCCCCTAAAGATGACGAAATTCCAGGCCTGGTTGTGTTATTATTAAACGTGAGAGGACTGAATTCTGGGTAATAGGGTTTAGTTTTTTAACTCAATAATTTGACATTTGAATGTCCATAGATATCAAAGAGTGAGGTTTCAGTCTAGTTTATCTAAATAATCCTTTCACTCTCCTCTTTGGCAGTATCACATGTATATTGTTTTAGTTTAGTTTGCACAAATTTACATCTGAAAATGACATTTTTATCTCCTAAACCATCCTTTAACCATTTTCTGCCTGAAGAAATAGTTCAAAGTGTGCCGACATTTTTTGTAAACAACAGTGGTATACCAAAGAGACGAATAGGAGACTGTTTCACAAACCAGCGGAGCATGTTCCGATTCCAACTGGCTAACACAGGAGAGCCGTTCATCTAATATGCAACATGGTCATGAAATAATGAATAATATCATCACAGTTCATAAAAAGATAGCTTTATTGCACAAGGTGTTGAGTACTCTTTTTCTGTTTTTGTTTGTTTTCATAGAAAAGAAAATGTAGAGTTAAACACAAGCAATTGCAAATTGAAGCAACGTTTCCCCATAAAAGTTTAAGGAACAACCTCTGCATTTTTAAAATGTTTTAATTAACCCCCTTTTAAATTGTTCAATTTCACCGTTTCACCTTTTTCTTTTATAACCAGCAAAATTTTCAGAACATGCAATGCTGCTGTCCTCCCCCTAAAAAGTGGGATAATTTAAGAAAAAAAAAGGCAAACTCTAAGTAAAAAAAAAAAGGAACAGAAATAAAACATATTAAAAAAAATAATAATAAAAAATAAAAAAGGAGACAATGCAACCAAATGTCCTGTAAAAGAAGAAATCAATATTGTTAACTATGCATGGTCCACTCTGACATGTTTCAACTGGTCCATAAATCAAGATAAAGCAGTGTCTGTATAATTCTATAGTTTTCATTAAGTCCTCTTCTGTTTCATTACAATAACTTCAGTTCAAAGTTTACATTGTGCCCTGGTTTCTAGTGAAGATGTCGAAAATAGTACTCATTTATACAAAACACTTTCCTATGTACACAAATCTTCTATTATGGAGTAGAAATTATGTTGTATAGGTGGGCAAGGGGTACATTGAGAGGGTAAGATCGGATTGGTTGAGCAGATGTGGAAAAGGTCGGGGAAGTAGCACATGTGAAGTTAGCCACATGAACACAGACTGAGTCAGTTTGAAAAGTATGTTGTTGTATTTTAAGGAAGAAATACACACAGAAATCACACATGAGACATTTAAACATCTGGCCAAATTTTAAGAGACGCCGCTGTCAAGATATTTTCAGCTGTATCGTTCAATGAGGTTATGACAGTACAGTTCGCAATATGCCTTTAAAGCAACTACTGCATTTTAGTTTATGGGTTATAATGGGAAACATATTTTCTACATTAGAATGAAAAAGGGGAACTAAAAAAAATAACTAAATAATACTAAATATGTTTCATTATTCGAATTCAGGATTGTACTGTATCACTCTGTACTTCACATACATCTGGCTGTGTGGAATAAAAAAATAAATATATATTTATATATAAATAACACTCCTGGAATTACATTAAAGGAGTAGTTCAACCTTTTTGGGTAATGTCTTTATTTGCTATGTTGCAGAGAGTTAAATAAGAGGACTACCAGCGCCATGAGAGCTCGCTGATTAACACTTTATATCATCTACAAAAAAACAAAGTGTACAACTGCTGTGAAGTCATTCTTTGCACTTTGGTTTTTGTACAGAATAATATTTTAAGGGGGCTATCAATCTTCTTATGTAACTGTCAGTAAGAAGGCAAATAACTTCCCAACATATTGAACTATTGTTTTAAATATCACAGATTGTTGATATTCTCAGTAACACTGTAAAAGTATAAGAGGGTGTTTTTTCCTTAAAAGTACATCTTACATATACTTTGAGCAAACTGACAGCAGATGCGTGTTTTACAATAGAGGCAATTTCACTGGAGTACTGGGGAAAGTAGGTTGGACTGGGAGTATATTTCATCACTCCATCCAATATCCATACAAATGGATTAAGGAAGCCTCTGTTTTTGATTGCTAAAACAGGCCTACCCCATTCCCAAACTCTTGTTTTTCTTAAAACAAGTATTTGCACAACTTGAAACATAAAGGCCAAAACAAAAGGCATCGTAACCATTGACAAAAGCAAAATTCATTTCTCTCCTGTCTAGTTTTAAAATGAGCATGAACACATTAATGAGCAGTTATCATTTTTACTGTGTGGCATGTTTAGTCCCAGAATTTGGGGAGGACTCGCTATGACTCAGATAAGAAACAGAAATACCTGTTGGTCTGTTTGTCTTCATTAATTGTAGTCAGGTAATGGCATTGAGTTTGTGAACACACCTTTGGAAGGTACAATACAACATATTACAATAGGCTCACTTACTGTATAGGCTGTCCTTATTTTACTGTTTTCTTTTTCAACACCACACTTTCTGCACTGAGCCATAGACCACAGTTAACCAGCGACACAATCTCACACTATAATTTGACTTTACTGTGCTTGTACCTTTCAGCTGCTACCTGCTGCAGAGGCGCTGCAGTTGGAACATTTACAAAATCACAAGGGGGTCATTGGATCATTCTTCAAACCTCAGTTTCACCATTTAACTTTCTTTCACGCCATTTCCTTTCTCTCCAAGATCTCCCGTCCGTGGTTGTGCTACCCGTTTAAGCTTCCCTCTTCTTCTTTTTCTTCCTTCCTTCTTGCAGTTTTTCACTCTGAGCGATTGTCTTGTGATCTTTTATATATATTTTCAATTAGAACGGCTTTTATATTTCTCTGCTTTTTTCAATATTCATATATTTGCTATATATTTGAATAGAAATATATATGTACATACTTTTGAAAACAAACATATATCATATCTTTTTCTTTTTTCTATTGCGAGAGCCCTGATGTTACGTTTTACCATTGCAAAACATTTGGAGCAACTCTTTTTTTGGAACGATCTTTGTTATGGGATTAAGCTTTGGGAGAAGAAATGAAGGGAGAAAAATAAAATGAACTTTAAGTTTAACAGATACAGTACCATGCATAAAGCTAAAATAAATTTCAATGAGGTTGAGGGACTTGAAAACACATCTTTTTGTTTTGAAGACCACTTATTTCTGAAGAAAAGTTGTATCTCTCTGCTATGTAACCCCCTCCCCATTTCCCTTACACAACTGCAAATTCTATCAACACTTGATCTCTCTGTCTATAATCTCAAATTCACTGTCTGTTCATAAATTCAAGATCACTTCATACAAATATGTTTGTTTTTTTTTTCTTGTATACATCTCAATAACTTTGCTGTAGTTCGCAACTCATCTCTCCATCCAAGTTGTCATTGAACGTCAAATAGCATTTCTGCCCGTCTGTGCATATTAGACCTCTTCTCTCAGCCTGTCTGTCTTTTTAACTAGCCGATATGCTAGCAGTAGGTCACAGTGACACTGTATGGATATGATGGGGGACTGGGTGGGTAGGAATGAAGGTGGGGGAAGGATAGAAAGGGGAAAAACTTGATACAGGTAAACGAGGAATAATAGCATTGTGGCATCATGATGGATCATAAAAGGGTCTCTTCTGTCTTTGTTCTGATGCGGGAAAAGAGAGAAACCTCTTTCTTATCGTCTGTACTTGCTCTCTTTTGAACCCACTCCAGCATTTCTCGTTTCCCAAGCAATGCTGTCAGTCACACTTAACAAATTAGGATCATAGTGTCACATCGTCAGCATCATCACTGTACTCCCGAATCCCCTTTCACAGGTACAAAATGAACATTGGGGGAGTGGGAGTGGGAGGGGGGGTCAGTTTTGACACAGACGTCTGCCCGAGAGGTCAGCATACAGATTGATTTTAAAAAGGTCCACTGTTGGTGTGTGCCTGCCACATGTATACATATATATATTTACACATATACACCCACACGCACACACACGCAGGCTTGTGAAGGTTTCTGTTACTTGGATCCATTCTAACTTTTTCTTAGTGCACATGAGATTATATTTCCATCATCAGAAAAAAAACAGCAAACTGCCGGAAAAAACAAAAAAGGTTTGGATTCATCTTTCACTTGATGATGCTTGACCTTTTTTTTTTTTTTTTTAATCTCCTCTGCTTTGAGTCTGTTTAGAAAAGCATCAATTAGGACCACTATGCTGAGTTATCCATTGCATGTATAAGAAAATTCTCCACGTCTCAAAAACTGGTATTGAGACGACAGTCCTTCCATTGCCTCTAAAGTATGAATCCATGATGGAGTAACCTCTCAGAGCCAGTGTAACACCAAGGTTGGTGATTTATGCATACAGTAAAAGCATCCTGCCATGGCACAATGCTGTGATATGAGCTCTTCTTCCATCAGAGACCAGAAAAGTAACACATTTAAAAACCTAAAAACCTCAAAGACTCAAGCAGCCTGGTTCATTCTACGACTGTCTTGATCCGGAAAACAAGACAGTGCACGTGGAAAGCATTTTGTGCATAAGTACTGTGTCCTTACCAGAAAATGAAAATATGAAGTGAACAGATAAATCATTTATGTTTTGGCAAATGATGTCCAGGGTGGTGAAATAAGAGAAAGATGACACGATAATAATAGAAAGCAATCAGGCAGAAAGAAAGGCAAACCCCTGTGCTGTGGAGACCCAACTCTGACCCCTTCATACAGTAGTGTCAATGGGAACCCAACCAGGCCCCTGCAGCCTGGCACAGTGCAGGCACTGACGGGTCAGCTGTGCATGTGTATGTTCCTCACCCCACTTTTCCATAGAGGCTCCAGGCAAGCGCTGGCATGACCAGCATTCTATTAAGAGTTACAGTGACAGGCCGCGGTGATGGCAGGCTACACCAGTGTGTACGACTTGGAGTAGGCCCCAGCCCCTCCATCCCTCTGCTTCTGCAGTCTGCCTAAGCCCGAGGAGCTGCTGTCCAGGAGAGAGTCTCTTGATCCTCCCATCTTGGAGGAGGATGAGGAGGCACCTCCAGGAGTCCCTCCTGTGGCCCCTGCTACCCCACCTCCACTGGAGGATGATGACACCCCAGCAGCTGCAGCGGTAGCAGCAGCAGCTGCCGCTGCACTCTGGGCCACTGAGGCAGAGGAGCCGGGCATGGTGAGAGTCCTCTGAGGGAGTGTGGAGCTGCTAGAGCTAGCAGACACTCCTCCACTCCCACTACCTCCACCACCTCCTGCTCCTCCAGAGGAAGCCCCAGAGGAAGTGAGGTTGGACAGGCCAGAGTGGCCCATGCTTAGGGCCTGCTGCTTTGCAGAGTCCATAGTCACATGGCGGCCCTGGGTGTGGTATGCCCGCTGGGCCAAGCCACGAATAGAGGCTTCACGTGGTGGAACCACCGGACATGGGTCATGATGCTCCGACTGCTTTCGGAAGAAGGGATCTGACTTCATGTAGAGGGGTAAGTTGCAGTAGTCACCTACAGGAGAAAAGCCAACGTTAAACTGACTGCCAAAGCCTGCAAAAGCCAGACTCTATAGATAATATTCATAGTGTGCAACACACATTTAAACTGTGTAAACGGTGAGAAATAATAAAAAATCTTTTGTGTTTTGCAGCAACCACTCACTCTTGGCGCGGTGTGGAATCGGCACGGCTACATTCTTGCCACGATCATAGTCCTGGGGTTTGGGTGGCGAGGCAGTGAAACGGCAGATACCGGGCTCTGACGGTGTGCTCATGGACGTCATGCTGTCTGCATTGTCATTGGTACCTGTGGTCATCTGATCAGATGAGCTGTCAGAAATAAAGCACTCAGTAATCTCAAATTTGGCATGCTGCAGGTGTTCCTCAAGCTTGGCATGCTCGTATGCTCTTGCCAGCTCCTCGTAGGTGGAGGAGGCGCTCTCCGTCGACACCATGCTGTTGCGACCCTTATCTAATGAGAGTAAGAGAAAGAAAAGGAAACAAGGGTAAGCATATTTTCTCTAGTTTTAGATGTCCTTGTGGAGGTGTAGCTCACCTCGCAAATCACATTTCCCTCCACATTTAGAAAACTAGCCTTACTTATATGTGCATGTTAATGGCTGTAAGTGTCATTTCACCCATGTGCCAACCTGTGTCCTGTGAGAGGCTGGCACTGTAGCTGTCACTCTCTGTGACAGTGATGCCATGCTGGGAGCCAACTGTGCGCCAGTCTGAGGTGAGAGTGCGGGCTGGCGTGGAGGCCTGGCACTTGGTTAAAGTCCACTGACTGGAGTAGCGGTTTCTGATGCTATGGGCCGACTTCACACTCTTCCTCGACACTGGGTCTGGTGGTAAAGGGGTGAAGAGGCAAGAAAGATGTGCATATGTACAGAGGCTGTTAAAAGACGGGGGAAGTGAACAAGCATTTGTAACAAAACAGACTTATCTTCACATTCTGGTACGTGGTGGAATGCAGGAGCATTACATAGTTTATCCTTACAACATGTATGTACTGTAGAAAGGAATTTGCCACACACGCCACAATGATGCTTCAGCTACTTTAAGCTTGATAAAACTGATAAAAGAGACGGCAAAGACAAAGGGCACTTACTGGTTCCTGGTCGGATGTCTGACATGTCAATCAAAGGGCCGGTGTTTTGGATGAGGGCAGGGTGATGGACAGACACACCTGTGCAGAAGCTCTGAGGGTTCCCAGTTTGGTTGAACTCTGTGTCTGTCACAGGGATAGTGGCTTTGTCTTCACCTGGAAGGGACATAATGAATATTTCAGAGAAGCAGCTATTGCAGGTTGTGTGTCTAATGCCTCCCAATTTTCATTATACATTTGACATTAAGATTGTTTGATTCAATGCTCGTGCACAGACAAGTGTCCCCTCTTCTTTCTCTCACCGATTTGCTTGATGCCTTCTTTGTCCTCAATTAGCAGCTGTACTCTGGGGATGTCGATGTGTAATCGTGGGCCCTGCGGAGGCCCCTTCACTGGGGTGTCAAAGCTGCGGTTGTTCTTACTAATTCAGAGATATCAGACGAGCGCACACACACACACACACACACGGGCAATCAGAGTTTTGAAAAAAAATAAATAAAGAAAGATGTCTTCTTGTGAGAATAATTTTGAGTTACAATAAATAGTTTTTTAGACCTAGCAGTCTTACCTTATCAGCATCTCTGCCAGGCTTTTGGCGTCTAGAGAGAGCAGAGAAGATAACAAATGATTTTCTTTTTCTGACACACAAACCAGTCTTTTAAAGTAAGGGCAAACTCTAGAGACTTTATTCAGGATTTCTGCTTTGCTCTGCTTGCCAATTCAATCCTTCCACTTGTCTCCTCTCCTTTCACTTCATCTCTTACCTCTTAGTCTCTTCAGCCTCTTTTCCTTGCGTTTCTTGCGAATGATGAAGAGCAGTGCCACGCCCAGAGTGACCAGAATCACAGGACAGCCAATAGAAAACAGCTTCTTGACGTCATCGTTCTTTTCCAGGGGGGATTTGATTGGTGGAATTGTGCCTGTGCACAAACCCAGGAAGTGCAGAGATCAGTTACTGCCCTTTCATAATTTGATATTTCAAAGTACTAGATGTAATGAATTTCAATAAAAAAAAGAGAATACCATTTATCCACACTGAAAGCCAGACAAAGAGTGTCTTCTACTCACTACCATCATAGTCCAAGGTTGCAAACTGGGAGCTCTGGTTGCCACAGCCAGCGCTGTTACAGGCTTTCATCTTGAGCTCATACCAGGTGGCCTCACGCAGCTCTGCCAGGAACACGTCTGTGGTCGCATTGGTACGTACATTCTGCCATGCCCAGGTACCTGCAACAAGTGCAACAAGTACACCGACGCTGAGTCTAATCTCTTTTCTTTGCATAAAAAGATGGAAAGTTACATCAATACATTCTTTGTTTCATGTGCTTTATATAACTAAGAGTCAACATTTTTTTGGATTTGAAGCAAGACGTCTCAATGTACTACCAAGAATTACAAACTGAAAAAGCAGTGGCTCACCTTTTGGTCTGAACTCTAGCGTGACAGCGCTGATTGGACAGCCTCCACTGGCCCAACCCTGCAGGTTGAGACGGGCGTGGCTGGAGTTGATGTGGGTGAAGACTGGCTGATCCTTGTTGAACTGAGGTTCTGTAAAAGAAGAAAAATCATCTCGTATTTGTCTATGTCCAAAGGTTTACTGAAAATTAAATGACACGTGTTGTGCAATATAACAGATAATTGGGGAACATAAAGGAAACATAAGCAGGACTATGTGACTCAGCAAACAGCAAGGTCTTGCTTGGTAGAGTGCATATGTAGAACTGCTGGAAAGCAAATTCAGAGTAGTTGTCCTAAAAAATATCTCACTAAACGTGTTAAATACCAGAAGATAAATGTGTTCTTAAACAATGAATGACTACAGCATACTTAGAAGTCTCATCAAAATGGAGCATATACAAAGTCCCCGAATATTACATTGCTTATTATTTATTGCAAGAATAAAGCGAGATGCACAAAGAGGTGACATGTAACTCTTCAGGCAGAGACTGGAACTGTTTTATGGCAGAGGTGATGTCCACTTTGTGAAAATGTGTACTTTATATATTACATACTTTCCCTCCTTTATCCACCCACACTAAGTCTTTTCGTCCTCTATTCCAGGCTTCTCACCTCGCCCGTGGGTCTTTGCCTCGATGATCTCACTGATGCGTCCGGCTCCAACGCTGTTCTTTGCAGCCAGCTTCACTTTATACCAGGTGCCACAGCGTAGGTTGTCTAATTTAAAGGAGCGCTCGCTAGAACTGATGAAAACATCCTTCCATTCCTCCGTGTTATCCACAGAGTACTGCAGCACAAAACCTGCATACAAGCAAAAGAAGATATAAACACACAATAACAATTGCTGTCTTGCTTTAGTACATGAATCACACTACTGGCAGTCAAAAAGAGGAACTCATTTTGCGCTAACCGTACTAAACTTTTGACATTGGTACCTCTACTCTCCACTAGATGGCAGTGTCAGATTATACTTCTCTTGCCCAGATAGGGCCCCGATTGGAGGACGGTCTAGCTGCTCCCTGTCTACTGCCGCCATTAGTTACCTACAAACCCCAAGACTGGGATGGCGCTGACTAAGCATCTATGTAAATGAGGGTATGCAATGTGGTGACGGTTCTTATAATCAGCTGCCTTGGAGAGCCAACTCCCTCCTGCGCTGAGACACTTTACATCTAATCCTCCATCTCTGTCTGTCTTTCCTTCTGTCTGCATATAATTATGTATATATGAACGTCTCCCTCTCTGTGTTTCTTTGTACTTTTTGGACCATTTTTTCTCTCCTCCCTCCCTGTCTCTCAAACAGATGGCAGAACATTAGAGGGGTTAACGTGCAGATCCTGCTGTGTTTGTTTGGAAGTTTTATAGTCGCCCTCTTCATCGAACGCAGCAGAACATATCAGAATATACGAGAAGGAACAGATTATTGTAGGACAGATGAGGACATTCTCCCTGCAGGTTTACTAGCCCACATTTGTCCTTTTGTTTACCTGTTTATTTATTTTTCTATTTTTAGAATAACCAGCTGAGACCTTTTTTCTTTTTTTTTTTTAAGCAAACATGTTTTATCTCACAAAGAATAGTCCGCAGATGCCACTGCAGTAGTAATGCAAAATAGATGCTTGATGGGAAACTTCAGCATTGCTGACTGCTAACACTGTGCAGATGGCTTCACAGGCAGACAGGCCTTCTGCTATACATACAAGATATACAGATAGGCTTCATGGATGCATGAGACACTGGATGATATTCAGTTACCGATTGGTGGCTCATTATTATTCAAATCTGAAGCTGAACCAAACACACACTATTTGCCCCAAAGTTTATTTCACTTCCTACTTGTGTGCACGTAATGCATGCAAATGAGTGTCTTTCTCTGGGTCTGATGCGATGTGATCTCGTGAAACTTTGGTCAGTTTTAAAGCCATTTCTTCTGTAATAACGTGAGGCAACAAGTCTTTCTGGGTGCCATTATATCTTTACACCATAATCATTGCATGCCTTGTGATGAGTCAGACAGAAGACCCTGCAGCAACACCATACTGACAAAAAGTGTGAACAGAGCAAAAGGGATTGTAACGACATCTGCATCCATGCTCATTCAGGCACACATACCCTGCCCATCTTCACACAGAGATCACCAACAATCAGATAATCAAACAGAAACATAGTTAACAGGGAAACCTGAAACAAAAAGGCGAATCAATAAACTAACAGATCAGTATGCCTACTAACAGCGAGCCAGGTAAAAGAGGTTAAAAAAAAGGACAGACAGAGGGTAAACAAAGATCAGAAGTCAAAGAGAAGTCTTTTGCATTCATTCACATTTTATGCATAAATCTAACTTGATAACCTCAAGCAAAATTCTGTATAGTGTCACCTTTGGACACATATAGCTACAGACACAAAGAAAGAGATGTGAGTATACAGGAAGACAGAAAGCGTTGTTGTACAGGGCATCATACCTCTGATAGAGCTGCCTCCGTTGTCTCCTGGTATCCAGGCCAAAGTGATGGAGGAGGTGGAGGTGGTAGACACAGTTAGACGTGGCTGGTCAGGAGGGACTGAAGGAAGATACAGACAGAGTTAACAGCTGTACTAAAACATTCTGATGAGTCCTGAGGACGATGTAAAAACATGTTGTTTTTCTCATTTTTAGCATGAACAGCAGGCCTATAAGTGAGGTGAGTCACAGTGAAGCGGACCAGGTGAAACAGCCTGAAATGTATTTGAACTATGCTGCCTTCATTGACATTTTCCTACCTTGTACCAAAAGGTTGACTATGATTGTGTCAAAGCCCAATGTGTTGGTAGCCGTGCAGGTGTAATAACCAGAATCTTCAGCTTTGACAGAGCGCAGCACCAGTGTCCCATTGGCCAAAATGAGACGCTGTCCATCTAAAGACACCGGGATGGCTGTGTCCTCACTAACAGAGAGAGAGAAAAGAGGAAACCATAAGATTTTTACTAGATAATACAAGACTTGTATAATATTATTCTAACATGCACAAATAATGGGTGACTTTCTCTTAAACTTGTGACACTTAAATACTGACTTACTCTTAGTGCACTCAGCTTTACACAACATTTCTGGGGAGGTTTCTTACCTGTCTTTGGTCCATTTTATAGTAGGTGTAGGTTCTCCTACTGAGCTACAGGGCAGTCGCACCTCCTTCATCCAAGGAGTGGTCACCGTGCCCCCAAATGACAGGATCTTAGCCGGAGCTGGAAGAGTACAAAGTTTTATAATGAGAGAGACATTGAAGACATTAGAGCTACTGGCATTACAACACACACAAGAAAGGCAATAGCCTAATTAATAGCTACCAATCAGTTAATCTAGCCATTGTCAAATAAACAATTTTCAAACGCTGTAGAGATTTCAGAATGTGTTGAATCAATACAGAAATGTGATGGTTGATATGCAATGTGTGCATTGATTTGTTTTCCATTTGGGATTCTGTCAATAAACAGGATTTACTACAGAGAGAGCATTCACCGTGATTCACACGCGGTGGGAAAGAATTCTGCGTTAAATAATACACTGTCCGGCAAATAACAGCTTATAAATAAAAGGACAAAGAATGAGCAGAGAGGATATTAAAAAAAATATATCTATTCAGGCACATAACCCTCTTATTCTCCGTCACTCCCCCACCCGCTTTCTCTTTCTTTCTCAAGCTTGGCGTCTTAATGCTGGAGCTCTAGTGCACTTATGTTAAGGTTGAATGAAGTATTGAGTGGGCAAGCCTGGAGGACACTGCCTTTTACAGCTGCCGATCAGCTGACGCACCCACCCATGCGAGCGCGCACACACACACACACACACACTCGCAAACCTTTGCAGCCAGCAGTCAAAGGAACGAATAGATACAGAAAAGGATAACATGGTGGAAAGTGCACTCTATTCATTCGCACTCCCTTATTCTTCCTGTCTTTTAATCCAAAGCCTATTGATTTTACTGCCCTCTTCATTTTCTTAAACACTCTGCCTCTCTATTGTCTTGAGTATTAGTTATCTCTGCTCCTGTCGTGTCATTTTCTCTCCTCTCCCCTCCACCTGCCTCTCCTCCCTTTGCCCCCCCCCCCCCCCCCCCCCCCCCATCATGTCCCTGATTCGAGCCAGTTTATCTAATGCCCTCTGAACTCTGGAATCAATAGCACTCGCCGCTCTGTTGCGTGAAGTCAAAACACGCAGTCACACATAAGCAAGAGGAAAGGTTGGAGAAATATGCAGAAGGGGGTTCATACAGAGCGAGTGACGAGAGTGAGAGGGAGACTGGCATGATTCACAGGCTCATGAGGGATGCAGAGCAAAACATCCTTTAAGAAAATGTATTTTTGGTCCACGGCATTGACAATAAGTGGCTTGAAGATGAATACCACTCTAACAGTAGCAGTGTTGTAACAGCTCTGGAGAGAGAGATAGCGGAAGCGGGAGATAGACTGGAGTGAAAAAAAAATGGTAAAAAAGGACACTATGGTGTTTTCCACCCAGTTTCAAGAGCCTTTCAGTCGTCCAGGTTATAACGTGGCTGAATTGGGTTGGAACTCCATGAACATGTTTCAACCGCATTTCAGTGACAATGTTTCAATGTGACGCAGTGCGTAAATGCACAGTCAATTACAGTCAAGTAAATGAATACTCCGCCTATTTAGTATTCCACTTCTAAAAAGTTGTCAAGTCATGATGGACAATTAAGAAAAATCCCACACTGACGCGACCGAACAAAGGACAATGTCTGATTTCATGCTTTGCCCCTCAAAACATGGTGCCTACATAACCCACGATTCAATGTGACAGTCAAAAGGTTTGGTTTCAGATTCAGGTGTTTTATACTGGTAGCGCTTACTGTAGCCTCAAGCGAGCGGGCTAAAGATGTCTGATAACCTCAGACATTTCACTTATCACTTATCAAAAGGCTCATGCTAACTTTTTCAGACATGCGGTAGTACTCACACCACCTGTAAACACACTTGGATATGTTATATTGGCACTCTTCCTCTTTCAATGCTAAATGTAGCCTAAAGACCTGTCAGTTTTCACCTCGACTCTTAGACGACTTTTGACCTGCAAATGTTTACTGGGCATCAAAACCTGTCGACTGTGTGTCTCTTATCATGAATCTCCCCTTCATATTCAGGGCCTCACCCTTGGCCGCTGGCTCCACGGTGACCTTGTCGCTGAAGTTACCCCTGCCTGCGGTGGTGACGGCTGCAGCCCAGATCAGGTACTGCTGCCGGTGGTTGAGATGAGTGATTCTGTAGAACAGCAGCTCGGGATTGGCTTCATACTCGCTGGGCAGCTGGGGAGAGACAAAAGGCGAAGGGGAAAGTGCTCATCTCAGAGGATGCTTTATACTGCAGCGCTAAGCACACTCTAAGCATCTTAACATCTCGCAAAAGCCTTAAATATTACAAGAAATTATATTTTTTCTTTTTAAATCAAACAGCAAATCTGCTGTTGTAAAGTTTTGTAGAAATAAGCAGAAGTATCACAAACATAACCACAAAATTCAAAGTATTGCATTAAAAAAACATTCTCAAAACAAAAACAGAGACATAGACATCTTGCATCTATTGTCTAAATTTGCATAGGAATGAGAAATACACATCAAAGAGTTCCCTTTTTGTGTTCCGGTAAAAAAAAAAAAAAATCACATCACAAAATCTGCATTGTTTCACATGTGCCGGCAAGGAGCACAAAGTAAAATCTGGGGGTTGTCAAATACAAGATCATTGTGTCACTTTACTGGAGAGGCAGACGTAATGTGAAGGACTGAGTGAACATCATTCTAATATGAACCAAGCCCTGTATTCTCTCGTCGAGTCAGTGCTATAGGAAAAGGGTGGAGAATGGGGATGAAGGTACGGAGGTTCTGGGGCGTATTATATTATGAAATGCCAAAAAAGCTGTGTGGAAAGATGGAGCTGGGGGAGAGAGAAAGAGACAAGAGGGTTGGCTTGAGGGGAGTGAAGCCCGTTCCCTCTCCTCCTCTGTTCTCCTCGGGGAGGGAAAACAGAGATATGAGACGGAGGAAGACAATGGGGGACAGACAAATGAGTCAGTCAGAGATATCATGAACAGTCATACACTAATGAGGCCTATCTACTGCAGGCATCAGCAATGACAGAGAGGAGAGGAGGGGAGAGCAGACGAGTGGAGAAGAGTCCAATAAACAGGCAGAGAAAGAGGAGTGGATATACACAGGCAAGCACAAATGCACAAATATACTGACACACACATCCAGTGGCATACATGACCTGGAGGTGGATGTGTAATTGCAGTGTGTTTAACCCAGCCATGTGTCTGCTGTCTAGACATATACACATCACTGTCCCTCCGACACGCACACACACACCAACGCGTAGAACCTCTCTTTTTTACTGCCTGCCAGTCACTATTCACCTACCCACCAATTATACCCTTATTCCCTCAACTCCTACTCTTCATCTACTCCTCAGGTATCCCAACACCCAGGTACACACACACACACACACACACACCGTCAGCAGCTCTGTCTGTTACTGTGCTGCTGGTCTCAACTATGAATAGAAGAATATGAAAAAAAAAAAGAATCACAAATTTAACACACAAAGTGGCACCTAACATTCACCGCCGCCCTCCGAATCACATGTTTTAGTACAGTTTGACACAGATTTGCATTTCTGAGTGATAGGCGCTCGTGCACAGATGAAATAAGGGCGACAATACCGTGTCAAATGATTTGAAGAGTCAGTAAACGCAGCAGACCTGTAAAAACCTGCGAAGACACTGCAGTGTTGCTGAGCGCTATCCTAGCCTGCTGAGTTGTTGTCTGCAGAACGGTTTATTCTGGGCAAATAGATTCCAGTATTCATGTTGTTTTTCACATTTATGAGCAGGCCGTCATGGAGGAATCCACTGGGCTTTTTATTACTTCCCTGTGTTCCCTCTTCATCATCCATTCCTCTTGTCTCCGTCCTTCCTGTATTTTCCTCTCTACCTATCCTTTACCCCACTGCGCCATCCTTCCCTTCACCTCCTGCCATCACTCTTCATCCCTCTCTTCATTTCCCTGTCCCTCTCCACATTTCCTTGTCATCTCTGGGCCCACTCCTTGCTTTTCCTTCCATCTATCCACCAGTCCCCCCCCCCTCCCTGTTTTACATCCTCTCTGCATTTCTCCCCCCTGATTCTCACGTATATCAACGTCTTCTTCTTCTCCTCACTGTACATTTGTCTCTATACTCTCCACTGCAGGCAGATGTATGGATGAATGGATGGATGGACAGACGGATGGATGGATAGATGAATGGGCTGGTGGGTAGATGTTGGTAGGAAGGGAGGGAGGAGTGACAGAGTGTGTGTTGCTGTAACGGATATTAAAATATTCCTCCGGCGTGGAGATAGCGTGATCCGGGGAATGATAGAGCGAGATAATGAAAAGAGGAACAAAAGTACTCCCCGCGCGGTGTGTCTGACCCCCCCATCCCTCCTTCCTTCTCTCCAGTCGCACTCATTTACATAGTAATCATCCCGAACTCTGCATGGGGGCTTCAGAGGGAGAAAGAGAGAGACTGAGATAGATAGATAGATAGATAGATAGATAGATAGATAGATAGATAGATAGATAGATAGATAGATAGATAGATAGATAGATAGATAGATAGATAGATAGATAGATAGATAGATAGATAGATAGATAGATAGATAGATAGATAGATAGATAGATAGATATGCATGGTGTAATGCATTTATGTGTGTGTGTGCGTGTGTGTGTGTGTGTGTGTGTGTGTCTGTGCAGAAGTGAGAGTGTGTGTTTGCTGTCGGCTTGTTTTCTGCCCTCGTTGATGAACAGATGAGGTTGTCCTGGCAACGTGATGAGACGCAGATATGCAAATGAGGCTGGAGGGTGAGCTTGCACGCACACACACTGCGGTATGAGGAGAGCTCATTTCACACACACATCTTGCTAAGACTGCAGCACTAGACCACACACACACTTACACACACACACACATACACACACACACACACACACATCCACAAACACACAAATGCAGAACAGCGTCATAATTAAAGTAATTTTCTTATAGCGGCATTAAATGAATAACAGAAGCTTTATTCTGCATGGAAAAAAAAAGGATCATGTCCCCTTCATCACCAGCCATGTTTGGATGCTTCTTTTCCCTCCTTCCCTCTTGTATTCACTTCACAATCCTGAAACTCTCTGCACCCCTCTTGTAACTCACTGGTTGGCCTGACCCGGGGCTGGAGCAGTAGATGGTGTACTTGCGGATGATTCCATTTGGTTTGTGAGGGGGTAACCAGGACACCACGACACTGCTGGCGGAGGAGGGCACAGCTTTGATGCCAGCTGGGGGTCCGGGGTCTGAATTAAAAAAGGGGAGAGAAATGGAGGGCAGAGTAAAATATAAACCAGTTTTATTTTTCTGTTAGGTGCAGGAAAGAATAAATAGCTTCAAGTACAAACACCGATTTTTGGAGACATATGCCAATTTGTTGTTGTTGCCTGTTAAATGATTAAAACATAAACACCAAAAACATCAATATGTACCCACTAGACAGTTGACTAGGTTGTTGGTATTCCACACTTTAGCCTATAATATTTGAGTTGTAGTGTAGCTGTTAAGCACATTACAATCTTCCTCATGCAGCAAGCCTCCAATCCAATCAATTCCCATGATTCTGTTATAACAGGGATAATATTTCTGTTATTGGAAACAATACATAACTATGAGGAGGGACCCCTTATTTTCTGTTCTGTATTTTTTCAACTCCTGCCTCGTGTATATTTGGTACATTGCAATCCAGCTTTGCCAACCCATTTTGATCCCGGTCCAGTCTTTATCAGGCATGTGGCTTACAGGTTAAATTATTCATTGATCAACATAAAATAAGTTTTCAACTTTATTGATCTTGGGGTTGAATATCTTTGTGGTTTGGATTATTGCTTTGATGCAGGAAGCTCTTTTGTGCTTCTTGAGCTTTGGGAAATTGTAAAGGGCATTTTATAGACCAAACGATTAATTTTGGAAATGATTGGCAGATTAATTAGGAATGAAAATATTCTTTGCTTGCAGCTTTAAAGCGCACAATCTCTCTTTTCTTCTGTTTGCTGTACTGCACCTTTACCCAACTAGGACGTTCTTGTCTCCTTTTAAAAATATAATATGTATGCTAACCTGTAGTCACGACTGTTATATCTTAATGTAAAATAAAAATAAACAAGGAAACTCCCAAGAACAGGAGGGTTCGTTGTTATCTTAAATACTGGCATCATGTACTGCAGCCAATGATCTCTCAGGCATGGATCTGTTCTTATAGGGAGTAGGATGACCATCAGATCAACAATAGTTAAACATGTAAACTTTTTTTTGGTATAACATTAAAGGTTATGAACAGCTGAGGTCAGATCATCCTGAGAGAATTAGATATGGTGCTGTAATTTAAAATAAACATACTGTGATACACACTGAATCCACAAATGAACACACACATACATATTCAAATGCACCAAGTGTGGTGTCTCTTCGAAAGAGCATAAAAAAAAAAGAACCGAATAATGAATCTCTGTCCTCTTCACTCTTATGCTTACTGTCTAGTGTCTTTGTGTGTAAAACAGAGAAAGCGAAAGGCAGGCTGAGGATTGTCTGTTTGCACAGTTCCACTGCAAACACTTTTCCATATGCTGCAGACAGGACTGAGGGCAAAGAGAAGGCAGAGACCCACAAAAGACAGGGAACGTTGAACGTATGTGAAGAGGTTGCCCCTGGACACAGTGTCAACCCGCATCAGGGAAAAAGAAACACTCAGCTTGGCCCCTGATAAACGCACACTGAAACACACACACACTCAAAGACTAATAACACACATATTTGAAGAGCTATCGCAGCGAGGCCAGCTCATAAAATGGAGATATAGTGAGGAAGAGAGAATAAAGACCTTTTCTGAAATGACACTTCTTAGGATCTCTGCCCCTGCACCTCTTCTCTCTCCCTCATTTTCTCCATCTCCAGACGCCTGCCTCCTCCTCTGCCTGGCCCCAGGGAGAGAGAGGAGAGGCGGATACGGATGTAATCCACAGCCCGCCAGTGTAAGCACAAAATTAATTCTCTTTAAGCCACAAAGAATTAATCCCTCTCCTTGTGCTGGGTGCTGAGAAAGACTTGAACACAAACAATAGCGCGTGTACACACACATGCACATGCATGTGCACACCGAAGACATTGTACACATGCAAACACACACTTAACCCCCACCAACACTTCCGCACATCCACATGCACAGACCCTTAGGCTCCTTAACCACAGCACACACATACACACACACTTTTTGGCTTCTTAATTCTCATTAGCACTGGTAATGGCACATCAGAGCACAAAGAGGTTTTAATCAGCAACCTCAGCCTTACAAAGACCCCCTATACCCTCCCGGCTCTCTGCCTCCCGCACTGCAGCCTAAATCAAGAACAAAAAACCTCAGACCTGCCCCAAAGGTGTGGCCTGGTCATAATTCGATTATTAATGCGGAAAGATATATGAAAACGTGGACTCACAATCTTCACGGGTTTGGATATACAGTACGTTGCTACGGACCCCATCTCCAGCCTGGGTGTAGGCCAGCACCTGGATGCTGTAGTTGGTGAACTTCTCCAGGCCTCTGAGCTCCACCTGCTCTTTGGTGGTTGTGATGTTTTGCATTTCGCCCCATTCTGAGAAACACCAGGGCACAAGAAGATGCTCAGACCAAGGACTGAGACGCTAGTAACCAAATAAGATAACGGTCACACTCAACTCACCTCCATCGGGAAAGACAGCCCAGAACACGACACGATATCCCTTCAATACACCGTGCAGCGTCATTCTGGGGGGTTCAGCCCATGTGATGACTGCCTCAGTCTGACGTTACAGAAATGGCTCGCACATTCTGAGGAGGCTGGCTGGGTACTGAAGACAAATGAGAGAGAGAGGGAAGAAAAAAAGGGAAAAGATAAGTTATCTAAACCACGTATCTTCTTATCTAACGCGATGTATTTCACAGTTTCATTGAAGAGAAAAAGGACGAAAAGGCTTAAAACGTGTTTGATAAGTAAATACACAGATACACTGGAGATTTTATAATATTCTTGTGCACAGTCTTTACATGTTTTCTCGAGTTCTTATTTGTCATCTATAAAAACTTTGGGATCGCCCTACAACAGGTCACAGTTTTTTTTTATTCTCCTTTAAGTAGTATAAAGTTTGGGGGGAAAAATCAGTCTGGCTATGAATTATTCTGTATGAGTTTGTTCCAACTCACTCATTGAAGCCAACTGAGTGAAATACTGAAGACGATGTTTTTCAAGGCTGCACCATCTCAACAAACTGATTTATTTTTAGATTTACATTCATTTCTCCTAAATTTAGCACAGCATATTTGGGATCTATGAACACCTCTGGATGGCACAGCAATTTAAAGCAAAGTCCTGTGTGTTTGAACAAAGTTTAGCCACAGTTTGTAACTGACTGCTTCATCCAGTGTTCAGCTAATAACTGTGAAAAATGCAGATTCCTTTTATTTATTTATTTTTACATTAGAGCAAAGGCTGCCATTGTCTCTGCATCAGGACTGCATTGGCTGGCTGATAAACAAAATGAAAAGGCATTTCCATATCAAACCTGAAGTGAGTAAACAGGCTAGCGATAGATAAAAAGCTCATGACATGCGTGCAGCCTGATGTATAGAACTATCTCTACAACCACCATCTCTCTTTCTCCGTACAAGCCTCCTTCTGTCCCCGCCAGTCCAGGTGTCTCTTCTATTGGCTACCGCTGACCACTAGTCTTTCAGGCTTTGAATAACGCACACTGTTGACGATGAACAGAAGTCAACTTGTGAGAGAAGGAGGGGCAGGAAGAGAGGAAGAGAGGCAACTGAAAGACAGAGAGCAATGAAAGAGAGAGACTGGGCCAAGTCCACCAGGGAATTTCTCTGCAGCTGGTGTAGAGAGAGGAGGTGGAGAGGAGGACGAAGGAAGGGAGGGAAAGGAGAAAAGAGGATTAGAAAACTAAAACAGGGTTTTGTATGAATAAACCTTTAGGCTCCGTGTCTAAATAATTAGAAGGCAACAAAACATAGTCCAGTTCCTCTTCAGAGTCACACCTTTGCAAGAAGAGAAATACGAATGTGAACGGAAATTTGAGCTGGTTCAAGGGGCTCCAAAGTGTCAGCATTAGGGCTTACGTAGGGTTAAACAGATATAGGTAGGCAAATAAATGAGCGGTAATGAAAAAAAGTGTAATAAATAATTGCTAAGGTTGTAGATGTATAAAATAACCTCCCATAAATAAGTGCATAAGTTTGGAGAAACAAAAGATGGGAAATACAGGAAAATAATGAAAGGCAGTTTTGGACTGGGGCTACAGGGAGGAGGAGATGGAGGATGAGGGGCAGAGGAAGAAGGGAGGAAGGGAGGAAGAGAGTTAAAAGCAAGGGGAGCAAGGGAAGGGCAAAAAAAGATGAAAAGAGGGAGCAGAGAGACAATGCGCTCAGCTGTGGATAATTACAGCAGGAAGCTAGCAGAGGGAGAGAAAGAGAGAGAGAAACAGACAGAGAGACAAGCTAATTATAATTATTTTTAGTATGCTTGTTGTTATCACTATTATCATAATGGCCATCAATATCACTGTCGCCACGGTGACAGCCACGGGGAAGAACTGGAGGGCTCTGTCTGCTCTGGACCAATGGGGCTCAGCCAACTGTTCACTGGGTGGACAAGTATGTATGTGACATGCGTTTGCATGTGTGCGTGTGTGTACATGTGTGTTTGTCTACATGGGGAGAAAAACTCAAAGGCAAATGTGTATAATGTGATTGAGAGAAATGGCATGAATTGAAGGAAAAAAAAATGTTTGGAAGCTCAACACTGAAGAACAAAAAGGAGGAATATGAAAGGACAATATATAAAATTCAGAGAAAAAATAAAGATCTAGATTTTATCAGTGTTTTTTTGTTTGTTTTGTTAACGTTTATTACCTTGTTTTAGTTCGTCTGCTCGTCAGTGGTTAAAAGTCAAATAATGCAGCTGACTCAGAAAAGATTGCATTCAAGAAATGAATAAAAGGAAAAGTTCTGTTGCCCAGTAAATTATAGCCTTTGGATGTCAGATTTACAAACAAACTAAATGAAGTCCAGTGGTCCATTGTCCTACAACTTAACTGCTTCACACCAGACCCTTCCATCTTTCAACCTCAGACACATTTTTGCCTTTTCATATTTTTGAGGAATGATAGGGCATTTTTGTGATCACTTATAATTAAAATATATATATATTATTTTTGCAATGCAAAATATGGATTTTGTCAGTTAGTCAAATTTCAATTAAATTTAGTGGAAGGTAACTGGAAATAAAAAAAATTTTCTCCTGATTGTAAGACTGAAAATTATTGAGCATTTTTGCTATTTTATATTGCTACTAGTACACCTACCCGAATAAAAGTACATGTATCCTATGGTGCATTTTGTAACACACTCAGTCAGAAACATTTCTGGATTGTTCAGGATTATACACCCCAGGAAGGCCTAAGAAGAAGATTTTTGCTCCCTAAGTGATGTTGCAGTTAATTCTGCCATTTATTCATTCATTCATCTTTTAACTCACTGAATATTTGGCTCATCTCTCCCTCTAGCCATCAGGATGCATGGCAGTAAATCCACATCGCTCTGTCCTTTCTGCAGTGCTGCTGAATGTGTATTGTGTCTATGAGACCATGTGTGCTCTTGATATTTGTAAAAAGCATTTGGATTCCAGCAGCCAAGATTATTATTCGCGTTGAAAGAAAAGCGAGAATGTAGTAATTTTAGGTCACAAAGCATGGCATGATGTGACACAGATCAGACAGCGAAAGAGCAAAAAGAACAATGGCAATGGAAGAAGTGGAATAACTGTGAATCAAAACAGAGGATGATATTTCAGACAGTAGGTCTAACAGTTTACTCCACTGCCATTGTATATAATGCACCACACTCTTTAACCCATCTCTCTTACTGCTATTGCTTATTGTGATCCTCACCGTCTTCCAGTGTGGTAGCATTGATCTCTGAGCTGGAGGGCCCTGTGCCGGCTCTATTGAAGGCCTGGACAACCACACCATACTGAGCAAACTTCTTCAGGTTGTCCAGAGTGTAGACCTCGCTATCCCCGGTGGCCTTCATCTCCACAATGCTGTACTGGCCGTTACTGCCCGGGCCGTTCTCTCTGTAACCAATCTGGTAACCCCGGATCACCCCATTCTGCAGCTCTTTCCTGGGAGCCTGCGGAACGAAAAGATCACACCGACATCAGCATCATCTATTCACGCTATTCTGATATACTGCGTGATTATTAACCCTAACCCCAACCACCTCCACAAACTAAATACTTTGCAAGCAGCAAAACATAATAATAAAGTGAGATAATGCAATGTTACACAAGCAAGTAATCTCTGAGGAAGTACTTAGCTACTCAGGAGGCAGATAATTCTAATATTTTACCTTCCAGGTGACCCTGATACTCTGAGAGGTCACCGGCTGCAGAATCACCTCCATGGGAGGACCATCGGGCTCTGCAGAGACAGAGAGAGAAAGAGAGAGGCACACAGGCCTTGTAAAAAAAATCTGTGGTCTGAATATTCTTATGGCCCTGAGATATTCTAGTTTACAACATTCAAAAGGTGTTTTTCTCAGTTTTACTGAGGTGAACTTTTAATACAAAATACTTATTCAAGGACGGCTGTATCAACACACACGGAGCGGCTAAGAGCTAATAGAACAAGCAAAAGTGAATTTTGTGAGTGTGATTTTCTCACATTCACATTAGTAAGAGCAGCGCTGCCAAGATACTTACGTGCTTCCTCCGTGCTGATGGTGAGCTCCTTACTGGCCTCGCTCTTGCCTATGGCGTTGTAGGAGTACATGCGGATGCTGTAGACGGAGGCAGGGTGAAGGTCCACTATGTTGGCCTGATTGTTAGTGGGGGAGATGTTTCGAGTGGCATGCTTCAGCTCCCAGGAATCTGACAAAAGAGAAGATAATAGCGCAGCATTGTTTTGTTTTTGTTTTCTTGGTTCTAGAATTTGCTAGATTTTTGTGCTTCAAAAAGTTTCTTTTTTAGTTTCTTAGTCATGCAGAAAAAGAAAGTAAAATTCTCAAAAAAAATCACTTTTATGTCTTCTTTTTCAGCAAAATGAAGAATATGCTCTTTTTACTTACCTGTCTTGTTCTTATATTCAATATCGTAGGAGGTAATGACGCTGTTGCCATCAAATCTCTGCGTCCACCGGAGATTCATACTGCGATCTTTCACTTCTCGCACCTCCAGCTCTGGAGGGTCTGGAGGTTCTGAGAATTCAAAGGGAGACAAGAAGGTCACGTCAAAAGAGAGGCAATTTTTAAATTGAATTGAATTTTTTAATTTGTGCGGCTTTTAAATCATTGCAAACAGGAGTTCGTATAGTTCAGGCATTGATACAGAAATGGTTACCTTGCACAGTGAGCTGGATGAGACCTCGTCCTTCTCCGTAAGAGTTGATGGCGTGACATGAAAAGAAGACAGAATCCTCGCGCTCGGCTGGCTTTAGCTGTATGCAGAAATGGTAGAAAGATGAATATGAGAGATACAAACAGCTCTGTCTTTGTGCAGGCAAATTGTGTGAAGCGTAGCTCGGTGTTGGAGAAATGGCCGGGTGAGAGTTAGTCCTCTGCCATGCCTGTTTGGTATTTAGGTGACTCACCAGGGACTGCATTGGGAGGAGATGTGAAACAAGGCTCACCAATCTAGTGTACACTGTGTTTTGCTTCTTTTTATTTTTTTTATTTGCATGATTTGCCATCCATTGCTGCTTGAAAAATGAACACTCTCTCTGTCACTTAGGCCGCTGAGGGTGTATCCTGACCTGTTAGCATGTTTTGCCTGTGCTTTGAATATATACATTCATTTACCAGTAGATACATCTAAATACACAACAAAAATGCATTTGATCAGATTAGGAGATAATAACAGCATTAAAGATTATTTTTAGTCTGACCGAATCATTCCCATCCATTACTGCTTACACACATTCCCTAGAAGATCAGATGATTAACTGGGCACATCATCAAACCACCAAATCGACTTGTGTTAACTCGAATTAATCCTGTGCAAAATAAGTTTCTATGTTCTAATATGTATACCAAACAAACTTAATGGCATGATGGCTTTTGGTATGACCAGAAATTTTATTATATACAAAATATAGGATCTTTTTTTTTGGCATCCTACGTTAGACTGTTGTATATTTACTCTGGACATCCCAGAGATGGTTTTTGGCTTCCTCTCAGGACATGCTGATGGTACGCTGTGGTGGGGAGAAGACATCTTAAACAATGAGCTCTTAACAAGCTCCGACACACTAACTTATATGACACCAGACTCTGCCTAATCTCACCTATGTTTCACGAACCTCAGGCAACAAAAATGTGCAAAAGAATTGTGCTTTGCATTTCACACCTTGACTCATAAAAAGAGAGCTCAAACAGCGAGGAGTGAGAAGGAGAGAACTGAATTTGCCAGCTGAATAAGGATTATAAAGACGTTGCCGTCTTTGTGTTTGTCAGGTGTTTCTTACCTTGAGTGTAGACAACACCTCGTCCGTCTTCTCATTGGGACTGGTGGTAATGGAGTACCGAGGGTTGCGGTCAGGGTCAATGACCGTGTCGCCTCTCTCCCAGCGGATGATGATGGGCCATTCTCCCCTGGCTGTGCAGTTCAGCTCCTTCACGTGACCCTTCTTAGCCATGGTGGTGTTGGGGTGACTGGTGATCATCGCTGGGACTGGAAGGAGAAGGGAAATGGAGTGTGAGTTAAAGAGATGGTGAGGACAAATGGCGGCGGGGGGAGGAGGGGGGAGGAGGAGGGAGTGGCGACAGTAAACAGATTGATGAGATGGATATTAGAAGGCAGAGACAGATAAAAGGGGGAGTGGGGGAAGGAGTAAGAAAGAATAAGTGGATAATAAGCAGGGTTTAAGTGGGAAGGGAGGAAGAAGGGAAAGAGCATGGAGGAGAAGGGCAGGACGGCTGGCAGCTAAAAAGGTGGAGTTCAGAGTAGCCAAGTTCCATTGCAGTGGAGTAATGAAGAGCTATGGTCAATGAGGTAAAGTCAATAAACCTCCTCTCTCATTCTCCAATAGTTAACATTGGGGTCTAGGTGAATGAAGAGGCGAAAACGATACACTCTGCCTTTCGCGCGCACTCTACACACAATACAGCTCACACACTCGATCTTCTCTGGTCAACACACACACACACACACACACACACACACACACAATACCGATCTGAGGAGGGTTCTGCTGTTTTGTTTTCATCACTTATTCATCTCGCCCTCCCTCTTTTCCTCTTTTTCTCCCTCTCCGCTGAGCGAAACAGACAGAATTGAGGGAGGCAGAGGAGAGGAACGGTTCAATCAATAACACTAACACCAGAAGAGGAGAGAGAGGGAGAGAGGGAGAGAGGAGAGAGAGAGAGAGAGGGGCGATCCTCTTATAGCAGAACACAGCGAAACTAGTAGTTGGATTTGCGCGCACCGGCTTACATTTGTGTGTGTCAAAAGGAGCCATGAATTAACATCACTTTTGCGTGTATAGGTGTTTTCTAAGGTCATGGTACTGCACGCCACAACTACGTGCTACCTGCTTTATGTCGGCGGTCCTGTCTGCGTATGTGCTGTGCGTGTACATTTTCCCCATGCGTTTTCACATTGCATTACACAGGGAGTTACTGACAGTCAGGGCAGGATGGAGAGATTGATTGCAGATAATGATTAAGCTCAAAGTGTTTCTGATTGTCTGTAGACAGATCCCAAGAGTCAAAAGATCAATCGCTCACTTGCTCGTTTTCTCACTGCCTATCACACACACAAACACTCCCGTCTCTCTCTCTCTCCCTCTCTCTCCCGCTCCTCTTTATTGTTTTGCTCTTATGTCCACGGTCACCTCTGCTCCACCAATCCATCAGTGTGCTCGCATGTGTGTGTATGTTCAGGCCCACAGAGCGCAGGGAGAGTACTGCGAGACGGCTCACTGGTTTGACACAGTTAGCTGGTGTGTATGTGCATTAAGACTGATAAAGCAGGAGCACTGGAGCATCCTAGATGGCCTCGCTGAAGTCATCTATGCCATAAAGAAACTTACGCTCTGCCACATTAGTCATTCTGAGTTTGTACACTCACTCTTAACGGTGAGGACCATGCTCTTGCTGATGTCTGAACCCACGCCGTTGGAGGCCTGACAGAGGTAGAAGCCACGATCCTCTTCCAGGACATGTCTGATGAGTAGAGAGCCGTTATTCATGATCTGGATACGGCCCGTCAGAGGCACAGGGTGGTACTGCTGCGGATTCCCAATTCCAGCTGGACAGAAAGAGAAAGATCACTGACGATACCTACATTTAAAGAGAACTTACTATGGGTAGTATGAACCTATGAAAATGACAAAGGGCTGAGAAAAGCCGACAGAGACGCATCACGGTACATAGATAAAGAATGAAAGATGGGTCATGTACCTAGTGTACCTTTGGCATGCTTCCACATGACCTTAGGAGGAGGATATCCGTCAACAGAACAGTTTAGGATTCCTGCCTTTCCGTAGATCCCGTCCTGGTTGTTGGGTTGCACTACAAACCGAGGAGGCACTGGAGGGAGAAGAGAAGTGAATAAAATATCCAATACTTGACAATATTTGATGTTTCCTGCATGGCTAGTAAACAATATTTCAGTCAGAACATCATCACATCATCAACATCAGAGTAAGAGGGGCTTTTTAGATTTGCTTCACATTGCTTCCTTACCTGTAACTGTGAGTTGCCTTTCTGTACTGACGGTGGCAGCATCATTGCTGGCAATGCAGGTGTAGTTGCCATTGTGTTTGAGCGACACCTTGGATATCTGGAGGGAGCTCATGAACTCCTTTGTGTCGATGGTGATGCCCGACGAGGGCACGATCTCCTGCCCGTCCTTGCGCCACGTGATGCGTATGGGCATGTCTCCAGACGACACCACGCAGGCGATGTACATCAATTTACCAATGGAAGTCGGCGGAAAGTCAAATGGCTGGATCAGTGGGGGAACTGAGAGAGACAGAGAAGGGCAGGATGTAAAGGAAAAGGGGTGACGGAAGGAGAAGGATAGAGTGTTAAATGGGCGGAGCAAATAGAAATGCAGTAGAGACGAGAGCAATTTAGGGAAAACAGTGAAATGAAATAAAAGAAGACAAGCAAAAGCGATGGAACAATCAGATCAAGTTGAGGAAATGTATGATGAAAAGGAAAACGTGGGAGAGAAGAAGGCAAGGACAGGCAACAGGGTGAAATAAAGGTTAGATAGAGGGAAAAAAAGGAATGGAAATACAGAAAAAAAGATGAATGAAAACAGTTAGAGGGTTGTTTAAATGAGCGGGGTGAATATGAGGTGAAGACAGAGATTTGAGGCAGATATGAATAAATGAAGGATAGAGAAAAGAGAGAAAGTCAGATGTGAAGACACGGGGAGAATATGGGTAGACACAGAGATTTAGCAATTTGGGGGCATCGAAAGGACATGCGGGTGGCAGAGTGAGTGATGTGAAGGGAGAAGAGGTGGGGGGAGACACAGAGGAGGAAGACAAAAAGACAGAGTGATATTTTTTTCAAAGGGCATGATTCAGAATCTGTCATTGTTACCTGACAGGCTGATTGGTAAACTAGTGGTCTACCTGTCTGCCTGATTTCTTTAGTCTGTCATCTTAGTCTGGACCCCCAAAGCCTCCACACCCCCACAGCCTGGCCTACTAGCCCACTACCAGTTCTGCAGCCGCCTGTGCCCCCTACAAACCCCTCCACTCCACCCCACCATGCCCTGCTAAAGCCAGCCCATAATAGCTGCTCTAATTAGAGCCCCATCCGCAGGGGGAAGAACGGTGTTGCTATGGAGAGCGACGGAGGTGATGGCGGTGGTTTGGAGTGGGGGAGGAAGGGAGGGTGGTGGTTGCTGGGAGAGTTGGGGGGGGGGGGTTACAGCTGAGACATCTGGGGGATTTAATCTGGGCCTCGTTAAAATTCATCTAATTAAATCAGAGACATGACGAGCACACATTCATACAAGCACATACCTACACCCACACGCGGCGAATGCACATGAGCACACGTGCGCGCACACGACGACCATCAAATTTCACACATCTGTTAATGTCAAGTCGAAGCACACACAACCCGCACCCACACTCGACAACTTCCTAAAACAAACATGTCATGCTATCGCTGCGGAGAGCAGAGCGGACTAACATACAAGGTGGCACGCAGAATATATACAGCGCACACGCAGACTTTGTCGTATATGCATGCACACACAAATCTTATACAATAGCACTCTTGCTCTATGTAATTGCTGAGTGGTTGAGAGAGCACACTAGGCCACTCCGCCCCTTAATCAGGGGTTATTAGAGGCAATGCATACAGCTCCCTCTGTTTCACTCACATCCTCCTGCTACATACTCACGGTTCATCCCTCTTACAATCACCCTCTTTTACATTCATACTTTTTTTCCCAAGTTAACCCACTAAAACAAAGCCAGACACAAATATATCACACTTTATATATTATTTTACTTTACAGTATAGTCACCTCTTAAAACTATATATATTTACGCCACAAAACAAGCAAGAATACACATGCTGTTTGGGGTTTGTAGGTTTTCCTCTGCCATAGGTAAAAATCTGTGAAACAAAGTTTACACTTGCAAAAGTATCATCCCCGTCACTGACCTTTAACCGTGACATAGACAGTCTGCGTGATGAACAGCTGTGGTTGGATGAGCACGCTGCAGACATAGGCCCCCTCGTCCATCCCCTTCTGGACATCGCTGAGCTTCAGAGTCCCGTTCTCATACACCACCTGAACAGACATCAGCCGTGTTACATTCACAGATGATACATGACTTGCTCGTCTCACTCAGGGCTGTAAATTTAAATGAAATGTTGCTAAGATCAAAACATGGCTGACACTAATGTATAAAGAAGTCCCCCTGATCTGCTTTGGGCGTTTATTCTTTTTGGGAGTTTTTAAGTTCAATGCCATTGAAACCTTTTTTTGCTATCCTGATAAATAAGAACACAAACAGAGATATGCAATATACAATAAAATAAAAAAGTGTCTCTCAGGGACTATAGAACTCAGTAGTCCTTACCACCATGACAGAGAAACTCTTTGTCAAAGCCTCTATTATGTAGACATGAGAGCATAAAGGCATCGTAGCCTATTTTGTATGAATTTATCACATGAGAAATGTTTCATGAAATGTAAAATCACTCTCAAAAGGCGATCTGAGATACAAAAAGGTAACCCTGCTATCACTCCTAAGATGATTCACAGGTTGGTTAGGACACAAGCTAACACCAGACAACAACTAATACTGAGTTAGTCATGATACACGTTTTATAATAAAAGTCAGTTAAAACATTTATAATATCAGTACCAAATGGGCCTTTAAACATTACTCTTTATACAGAATGCATAGTATACATATGGGAATACGGGACAGGATATACATGCTGGATGTTCATGTCATGAAATATAATGATATATTTTTATTGTCTTTGAGCAGAAATACAAAAAGCGAACTGCACCTGGCGATGGTTGTCAGGCAGCAGAAGCCCCTCCTTGTACCAGTTGATTGAGTAATAAGGATACCCAATCACACGGCAGTTTATGAACGTGTTTCTTCCTGCCACCGCTGTAATGTTCTTCATAGGCCGAATCCTCGGGGGACCTGATGGGCAAACGGAGACGGACGGACAGAAAGAAAAGAGGGTAAAAGAAAAAAAACGATCATTAGTTTGATGGTGTCAAGAGCAGGTGGTGGAATTTTAGGAATAAAGTTGAGGGGTGATAGGGAAGGGTGTTGGGGAGAAGGGAGGGGACAGAAGAGGAAAGAAGCATGTACGGGTATAGGACGAGAGAGAGTTTAGAATGTCGGAGAATAGCTTAAATCTTGAAGTTTTTCTGCAGGAGCATTGGCACTTCCTGCACAATTTTTGGCCATCGCTGCCATATGAGCCATCCCACTCCTGTTCACCCTCTGTTTAGTCGAACCTAGACACATGAAGGTCATTATGGATTTTTAGATCTAGAGTTTTATTAAGCTACTTTTATAAGATGCTAACTACCAATGATCCTTATCGAATGCCTGTAAAAGGTAAGAAGTTTCAGCTTTAAGCAGTGGGAACAAATGTGGACTAAAATGTCTCTGTTTCTCTGCTTTCTTCACATTGTTTCCCTCAGTAACAAACACCGACCAAACACAGTCAGCAGCAGAAAGAGTTGTTCACGGGTCAGGTTGGATTAGCAATGGCAATTTCATTTAATGTTACTGACATTTAAACAAACCAACATTTAATGTAACCGACACAACTAGTCTAACAAGAGAGAGCGGGAAGTGCGTGGGTGAAACAGAAGAGAAAAATTAAACTGACAATTTATTTTGTACTTTATTTAGAGGCTTCCAGTTGAGTGTCAAATTTTCATATATTAAAGATTCATTCACGCTGATCAGCCGCCCCCGACTGCTTTATGGTAACCTGCCACATTTGTGTTGGGTGCTGCAGGACAGAACTCATCCGCTTTAACAGCCTATTCATGGACTGTTTGTGCCCATGTGTACAACGTACTTTTTTTATTTTACTGTGCATTTTCCATGGATGCAACGTAATAAATGGATCCTTTTGTTTGTTTTATAACTAATGAACATGTCAACATTCGAGCTGAGAACACTATGAAGGTCATGCTGAACGGCAATGAGACTCAGCAGTAGTGACCTCAACATGTAACTGGAGATGGTGGACTAACTGGAACAAAATGAACGTGAATTACACCCTGAAAAAACATAAAAATGTAATACAAATCAAGCTTGACTGCCTCAATATGTTGGTCGTGTATCACTGCCAAAAGACAGAGACTGAAGGCTGTAGGCAGGCGGGCAGACAGACAGTCAGACGGACACAAAATGTGTTTAGCATTTGAAGGCGCTGAGAGCTATCACTCAATCATCTGTCACTTCTTCTCTGACCTTCTCACCATTGTTCCTCTTGTATCTTTGTTTTTGTCTCTCCTTCCAGCCCTCCTACCCCCACATCTCCCTCTCTCTTTCGCTCTCCTCCCTTTCTCAGCGTGTGCTGAGCTTTGAAGTTCTGACGAGTGAAAGATGTATTATTCAGTAGCACCGTCGCACAGACACACACGCGCGCGCGCACACACGGCGCCACACACAAACACATATACAGTATACACATGCATGTGTGTTCAGCTACGTCCGTGCGGCTCAGTATCCTTGCTACTGGACCCTCGCTGAATGGGATAAGTTGAGTGTATCACATTTCGGCGAGTGGCTAAGCATACTGGTGTGTTACCGCGGTTTCATGTGCGTGTGTGTTGGTTGTATTTGTGTCAGTGTGTGCCGCATGTAGAGCAGAAGCTCTCTGGCAATTCTCACTCCAATGATCATTCTGGCATGTCTCCTTAGAGCAGACTCACATGTCACAACTGCACATCTCACCAAAGGACAGAGAAGAGAGAGAGACAGAGAGATACAGCCCTGTCCATCGGTGTCACTACTCATCCTTGTCGTCTCAGACGACAGTGACATCACTAGCCCTGTCACCAGAGTTCACCATCACTCCCCCAACAGACACAAGCACACTCTTATCGTGTATTCTCTCTTCCCTCCGCTTCTTTCCGTCTGTTTCTTTCTTTTCTAAAGTGTCTCACTTCATGTCCTTTCGCCACTTTTTCTCTCCATGCAGTGTCTCTATTTTAATATTTCGCCCACCTGTGTTTTCTTTGTGTGTTCGTATGTATGTGCGCGTACACATGGGCCTCGTGTGAACTACAGTGAGTGAGACAACAGGACGGTAAGCTTGAGGAGACAGAGAAGAAAGAGATAGAGAGTGTGACAGACGACATTCACTATATGGGCTGCTGGAGGAGCCAAACACTGACTGCTGCAGATAATTAACATAAAGATTGTATTGACAAAAGAAAACAAGAGAAAAAGTAAAAGTATATGCACACACAGAGATAGAGGTAGAGATATAGAAGGGTACAGGATAGGATATGGGTCAGGGTTGGGGTAGGGGTCAGGCTATGAGAAGCCTCTGTATGACTGATATTGAAAAGTAGACAGGCACCTCTTACGTTTATGCGCGCTTGGTACTCGGCGCTACCGGCCGAGTTTCGTGCGGCGCACCGATACACTCCTCCGTCGCGAATCTGCGGGCTGCTGACGTTGACGTGGCTCACAGTGCTGCCGTCGGAGAGCGTGTACTGGCTGGCTCTGACGCGGGACAGGTCTCGGGCCACAGGTTCGTCGTCCAGGGTCCAGGTGATGGTGGGAGGAGGGGCTCCTTTGGCTGCGCACATCAGGGAAAACGGTTCACCCGGGACCACCACCCTCTCACTGAAGGAGGCAACAATACGGGGAGTGCCATCTGAGGAACAAGCACATGGCGAGAGGTGTGAGTTTAGAAACAAATGGTGACAAATGGTCAATGAAGAGATCAAACTAGATGCAATCTGTTTCAAATCCATCAATCTCTGCTGACCTCTTCACATCCTACGCACAGTATTTTGTGAAAATACAAACTGATGTCCCGGTAACATATGTATGAAGTTAAGTATAAGACTTAAAACTAATCCCTTTCTGCCGTTACCTTCCAGCAGTATGATGGAGAAGTCCTGGGCAGTCTGGCCCTTGCGCGTAGCAAAGCATTGGTAAGCTCCTGAATGTCTCTTCTGTGCAGCGGAAATGAACAATGTCTCATTGTGAGCCCCCTGGATGGAAAAGTGCTGATCGGGTAGGACAGGTTCTGTGTTACGGTACCAGGACACGGTAAAGTGGGGGGAACCCTGGACGGCACAGGAGAGGATGACCGTACTGCTGATCCCCGTCTTCAGGTTCTTGGGAGACAAGGTGACCCGCAGTGGCTCTGGAGATGACAGGTAGAGCCGAGTTAAGAGAAAGAGAAGACAGACAGAAGCAAATGCTTTTTGAAATGTCAGTCATATCTTCTCTTTTGCAAGGTACTGCCCAAGTACCGCAGGAAGAATACTTGGTGTGTATGCAGGCATGTTTCATGTCTTGCAATACTGAATGGAAGCAATTTTTATTGACCTACGCTAGGCTGGCCAGGCAACAGAAATCATATTTTGTTGTGACTGTGTATTTGTTGTTTGTGTGTATCAAGATTTTTTTTTTTGCCATTGCTTGTGTGTGTGTGTGTGTGTGTGTGTGAGAGAGAGAGAGTGTGTGTGTGCTAAGCAGCAAGGAAAACCGAGACAGAAAGACAGAAAGGGGAGAAAATGTCAGTGAGCAATAAAGCAGCTGGTGTTAAGTGCTGGAGGCTGCTGAATGTGTGTAAGCATGTGTGTGAGGGAGCGACAGTGCATGTGTAAGACTTTCTTCACGGGTAATAAATGTACTGTAAGTGTGTAACCAAAAGTGTGTGTGTGTGTGTGTGTGTGTGTGTGTGTGTGTGTGTGTGTGTACCACCTTCTATGACCTGTCATAGCAGGTTTGTGGGTTTTGCAGTGATGTGCCCTGTGGCCACTCTGCCCAGTGTCCACTAACTTCACCCTTTTCCCAACCACACTCAAATTCCACCCCCACTTCCTCCGCTTCCTCCCTTATCCTCTCAACAAGTGCGCTATCTTCTTCCTCTGCACCACCTTCTCACATGTCTTTCATTCATACAAACAACATTATGAAATCCTCCCTCTCTCACATCCTCTGTAAACAGAGAGACAGGCCAGCACCGTCGTTGTTCTGCTCTGCCGCCGTAGCGACGCCTCACTGAGGTTTGAGAACACGGCGGGGGGGAACAAGCTGTCCTTGGAGATCAAGCTCATATTCGCTCCAGACGAGGGTGGGTTGGGGAGGGGGAGGCGGCGTGCGGGAGGCACGGGGCTAGAGCAAAGCCAACAGACCTTACATGATGTCTCCATCGCGCCTGTCCATGACCTGACATCACATTCATTACCTCTGTCCATCTCACTCTTTTGCTCCATCTGTAGTTGTCAGTGTAGAACAGTGGAGGTCAGGAGAGGTGGATGAAATTATCAGCTTTTGTTGTGTGCTGAGAGGGGCGGTCACATGACTTGAATACTGGCATTTTACTACTCTGCTATACTCCGTCCTTTACCCACCTATGACGTTGAGGTGACCCGTCACCTCTTTGGAGCCAAAGCTGTTGGTGACCTCACAGATGTAGTTTCCACTGTCTTCTAGCCTCAAGTCGGAAATGGTGAGGCCGGTGATCCGCCGGGTCCAGCGCGAGTCTGCAGGTAAGGGCCGGCCATCCTTTAGCCATCGGATGGTGGGGTTTGGGTATCCAGATGCGATGCAGGGCAACTCCACACTGTGCCCCACCTGCACCTCACCGGACTGGAAACTGTCCAGCACTGACGGGGTGGACTCCGTAGGGTCTGTAGGTGAAGCACGCCACCAAAAATTATTCAACTGTTCATTTGTCATTTTGGCTAATTTACTTGTTTACTTCTTGTTAAGAGTTAGATGAGACGGAAGATATCATTCTCAGGTCTATACAGTAAATACAAAGCTAACGGCAGCGGATGGTTAGCCTAGCATATAGTGGGTTTTGTCTGGCAACTTTATAATGACTTGCCCTGTCCAAGAAATAAATTGTCACAGAATGACCCATAACACTGCAACATGTGTCATTTTAGACTTGGTTTTAGAATGAATTAAACAAGAACAATACAATGTGCTAATTAGTGAGTTTTAGTCTGAGTCTGCTAGGCAGATTTTGTTCCCATTGGACAGAGCAAAGCTAACTGTTCCCCCTGTTTTACAGCCTTTATGCTAACCAACCCCAACTCTTTGCAAGGAAGAGTGGAATAGTAAAATTTCCCCTTAAAACTAAAACTCAACTACTTTTTAATTGGCATTTAGCAACTTACCCATAACAGAGAGCCTGGCTCCATTGCTCTGGCGAGTCTCTCCACTGTACTTGTGCTTTGTGATGCAGCGGTAGGTGGACAGAGCATCTTCCTTCTGCACTTCTGAGATATACAAAGCGCCAAATGAGGTCAGGAAGAAACGGTTACCTGTGGAGGACAGCAGAGAGGCAGCAGGTAGAAGAAAGGAGAAAGGAGTGAAGTATTAGTCAACAGATTTGAGTAACAAATAAGCCATTGTAATAAAGGCATATGATTTGAATTTGAAGCACTGTGCCTATGCGGGTGTATTTGCATTGGGCAGGTTTCTTGTCTGCTTCAGTCTCAGTTTTGAGTCCTCATTGCTCTGTTAAGGATTAAGGTTACTTAATCAAATATTCTAGCCAATAATCACATTTGGGGGATTGTGATTTGATAATTTGGTTTGAAATTAGATTTTGTACTGTCCACTATGGGGCTTTGCTTACTTTCTGGTCTTTTTATGGATAAATAATATTACATTTATTCTAAAAATATACACATTTGAAGTTAGATGGCACAGTCATTCTCTTACAAATAAAAGCCTTACTTGTTCTGGTATGACTGAATCGTTTATGTGAGCAAACTTAAGATAGATTTCACTGTTTAACTGACATTACTTGATCTGTTACACCACATTTCAGTGCACATCACAGATGTAAAAGAAGAAATGAACACATTTGAACATATGTTTCTTGTCTGCACCTGCACTAAAACACTCTTCAAGATCACAGGATCATCTGAATTAATTACTTCTCATTTCTATACATTTGGCGTTGAGGACAGTAAGATGCCATCATCCTAGATGCCAACCTCTCTTTCATAAGACTCTCTGACCCTCATGACAAAACTCAAGCACAATTTCCAGAGGAATCAGCTGAAAAAGAATTACTAGAATATACATGTCTTCAAAAGGCTTAAGTGAACACATGGGAGCTTTTAACATACTCTGTTCCATCCATCTAGTGAGATATACACAATAGAGAAAGACAGATGAGAAGAAAGAGAAGGAGAGAGGAGAGTTATTGTAGGTGTTAATAATTGATGTGTCTGTGTGTGTTATGGTAACAGCAGATTAGAGTCATTTTCATTTCACATCAGTGACTGCTTGGTCTTCCTGTGATTTATCTTCATGTCAATAGAGACAGCATGTGCATGTATGTGTACGTGAGGGAGAAGGGAGAGATGGAAGGAAGAGAGACGAGGAGAGTGTATTTCAGTGTTTGATTATTTCCGCTTCCCTGAATCTTTTTGTATTCTGCTCCCCCCCCCAAAGGGTTATTTTAGACAGTGTGCACTTCAGAGTTTGTAGTAGATTGCAGGTTGTTTGGTTATGCGAATGCTTTTGCAATGTATGTGTGTGTGTGCGTGTGTGTGTGTGAACATGCTGGCTGTTGTTTGCTGTACATGATGTTTCAATGTCTCTTTGCAGTGTTGACAAGGGAGGACTTGAGTAAAACACAGGTGAATTGAATAGTTGAATACTGAAAATATGTGACACACACACACAACTCTCAACACAGCTCCAAGGATTATTAGGAGAACATTCTCAAGTACTTTGGGTGTTAGCTGTAAGAAGAGTTTAGAAGATGCTGCTGTAGTGTGAAAACTTGAGTACTTTATCTCTTAAATTTTAAGTCAATACCGGTAGTTAATGAACAAAATCTATGTTTATTGTACAGAAATCTGCATGGGTGCATGCCAAAGTGTCAATATATGATTTTCTGCCTGTGCGAGTATCAATGAACATGTGTAGATATGAATGTGTAGGTAATAACCAAGCCACTATGTGTGTGCGTGTGTGGGTCTGCGCATGTGTGTGTCTCCTGCCACAATGTGAGCAACGACAATCGATGTATTTTATAGCTGCACAACTCCATCGAAAGGAGATTTATTAAAACAGAGAGGACTGGTCTGGCTCACTGCCACACATGCACACACACACACACACACACACACACACACACGCACACGCACACACACGCTCTATCACTCTAACAAGACTGAGATGTGAAGAAGACTGAAGGATTTACTTCTTGTGTCAAAGCTGACAAATTTTGACTGACTAAACAAAATGTGTACTATTCGACCTTGCAGTTGGTCTTTTCATACATTATACACACATTGCATTATCAAATAATCTGTTGGTTAATTAATAAGATTAAGATATTGTGGAAAAACAGCCGTAGAAATTTCCAAGAATCCAACGAAATGCGTTTCCTTATTGTTTTGTGTGTGATAGTGAATGATGATATTAAAATAGTATGCCATTTGACTAATCAATTGATTAACTGATCATTTCAAAATCTCTAAATATCTATATTGTCTGATAATGTCTATAAAAGGCATTGCAATATCTCTGTGTAAGTATATGAATGTATGCATGTGTGTAAGATGCCTGGTGCATCCGCATGCATAAGTGAAAGTTCACACACACGTGTTTTCATGTGAGTCAGACTGTTGTGCTTGAGTGCTAAGCGACGTAAGCTGTAATTTCCGAGCCTGCCCTTTTGTTCAAACCTGGGTATTAAGCCTTACAGGATAATATGCACTTGGCGAGTAGAACCCTGTATAACACACTGCTACACCCTGTCACAACATGCCTGCAGAGAGGAAGACAGAACCAGAAGGGGGTGGTGGGAGAGGAAGGGTTGGGGGGGTAGAGTAAGAAATTCAGAGATGGTTAAGAATGGAGAGAAAAGAAGGTGGTGCAGGGGACATTAATGAGGAGGAGCTCGTCAGCGCCGAGTTTTCTATCATTCCTCCCTGTTTTATGATTGTTTTCATTTCATTCATCAGTTCACTGCAGATGGTGTTCTTTTTTCTAAACAATCAATGTATTGTTCAGTCCATAAAATGTCAGCGTTTTGCTTCACACAGAGCATGATGGGAAGTGTAGTAACGCAAGTCAAAACATCCTCATCCAAAATGCAAATAAGAAAAACTCTAAGTAGATGATTTTTTTTTTTTTTTTTTGCAGTACTAAGCTGTTCAATGTCCTGTCAGCATGGTTTCCCATCTATAGGGTTTGTTGTCTGTTAATAATCCTTAGACAAGCAAACAAAAAAGGTTTTTGCAAGTGCAAAAAATTGCTTTTCATAAATGGTGTCCTAGTACCATTTACATGCCAAATGAAGCATATCAGAGTATCTTAAATTGCCTTGAACATAGCAGTATAAGGCATGTCCAGCTGCAGCGTGTGCTGTCGTTACAATGCTGTAAATCATAAAGGGAGTAAAGACCAAGCAAAAACAGCCAGTTCAAAATTTCAGCGCTAGGGTTGATGAGAGTGGCATGACAATAAAGTTTCATCTAATCTCATCTAATCTACTATGAAGTGAAATATTCATAAAATCATTCTATCCCAAGTCTTCACATCACCGCTCCTAGTTTAACCTTCTACTCTTCACTGCCTCTCTCCTCTTTTCTACCTGATATCTGATTTCTAGATTCGCTGCCTGTTCTCCTGAAGATGTGACACACCTAAAACAGCAGAGAAGGTGCAGGCAGCCGATGGAGGGAGGCAGTGGAGGAAAGGAAGGGGCTGACCCTACAGGGAGGAGGACGGCAGATGGAGATTGATGGAGGGAGAGATAGGGAGATAAAGAGAAACATGCCGTTGGGAGTGACAGAGGAGGGAGTGAGAGTGAGAGGGATGAGGGGCCTGCAGGCCCGAGAGCCACACATGGGTAAAAACAATTCCTCCACGTCGTTCTCTATCTCTCTTTCTCTCCCTCTCTCTTTCTCCCCCTTGCAAGACTCTCCTTGTGGGAGAGGAGATCAATTCTCGTCTAGTCTGCCTACGCCTCCAGGAGTTTGTTGCTGTTGTTGTTGTTGTTGTGTTGTTGAGTGTGTGTATGTATGTGCTCCTGTGTCTGCTTTTTTCTGCTGTGGGAGGCAGGAAGAGATTTTTTTGAGGTCTATCCTGCACCCGAGTGAGGTGCAAAATCCCCTCACTTCCTCCTTATTTCCCAACCCTTTCCTCTGCTTCTTTAACGTTTCCTTTTCTGTCTGAGTGACATCCATTCTCCAATCCCGGCCTCTCTTCCTACAGTCTCCCCTCTGCCCTCTACCTCTTTCTATTCCTGCCTTTTCTTCGCCTTCTAGTCTGTGCTCCTCTTCCTTCTCTTTCAGGGGGGTCTGTAAGTAATGGAGTCAGTTCAGCTGATCAGCCTGAGGCAGGAAGTCAAGCCAAGTGCAGAGCTGCTGCTGCTGCTGCTGCTGCTGTACGTGTGTGTGTGTGTGTGCTGTGTGCACGTATGCCAGAAATTCCACAGACAGACACATACATGCAAATAACGAGACAGAGAGACAGGAAGGTAGAGAGAGAGACACAGCGAAGAAAAGGATTAGGGAGCCCTGGAGCATCACTTGTCTTCCCCAAAGTTCCCCCAGAGAGAGGACACCCCTCTTCTTTGAGATATGTGGGGGAGACAGCAGAGGGGAAGGGGAGGCGGGATGGAAGGGGAGGTAAAGACGGAGGCAGAAGATGAAGGGATGCAGGAAAGGCACAGCTAAATATATCCCGGTATAGCATATTACTGCCATTTTCAACAAATTAGCATCAAACGGAGGGAAGAGCAACATTAGAGATCATAAAGAGCAAAACAACGAGAAAAGAAGAATGGTAATGTTAATGTAGGAATGTTGCAGCCACTGGGGAGGTTGGGAGGAGAAGAGAATCAGATCAGACAGGAAAGAAAGATTTAAAAAAAAAAAGAGAGAGAAGTAACTAAGAAAAGATATACATATTTTGAGATGCTGGCTAGACCACAGAGAAAAGAAAGAGACGGAAATAGATAAAACAGTGAGTGAAAGCCAGAAAGAAAGTGATACTGGGAGGAGAAACAGAGCAAGAGGGGAAATGGCGTAAGTAAAGGAGGTTCTTGGTGCTGCCATGCAAATGAAGGCGGCGCTGCAGCAATGCTAACTAACAGCAATTCACACTGTTGGACTCATCACTTATTAATGCTCTACGGCTCCCCCTCCCTCCCTCCCATCTCTTTCTCTCTCTCCCTCTCTTTACCCATTCCTCTCTCCCCTGCTCTCGCCAGGATCTCTCTTTTTTGTTCACTCTCTCGCTCGCTGTTGCTAGGGCCCGTGCACTCACGTGACAACAGCTGGGTAGGGGGCGCTGCAGTGGCACACAGCGACATGTGCGAGCGTGTGCGTTTCATGTGTGTTTTTGCATGCGTGCGCCGTGTGTGTGTGTGTGTGTGCGACAGAGTACCCTTCATTAGAGGTAAAAACGGAATCAGCCATTTAAATGATGGCGATGGAGATCAGAGGAGAGGAGAGAAACTGCTGAATGGATCTGTAATTGATTCACAGGCCTGGGCTACAGGCCACAGAAGAGCTCAACACATCTCTCTGTGCATCATGTCACTTTATTTTTCACTCGGTGCTTTTTAACAAAAACACATGCTGAAGGCTGTAATGAACATTATTGTCAAGGTTTGCCTTTCAGATTTTAAGGCTAAATGGATCACGGGCTCTCTGCAATACAAACCAGCAGTCTGTACAAATGGACTTCTCACAAACACTCACACATACAATACACTCACAATCTGTCTCACGAGCTACGCAGTCTTACTCCCACTGTCTCACAATCCACGTTTGCAGAGTGCACTCAACAAATTGTGAGTATGTGTGTGTGTGTGCGTTTCTTTCTTTCCTTTCTTTCTGCAGAGCATCCTCACTACAGGATGCCACAACGACGAGCAGACAGTGGAATACACCTACACATTCCTTATTTATACTCCTCCTCCTCCTGATTCAACTTTTCATTTCTGCTTTTATTCTCTTTTCTTTCCTTCCACTGTGTCGCCATCTATCCCCACATCATTAAATTCCTAATTTGACTAGCTCTCTTACACATGCACACACACACAAGTTGTCCCACATTCTGCAGTGCAAATGAAAGATGTGTACATCAGGGTATGCGTGAGGCATTGTGGGCGTGTTTTTGGTTGTCTATTTTAAAAGCTCTATCTTAGCTGTCTCGACAAAGTACAAGACATTCTTCTGTAATTTCTGAGTTTTACTGTTATCATTCCAAAACCACTTTTGTGATGGACGACTCAGTAGCACTGTGCCGAGAGAAAGAGAGCAAAAAGGGAAGAGAGCTATTTCATATTTTATTCTATAAACGCCCCTAGTCCCCTGTGGTTGGAGTGAAAGTCCCGTTGACAATGCATTGTTTTTTTGCTGCGCTTTATTCCCCAAAGGCTGCTGAAATCTACTGAGAAACAAGTACACACACACACACACACTAAACTCATAATTCTATACTCATCTCCTAGTAAACATACACCGAACTGAAATGTCTAACTTTTCTACCATAAAACAACACATTTCGATGCTACACTGACATATAATCGGGTGAATAGTGTCTCTGCAGTTCCCACTCTGCATCCCAAACACACCTGCACTACTGTATGTAACCTCGTACTGGGGACACAATCACTCTCGAGAAGTACGCAATGCTTCATGGCCAAGTTGAAGTCACGTACCACCAACTATTTTGCAGAAACTAGATGATATTTTATAGACAAAACGTTGGTTTTGTGATGTCCTCGGCTCTCTCTGATTTCATGAGCTTCCTGATGGACAGTGAAGTAAACTGCTGCGAACTATAGCCAGTGCTAATTCAATTTGTTAGCTGGGCTGCTGAGACTCTGAGCTCAGAGCACCGATGGAGTGTTAGTGTTTGTACCACAGGTGTGTTGCACTACCAGTTCAATGTTCTCTAAGTAATGTAATCTTAACATATACGGTGGTATTGCACTGGAGATGCAGGATCGCAAATATACCAATTTCTATCCTCCCATAATTTACTAAGCATATTTATTTTTATCTTTACCTGTTCCCAGAACGGTATGAACCAGCACAATCAACATTTCTACAAAGGAAGTCTGAGAATGTTTAATGATTTATTGCACATCAGTAGAGATGCACCTGTCTAAACTTTATTCATCAGTTATTTATGCATGACCTGGTGAGCAAACAAAGGACTTTGCAACAAGCTAGAAAACATGGCATTATACAAATCTACATAAGCGCATATGACTATGCTCAAATCAGTCCAGGAGAAGTGGTACAGATAGAAGAAACGTTCGAGGTCTGCAGCACATCAGCACCACGGACAGCTACATTTCCAAATGTTCAGGAATACTGTCTGAGGTACCACCACGGACAGCTCTGCTGCTGTGGCCCAAAATAGGAAAACCTTCTTGCGTAAAGTCTCATCGTAGGGGTCTCAGCGGTACAATGGTTGGCACATTTAAACTGTGTGTGTATGTGTGTGAGGTAGAGAGAGATAAAGAGAGAGAGAGGGGGTAATGTTAGCTACAGTAGATACTGTGGCAGAGTAATAAAATAGTAATGTGGCATATGGCCCAGTGCTACAGCCCAGCCTACCAGCAGTCACTCAACTCCCTACCAGAGACAGTAACAGAGCATCTAACATTGGTAAACAAGGTGGATGTGTTTCTGATGGGTGAAGACGGTGTAATAGATGCACCATATAACGAAAGGGCATAATAGTTGATCTGACGGTTTAACAAACAAGCAGCAATCATACACTGTAGAAATCTTGTAAGCAGCCAAACATACAAGCAGATCAGCGAAGAGAGCACAAACAGTGACACACATGGCATCCTGTTGTGTATCTATAAGATATAAGTCAAAAGAAAACGGTTGCAATAATAGTGAAGTAATAACTATGATTTCTTAAACTACATAAGAAAGCATAACAAACTGCATCTATTGTATCGTGCAACTGAAAAATATTCATGCATATGCATACAAGAATAAGTCTTTGGCCACCCGTGACTCATTAGATTTTTACAGTGTTCGCTGTCTTAGTGACCTCACTGCGACTATCTACTGAAATAATCATACTAATAATTAAGTTTAGGCAGTTTGAAACTATTTTGAATGGTCTCCAAAAAATAATGGCTTTTATAAGCCCGAGGACAAAAAAAAAAAAAAAAAAATCAGTGGTTTGTTTTAACTGTGTCTTCACGCAGGCTTGCCAATCCTAAATTCATCAACTCTGCCTCGGCTGAAGAGCACCATTTTACAGAAAGGTACATCGTAAAATATGCAGCACACTATAATAAAACCGACCCTTATTTGCATAACAACAGCATACGCATGCCAAAAACGCCTGTATGCAGAGATCACATGAAGAAAATATGGAGAAAAGAACAGATCTTTTAAATGGGGAACAGGTAAAGAGGAGAGAAAAAGAACGAAAGGAGTCAGTCCTGATTTCTCCTCCTCCACTCCGCCCCCCGGCTAATTTATTTGATAATTACCAAGGGCCCATTATGGCTGATTTCAAGGAGGCACTGGGAAGGCCTACTAAAAGCTATTTCATTTGAGCTGCTAATACTGTATCTAAGCTCCCTCCTTGCGTCATACATATACCCGCACACACACAACACGTACTGTACACTATATAAAACATGACTTATACAACTGTGAGTCCATTCAGTCCCAACATGTAATTAACACCCTCACCCCACCCTCACTCACATCCCGAAGCAGGGCCGTGTGCAATGTGTGTTTGTGTGCAGGCAGTGTAAGTGCACACATGCATGTGCACCAGTGCAGACATGCATGTCTGCTCGGTGTAGGGGCAGGGGTGAAGGATAATAACGATTGGATTCTAATAAAATGTTCTCATCCTCCTAAATCCCCCTCCTGCCCTCTCCCCTTACCTGCCATATTAACACCCCCATTACAAGGGCAGATGAATGAAAATGAACAGAGCTGTGGTGTGATTCCCCGAGTGTCAAATCAATACCACTCCCCTCCTCCTCTGTTCCTCTCCCGCCTCCCAACCCGCCCTCTCTCCCCTCATCCTTTTCTGTGCTGCTATAATTTTCCTATTCTCCTCTCCTCTGTTGGGTCTGAAGAATTGACATGTGTTTGACAAAGGGAAATCTACACCTAGCGACAATAGGCTCTCTCCCTATCTGAGCCACTCTCTCTCTCTCTCTCAAGTATGAAATGAATGACGCTTGCTCCTATCTTCTCTCTATTCACATTCAAAGTAGTCTATAATAGTTAAGTGCTACCGAGAACAAGCCAGACATAGAAAGAGCCACAAGGACGACATATTACTGCCGCTTTCTTTGACTCAACCAGAGACAAAAGCTTGTGTAAGGAATGAGAAGAGGTTATGTCAAAATAACAGGAGACGGTTAATAAAGATGAGTTGTGTGACTTTCACAGGCTTTGTCTCTTCTTCTCTCCTTATGAGTGCAGGACACACATGGTTACCAGAGGCAGACTAATTGAAGGGGAAACACAGGATACACACACACTGCCTATTCTTATCTCTCTACAAGTGTTTCGGTTTTTCCGCCTCAACCCTTGACCTTCTCGTCGCTCCTCTCCTCCCCTCTTCGGTCTGTTTACCGGGTTCAGCGTGATGCGGTGACCTGAGGAAAGGTATGCAGAGGACTAATGCACTCATTAAAAAGGTATGCTTCACCGTCAAATGCCAGCTGCCGCCCTCCCCGACATCACCACCACGTCTCCTGTTTTCTTTGTCTTTTCCTATCTCGATATCTATCGGTTTCCTTGGTTTCTCTGTTCTCTACCTCTGTCTCTCCTCCTGCTGCTGTCTCTCCGTTTCTCTTTCTATATCTGTTGTTAGAAGGTGACACCCCTTACACCCACACACCCCTCATCCTCTCTGAACAACTCATGCTTGAGACTAGAGAGAGAAAGAGAGAGAGAGAGGAAGAAGAAAAACAAATAAAGGAAATGGAAAAATGCACTCATCCAAACCAAAAGAAATAGAAAGAAGAAAAAAAAAATCTGATAATCTGTCTGTTTTTATCATCAGCCCACTCCCCGTGTCTTCATCTCTGTCTTTCCCTCTGTAATGGTTAAAGGCCTCTACCACACTAATTGGAACGGTCATAAATATTCAAGCAGCAAAATGGAGGCTGGGGTGGATGTCTGGATGAAGTGATGAGGAGAAAATTGTTAGGAAAGTAAGACAGAAAGGAAAACATACTAAAATAAGAGCAGCTAAAATGACACAAAATCACCCTGCCTTCCTCACGACTGCTTGCATGTTCTGTTGATGATGATGTTCTGCAAGTCAAAGCGCACAAACACACAACCGAATGGTTCCAGCTACATTTACCTGCGACTGCATTCGGTCACTGACAGTGACACATACATGCATACAAACAAATACTCCAGACTTGTCAACATGCATTGTGTCGCTTTCGTCTTTAATTATTTACTCTCATAGATAATGGATAGGGACATGCTCGCCAGTCATGAGAAGGCTAACGGGACATATCTAATGCATTATAAACATCGCTATGCACACATACACGCGGAGTGAACTCTGCTAAAGCGTGACCTTATTTCTGCTGTGGAAAAAACACAAAAACAACGGTGTGTGAACAGTCTAATTTCACACACAGGTTGGTTCTGTGTGATTGTCATCCATTATGGAGAGGAAGACACAGCAAACAGGGAGAAGACCGATCATGGATACTGTGAAGGGAGCGCGTTGACATCTGTTTAGGTGCTGTTTAGTTTCCACCATCAACATGCGGAAAGTCAGTGATACCGTGTAAACGCAGGTATCTGCGCCTTTGCCTGTGCCTTTGCGTACAAGTCTGTGCGTGAGAGAGAGAGAGAGAGAGAGACCAGGAGAGTGCCGGCACACATGTGATAAACTCTCACACAAATCAATAAAGCCTTGCCCTTTGTAGAGCTATGTTGTCCTCAGTGGGAGTACTACAGTGCCACAGCATGTAAGCAGCACCACAGTGACACATACTGAATCTCAGGGAGCAGGGGGTCACCGGGGAGCGGGGCCTGTGTGCGGCTGAGTGCACCTTGCATGGCAGGCGGATGTGAGGAGCGAGGGAAGGAGGGAGTGGGGCGGAGGTAGAGGGGAGGAGGGAGAAGGCCTGCGATTCTCCTACGCATTCCTCGCCTGGCTCCACCATGATGATGCACCCTCACCACTGTTGCTGGGCATCTTGGCGACAGAGACCCAAAAGAGGATGAAGAGGAGGAGAAAAAGGAGGAGTCAAAGGAATGAGGGATGATGGGAAGCAAAAGAGCTGCGGAGACAGATGTTACAGATTGGAGTGGAGTAGTGGTGACATGCTAAAAGCGGGTCCCCCAGACGTTGCGGGGAGGCCTGAGGGGCCAGGAGCGCCCGAGGTATGTGCTTGGAGGAGCGGAAGGGAGTGGGGGGGAACCACAGCAGAGCAGCAGCCTCCCTGCCTGGCTGTCTCTCTGTCTCTTCTGCCTCACTGCCCCCCTACACTCTGTCCCACTTTAGCCCAATGTCACTGCCAGACCAAGGGGGAGGAGATAAAAAAAAGAGAGAGAAAGAGAGAGAGAGAGAGAGAGAGAGAGAGAGAGAGAGAGAGAGAGAGAGAGAGAGAGAGAGAGACAGTGAAGGAAGGAAAGCTAAGAGGGACTAAGAGGGAGACAAAAAGGAAAGACAGATGGAGGACTAAAGCAAAAAAGATGGAAGATCCCAGGGAGGATGATGATGATGAGGACACTGATGCTGGAGGAGACTATTGGGAGTCCAACTAAGGTGTCATTTCATGCTTTCAAGTATCTGGATTTTCTCTCTCTCCCTCTCTCACAATCCCTTGTCTGGGAATTCTTTTGTCTCCTTGTCACACAAACATACTCCACTCAGCATATGTAGAGTTACACAAGCAGTCAAGCACAAAGTCCCCACTGCAAATACATGCATGTGCGAGCGCACGTCTGCACACAAACACACACACACACACACAGTGGCTAGTCAGGCATGCTCTGCGGTCTTGTCAGCTGATCCAGCGTCCCATGGCATGGTGATGTGTGATTCTTGGAGATAGGCATGCTTAACAGGACAGCAGTAAAACAATCCAAACGCTTCAGTAAACACCATGTTTCTTTCCCTTTGCTGCGCTTTGATACTGTTAAATTTATTAACTGTCCTACATTCCACTTACCATTACAGATAGCTGCGGCCCGCTGGACACACACAATTTAGCACTGGCCTTTACACTATAGCAGTCATAATAAAGATAGTAAGTGTGAGGTTGAAAGCAGTGGGAGGAAATACAATTCTATATACAAGTTGTTAAAGGAGGGCTCCACTGATTTAATGTTACACTCCTATAACACTGTTAGACTCAGGGACAGAAGAAAGGATCAAAACTGATGCAGCAGAACCAGATACATCAACTTTTTTGAAGTCCACGCATTCTTCTTCCATGTCAAAAACGTGGAGCCTACATTACCCACAATGCAACACAGACGGCTGCGTGAGAGATTCTGTCGTGTAACGCTAAAAGCAGCTAACGTAGCCTCAAATGATTTGAGGAGTAAGTTACAGAGGACTGGTACGCGTTTCTAATCCTAAACAGAAGTTAAAATTATCTGCTAACTTTGTTATGCACCTACTTTCCTTTAAGAAACATTCAGCCAAAAACTCATGCTGTCGGAAGCATATACTGTATATATAAATATACAAGCAACCTTGAAAACATGTGAAAATAATGTTGGTCTTTGAGCACAGAGACATTGTTGACCCTGGATGAAGTTCTCGGTGTACTCTGCACAATCATTTTGATCTATTTAGGTCTAAAAATCAAGACTTTTTTACCCATGCAGCAAATGAGCAGAGTAAAAGAACATGCAGGACATAAATTAATTAGTCTCAGAAGATAATTTAGCTCCAGATGTTTTACTCAGAAATGAAATGAATTGCTCTTCATGGAAATTAGGCTTCGGTTCACATTTAAGAGCACAGATTGTACATGTTCAGATTCATATGCATGCAGGGTAGAACCGGGCAATTACAGATTAGGGAAGTGTGATTAGAATGATTATATTGCATTATCATTGCAAACCACTGCAATGCTCAAAACTGAAGAGTCCTCTCAAGCAGTTTAACCTTGTTTTTCAGACACAGTACAACAACAACACAAATGCAGCCATTCTGCAGTTCACAAATGGATCCATTCAACATTTTAATAATGTGATCTGATGTCCATCCATCCAGACTTTAAAAGCATCTCTGACAACAACAAACTCGCCATCCTAATGAAACTGTAAGAATAAGTTCTAGCAAGAAGACTATTATCATTGTCATTTTCTCATCTCTCAGACTCTCCACGTTTAAACCACCGTATCTGCTGTCACGGAAGAGAATGCCACTTATTTTTTTCCCTTTTCTTTCCAGGCAGGAGCTCTGAGCTGGCTACACATCAAAGGCTTTTCATCCAAATAAAATAAGTTTATAGGCTTACGACCCAAATAAACTGATTTTATATATAGGGTCAACACCAAAAGATCATTAAAATATAAAAATAAAGCACCACATTTTTCTCACCCTTGGTGTCTTCCCTGACTTAAGCGGCAGCGTACAGGATCACAACACCTTCATCCATCATCGTTTCATCCTGAGGTCCTTAAATCTCAGTTTGGCCAACCTTTTTTTTTAGCTCAGACAACTGCAGTTCAACCCGCCTTTGTCATGTTGTTGTCCCACCCCACCTCACACCTACCAACAGACACACTAACCTCACTAGAGACCACTTTAAGAGGAGTTTACACATCAGGAAATTCACCTACGTCAGCATAACATGCACATCAAGTAATCGCAGTCCCTGGACTTCTTCTCAAGGCAAGAAAGAGCTTAATGACAGAAACACACTCACGACCTGGCGTCGACATTGACTCTCTCTTTTCTCATTATTAACTTAATCAGATTTTAATTGTGATTTGTGTGTTGTGGTCCCCTCCTCACACTGTTGGGACCCTGGATGTGTCCCGTTAATGATCTCTCTGGGTACAGATGCATATGGTTGCAGCCATGTAGAACAGAGCAGGATAGCGTGAAAGCGCAATGGCAATCTCCTGGCCCTTGCCCGTGCCCCCACCGCTTACCAACATCTAGGTTTTATGACAGAAAACCCACCTCCTCCTCCCGCTCTGTCCACTGTCCAATCCCTGTACAGTCCTCAGCATCCCTCCCTAAAGAGTGGGAGGTCTCATCAAGGGCTGGCACTGAGATATGGCAGTTTGGCTAGAGGTGGCATTTGCCAAGGTCATTCAGCATATCTGTGTGTGTGTGCCACCATCTCTGCTGCATGAGAGAATCCCAACATACTATATTTGGATATAAGAACAGCGCAGACATTGGCCATTTTTGTATTTCAGTTTAGAATGCAGTATGCAGAGTAGAGGCCATCTTATGAGACTGCTTAGCTGTCTGCCTGAAGTATAAGGAAAGGCAAGGTTTGCTACTGCTGCTGCTGCTGCTTGGTTTTAATGGGCCAGCAACTGAAGCTGAACCTCAAATCATCATAATGAGAGAGAATGAGATCCACATACGCAAGGGGGAGGAAGGGAAGGTAGATAAGGAAATCGGGGAGAGAGAGAGAGAGAGAGAGAGACAGAGAGAGAGACAGGAGAGGCAAAGAAACAGAGGGGGGTGGAGAGAAAGGGAGAGATAAGGAGAGGGGAAAGAGGGGTGAGAAATGAGAGAGATTCCTCTGCATCTCTGATTTGCTTGGGTGATATTCATCAGAGCAACAGAGCGTAGGGGAGGAATAGATGGAGGGAGGCGGCAGCGCGGGAGGAGGGAAAAGAGAGAAAGAAAGCATAAGTATTTTTTGTTTCTATAAGCCATTTATTTTTATTAAGCTTCCCTGCCTGTCCTTGTAGCCGCTTCCTGTGCTCTCCTCCGGCTTGTATTTGTTTATGTTTGGTTACAGGGGCATGCCTATAGCTATATTTTATGAGCGTAAAGCAAAGTGCTGCAACAAAATGTCCAGATTTCTATATTATTATTATTTAACGGTTTCACTATAAAGACAAAAAACAGATTATTAAAATTTTCCCTACCTGGTTTCTCTGATATTTCTTTTATTTTAATTTACTTCTAATTGGCATTAAATGATGAAGCTGGTGACGTCAATGGTGTGTGTAACCAAAGCCGGATATAGCTTATTCCTAAACTATTAAAAAACATATAAATGAGTCACACCATCTCACAGAGTGACATGTTCCTTCATTATGATGAATACGGCCACTGTAGTTTATTTTGAGTCAATCCCACACTTACCACCCTGCTGCCTTAAATACTCACTAATGCACCAAACGCGTATTCATTTGCACCCGATATGAACATAAATGCGCATTTACTCCTGTTTATAACCTGTTAGAGAGTTGCATCTTTACTGGGGATGAAAGGGCTTGTGGCAGAAATGCTATAGACAAGCCAGAGAAGTCAAAAAGTACTGAGACCAACTCAGTCAGTCATACACAGAATGATATGCCTTATTCTGGACTATTTTAATTTGTGTGCAGTGGTCAGTTGGAATAAGAGCGCCTAAGTAACATGGAAGGTGACGGTGATTATAATTAGCCACGGTTTAAAAAGCTTCAAGCTGTTAGAAGAAAAAAAATAAAACAAAGCTGAAAAATATTAAGAGACCGGGTGCAGTGCAGTGTGGGAGAAGAAGAAGCTGAGAAGAGGATGAGGGACGCAGGGAGGGGAAGGAGAGTGGGAGAGTGAGGGAAGGAGGGGGAGGGAGGCAGAAGAGAGGGAATGTGACAGAGTGGTGACAGAGGGAGAGAGCAGAGCGCCGTGTGTGTCAGGACTGTGTGTGTCTCTGTGCTCCTGTCCCCAGGCGCAGGCAAACATTAGCTGCATTAAGTGAGCTGACAGGTCCCTCCCCATTACCACTACTGGTGGCCCAGGGAGGGAGAGGGAGAGAGAGGGAGAGAGGAGAGAGAGGAGAGAGAGAGAGAGAGAGAGAGAGAGAGAGAGAGAGAGAGAGAGAGAGAGAGAGAGAGAGAGAGAGAGAGAGAGAGAGAGAGAGAGAGAGAGAGAGAGAGAGAGAGAGAGAGAGAGAGAAATTGAAGACACTGGTTCTTACCAACTGTCTGTAAAATTCAAAACACAAGATGTGTGTCCCCTTCCGTGCACATACACTCAGATATATTATTGTGACATATTTGCATAGAAACAGTGTCTGCACAGAACAATTTTGATAAATGTTTTAATGCCGGCTGCAAGCACCCTGACAAGCTAAAGTAACACACAAACATACAAAGTCTTTACTCTAAACTCCTGCCACCACACCGCACACTCAGTCCAAATTCCCTCGGTGTGCAGAAAAACACACTCCATATATCACACACGCTGACAGCCATGTACTGTCTCTCATAAGAAAGTGTAACGGAGTTTCTATATGTGCGTCCGCGTGTGCGCGCTGGTGCGTCTGCGTGTGTTTGTATGTGTAGTGTATCATTCCTTCTCTACTTAAATATTGATTGTTGTCTTGTCTGGGGTTCAGGGTTAAAGACCATCTGCTGCCTCCACCCTTCAATTATTCAGTCACACCACCACCAACCCTCTCCACCCCAACACACACACACATATACACACAAATTAGTCCCTGGGGTTGTATTTTCTTTTTTCACTGTGTCGTAATAGCCTACCACCGTGCATACTACGCTATACTACGTAAAATTGCTGAGTTATCTGTTACTGTCATTCCGTCTTCATATTGCTTCATGACAACTTAATGCACACACACACACACACACAGTACAAATACACACTGTCCATTACACGAGTTTAACTGCTCACAGTGGAGTGGCAGGAGGTCGGCCCCTGCTCGCTGAGAAAGCAGTACTCTGTGGGGGGGCTCGGAGTTAACATCACACTGTGGTGAGGCCAACTCCTCTGACCTGAACAAGAGCACCGAGAACAATAATGAGATGAAGGAGGAGGAGAGGAAGAGTGAGTGAAGGAGGGGGGAGGGAGGGAGGCAGGAGGGGAGAGCGCAAAGAGGACAGAGGGGAAGGATGGAGAAAGTTTAATAGTCGCAGAAACCGAGTGTGTGGGAGAGAAGCAAAGCAGTGAAAGACAGGAGAAGGCAAGAGAGGTTGTTGACCTCTGGCTATGGAGCTTGTCGCTATAGTGCAGGCAGGGGGGGAGAGAGAGAGGGGCGGTGGGTGAGCGTGGGGAGGGGGGGCTTGTTTGTTAGTGAAGATGTTTTTCCTCAAATGCGATGTCTCCGCGCTGCAGTCTGCGAGCGTGCATGTGTGTTTGTGTGTAATCTCCCCGGGCAAATCCCTCTTTAGCCAAAGCAGGGAAGAATAGAGAAGAAAAGGAAAAGCCATCTTTATCCAAATCCAATTGCAGCTGGAAGGAGAGAGTAGAGTGAGGGAGGTGGAGGAGGAGAAAGGAGGAGGAGGAAAGACGTTGTAATTTGTCTGAGGGATTACAAGGAGTGCTGGCAGAACATGACTGCTGACTGCGTGCATGCGTGTGTGTGTGTGTGCGTGTGTGCGTGTGCATGCATTTGTGTGTGCGTGCCATGGCCTAACCCCATGAATTCAGAGCATAACAACATCAGAGACAGTATTTTTGTAACAGAACTAGAGCAGAAAATAAAGAACATTTCTGTACAGCGCTGCTCACTCCAGGTAAACATCAAACCCTCCGTGTGACTCAATTCATAATAACAGCTCGGAGGTTGACTTGGAGAGCAGAAGACTGGCCCTCTGTTTAGCCCAAAGTCATTATTACTTATAATTGTCTCTTTCATAATAGATAAGAGTTCCTTTGGCTCCACTTTCATGACATTAGCGGTGCCATAAAAACACAATTACACATTCATATCGCAACTGAAGCAAGCTAGACACAAGACTGTGACTCTACAAGGCCAGAAATATGGCATCAGTGTAGCAGCAATATGGCAGCCATCAAATCTAGGTTAACATCAAGCGCGTTCTTGATCACAGCCAAATATATACTGTAACCACACTGGGGTTTGTTTCTAAAAGCTGCTTCCATCTTGGATCCAAATCCAAGTTGGTAATTTTCTTGTTCATTAAATTATGAACCTACTGAATGTCTTTCTGAACCTTTAGTGTTTTATCTCTTTTTTTTTTAATTGGCGTAGAACAATAATCAAAACATTCAGTTAGTTATTTATCTAAATATTAAATATATAATCTATGTTGGAAAGCTTGAGCTTGACCTTTTTAGACCCCTAGGATCCAAATTTGACAAGTGGATCCAATACTAGTTTCAGAGTTAATAAAATGCTATCAAGCAACCAACTCACACACACAGAAAATATGACTGGGCGCACAACAAATAGGAATAAAGCCACTAGCAGCCACTCGTAAATCCTTCAAATTTAAAGAGGTAGCCAGACTGCTAAAGGGTTAGAGAAAGGAGAGAAAGAAAAGAAACAGCAGGAATGGAGTGAGGGAGCTGGAAAATGATTGTGGAGGAGAGAAATGGGCTTTGGGCCAGAGTTTGGGTGCCATGGTTTGATGTGATGTGACTGTACGACACACAAGAACACATTTATCTGCCTGGAGCAGGGTAAGAGTTAAGGACAGTGGAGTCAGATAAGTGTCAGTGTGAAACAACATCAGTGTCTTTCTCTGTCTCTGTGAGTGACAGTGATACAAGGCAGCCTGCCCCTTACACATATACACACACACACACACATGCTACAACACAAACACACACACTAACACAGGTACCCAACGGCTCTATGCAGGAACAGCTGTTTTGCTGTGACACACAGCATACACTGCACATCACATCAGATACACAGCAGCTCCTTACCCAGAAACTCATGGACCACAATGACACGCAGATACCGTTGCTTGCTTCACCAAATGCTGACACACTCTTCCAGGCATTTTATACTGTCAGGTTACATTTACCAGATACACACTCACACACATCTATGTACAGCATTGTCCTGCAGTATCCCGAGAGGACACGCGGTAAAATGGTGCACCTAGAGTACATGCTAAAAAAATAGAGATACAGTAGAAGTAGTTTTGGACAATGTGACAATGGGATTACAGAGATGTGTCAAACTGTGGAGAGTTTGAGGTGCATCATTTTTACCAAAGTAGAAATACCTTCGATATCTGTGTTTGACTGAAGCCACTGTGGCAATGTGGTAGCAGGGCTGTTAATAAGTCTGGATGGGCTAATCTATACCAGATTATTAAAAAAATATTACATTTGTATTGTTATATATATTATATTATCATGCAAAATTCCTACAGATATCACATCATATGTATGGGTTCTGAATACCACTTCTATCTTGAATCAGTTTCCACTTACAGTAATGTATTTTATTGGATTCGGATTGGTGAAATACTTTGTTCCAAAAACATGTAATGAGAGCAGCTGCATATCCTTTGAACTACCATAAAGGTGAAAAATACTGTATCAAGTGAGCTTGAACTAACAGGTACTATAACAGTTTTGGTCTCTATGGCTAATTTCACCATTCATGATAACTGTACTGGGGGTGACTTTTTATAGAACTCACCTGTTCAAATTGTATTAAAGCATAAAGTTACACATCATTTACAGCATGGTCACACTGGTACAGATGGCTTATTTGAGCAGCCAGGCGTCATTCAGCACACCTGAGGTCCACCGATGATCCACGCCTTTGTCGATTTTTAGATTAGCTGGCAGTAGAGGCAGTATAGCCAACATGGCAGTGGCCACAGTGTATTTTCAGCTCCAAAACCAAGTGGTCACATCACTAATGTGCTGTCTGTTGTTTTTGCTGTCATTGGTGAATGCAAATAAGGGTTAATTTTGCAGCAGAAGTGTAGTGTTCTTGCATGGCTCCACCTATTGCTCATATAATCGTGCTCCTACAAAGGATGCCTCACTAAACTTGCTAGCAAAAGACACGTTTGTGCTCTCTTTCACTCTTAGAATGTGGTAGACTCACACATGAACACACAACCACATAACACATTTGCACACACACACACACACACACACACACACACACACGTTCAATGAGGACACATTATACAAATGTGTTATTGCAGTATCACTGCAGTATCAAGGTGATACACTGCAAAATATTTTTTTCTGCTTCTTCTTTGCTTTCCAACAGTCTAATGAGTCAACAGGCTTCTGCTTGTATGAAAACGTGCACTGCAATCAATCTTTAGATGCGTCAAAGAATGCCCTACAGTGAGTACAACAATTGAATAAGCTTGGCTCAGTAGGATAAAAAAGCAGCTTCAACGACACTTTTTGTGATCATGAAACAGTCAAAGAAAATGTGTAGTATAAACACGTAGACAAAAGTTACATAAATGAGAAGCTGGTAAGGTAATTCGAGGTAGTTTGCATGTAATGTATGAGTATATGCTGGGCAACAAAGCTGTTTGCATGAAAAGAGATGTTCTTTCACCATTAGGTTTCTGCAAGATCACCAACATATACGATGTCCTGGAGACGATGGTCACCAAAGTCACCACAGAATCATGGCCCTGTAATCCAGACAGTCGGGGGGAGATCCTCAAGTCCAAGGGCAGCATCATCATGCATAGGCAGGCATGGAAGTCTGTACTTGTAGTCTATACTACAAGTCTATACGCAATCATCTGCTGCACTGGGGAGCCCGAGGCATGTGAGCTGGAGTTCAAGGCTGCATCTTTTGAAGGGAAGATGAGGATATCCTTGGCCACAGGTAAGTGTGTAGCTGCTGTGTTGCTCTTGCATGCGTTAGTGTTATTGCTATAGATAATGTGACTTTTCCAATTAATACAGATGTGCACAGTTCAAGAGCATTTGCATTTATTTAATTATTCTTAAATATTTCCATGTTTTTTGCCGTTATGCAACAGTGCATAAGCTACGATGGCATGAACGTGTCTTATAAACAAACAAAAACAAAGCATTGAGGTTATGTAAATAAAAGCAAAATTACAGTCATGCATTGTTGGTTTCCAATATGAGTTTTCAAAATCTTTGAAGCCTGATGAATGATTGAACTAGACTTATTATTTCAGTATTTCGGCAGACCTGACATTGCTAAGCTAATTTTACCAGTCTAATACACTGTATGCATTAATAGCTATGTAAAAAAAAAAATCTGAATTATTAAATAAAATCTTTTCTAGTTCTTTTCGCTCTCCTGTTGCTCAAGTAAACCTGTGCTACTCTCTCACAAAGCTACAGGTAGGCTTTAAATGACCGGAGGAGATTCTGAGTGCATTTCTATGTTTCTCCCCTCTGCCCCATCGCCTGTATGGGATGAAGGGATAGAGGTAAGGGAAGAACTGAAAGAGGGAACAACAGAGAGGAAAGACAAAGAATGTAAGCCCCCACAGCAGCACTTAAAGTAAGTCTGCATTATTGATGAGGAGACAAAGCGAAACATTTATTTATCATCGAGGATGTGTAGAAGCTAAGCCGATCCCTGCAGAGCTGAGAGAGAGTGAGAGACAGACAGAGAGAGAGAGAGAGAGAGAGAGAGAGAGAGAGAGAGAGAGAGAGAAAGTGAGGGTCAAGAGACAGAAAGAGGCCATGTTGAAAGAGAGATGTCTAAGGAGACTTGAGTGTATTTTTTGTGTGGGTATACAGTGGAAGGTCAAGTCTAAGATGTGTCCTGTGTATTTTCCTTGGTCAGCTGTGGGATTTCCTCAGGGCTGGAGGATCAAGACCGGGCCAGAGAATTATTTATGAGTCCTAAACAGGCTTCCATACTACACTGGTGTGCTTAACCCTCCACTACACTAACTTTGATGTTCAACCCTTTGCACACTGTTCCCGTCTTTGTTCTCTGTCGTGATTTTGAAAATTAAAATAAAAATAGATACAGAAGGTCTTTTTATGGGTTAATGTCTCTATTATTGTATTATTTGAACATTTATTCATTTTCCAGAGCCCAAGGTGACTACTTTGAATTGCTTCTTTTGTTACATAAAGAATCCAAAAAGCAAAATATATTCTACTTCCAATAATATAAAATAGAAAAGTGTCTTAAGGTCACATTTATATGCATAGAAATTAGTATTTTTGCTTTCATTGCTATCAGCTAAACATCAAGCAAGTTCAACAACATAAGACATAGCAGCCAGCTAATTTACTTACTAGTCCAACAGCAAGAAGCGTCTTTCAGCTTTATTTCACAGAGCTTTCCTCGCAGACTAAAAGTCAGACTAAAGTTAACTTTCAGCAAAAGCCACTACTTCGAGGGGAACAGTGTGTGTCCATAAATCGGCAGTGAGTGCCTCTAATGTAACTCTGTCCCCAAGATGCAATCAATACAAGTAAACATCCATACAAATGCACCAAAGACAACAGAGGCAGTAGAGATTTCAAATCCGTTTTCACAAAAGGTAACACAAGAACACATGATAAATGAACAAGCAAAGTTTGTATTGCTGGTAGTTAGGACAACTCCACCATTAACACTAGTTACTATAGTGATTTGGCTTTGTATTAGAGGATCAAATTGTCACCTGTAGGAACACTTCCCTGGACGTCAGATTAGGCATGATGTTTGGTTTAAATAATGCACATTGTTCGGCTGTGACTGATGGATTTGCAGGGAACTGACGTGTGAAAGTGGCTGAGCATGAATGTATGAATAGTGCAATTTTATGGACATGGCTATACATTGTGTGTGTGTTGTGTGTGTGTGTGTGTGTGTGTGTGTGTGTGCAGGGGAGGCCGTCAGGGGATAAGCACTCAATAACAGCTGACACTGAGCTGCCCTCTGCTCTCGCTCACACAAAGGACTATGATTATATTACTGTTTGACTGCCCACCACCCCCACCAAACCCACCGACCCCCGCCCCTCCCTCCATCCCCTCATCATACCCTATACTGCCAAGCCCTCTGTGCACTCAACGGCTAAGATAATTACCACTATTGTGTGTCACACACATACACACACTCCCATGCAAAGTGTGCCACGTGCTTGCCAGCTCCCCCATCTGTCCCCTACCCCCCCCCCCTTTTTTCCCCCCCTCTCGGCTCTCTTTCTCCGCTTTTATCTGTTTTTGTTTCTGCACCTATTGACATTCGTTATTTGGCAGGAAAGGGGAAATCCACTACAGACGGGGAAAGATTGATGGAAAAAGACATGTAATTTCTTACTACTTACACTGATTCAGTGTTGTACAGTCGGCTGTTGATCCTGTTGATACAGTTGTTGTCAGCCGGTCAACATACTCGGTGGCGTTAAATTTGCAATAGAATGCCGCATCAGTACTCTGATGGACTTATCACTGAATATCAATATTTTTTCCAATACCTGATTGTCTGCTCGACTAATTCAATTTCTCCTTAGCCTACAGCATGTCCCTTGCATCCTTTAACCTTTCAATTTACTCAAGAAGGAAAGAAAAGAAGCACAGGAATTCAGAGCACAGGGTAGAGAATAGCGTGCGACAGTCCTCCGATGTCCCCTTTCTTTCAGTTCCTCCTTCCTTTCTCTCCTCTTCCAGTTAAACTTTAATGTGTTTTCCCGCTCAAGTACTCAGGGAAACTCCTCAGAAATGGCTTTGGTTGCAGAAACACCAGAGTGGTTGTAGTGTGGCTTCTCTGTGTGTGTGGCATAATTGTAAGAGAAAGAGATTTAAGTGGTTTAGTAGCCATGCGTGTGTGTGTGGGGAGGTGTGGTCACAATATGATGTTGGAGTGGTGTTTACATGAGCGAACGAAGCCACAGACAAATGTAGCCATTAATACCAAACCATTTTTTACCATTTCCTCCATGTGCCTTTTTCCTCATTCGTCCAATCAGTCTCCTCTACCTGCAGGAACAAACACACACGCACTCTCTCTCTCTCTCTGCGTTGAAGGTTGAGGTGACCACCTTGAGAGTGTGTAATTGTTTAATAGCCTGAGAGCTCCCATGTCTACCCCAGAGGCCTTTGCTCGCTGAAGATCGATCAAATACTCTGGCTGCCGGTGACAACTTCGAAGACACACACAGGCAAAGGGGCTAACAGTGAGTGCTGCTGGAAAGATGGACGGAGACAGTTAAAGGAAAAGAGAAAGAGAGAGTGAGAGGAAAGAGGAGTATCTCCCTTAGCGGCTGCCATGTGGCTTTAGCCATCTGTTGGCAGAGTCTAAATTAATTAGCTCCATTCATTACTAGTTTGCAAGAGGCCTGCAGTCTAAACCAGACACCAGCTCTCCAACTTCCCTTTCTCACAACCTCTTCTTCTGCTTTCACCCTCTCACACAACTTATAATCTACCCCGATGCTAAATTTAACAAATTTAAAGCTCCCAATTGGACAAAAACAAACCCACAATTAGTTTGTCAGTTTGTAAAGATAACTATATCCGAGGGCCACTGGCACGGTTGCCCTCTCTTAAGGTGTGTAGAGAAAGAACACAATTCAAATACTGACGCTGCAGCACTGTACACAAAGTCAAAGGAAAGACGCAGGTGGATATATACGTAGACACGAATTTGCATGGCTGGCATGACCTGTGGTGAGGAGGACGCACTCAAGTTTCAGGTTTCAGGTTTATTTGTCATGTGCAGGTTAACACAGGGTCAACAATACAATGAAATGTGTTGGACAAGAGGAACCAGTCAGCTCAGCCTTGAGAGTGCAGTCAGTGCATGTGTTGCTAGTTAGCTTAGCTAACATCTGTTCCGTTTTGTACTGGCTCAGTTTCACAGAAATGACGCGCCGCATACTAGCTGAGAGGCCACTCAGTGGGGGGAAAAAGCAATAATAAGCAAATTTAAACTATATACACTTCCCTCCGTTCCCTCTTCCTTTACATTCCCTTTTATCTGTTTTACTGCTCTGCGTGGTTACTAGAGAAGTGCTGCTTGAGAATGGCTACAAATGTTAAGGATTGTAATAAAATTAAGACTAGGAAAAACTCTAAATATTAATTTTTTGGGGCCAGAAAATGAATTCTAAACATATGGATAAGTCTTATTCCAAATTGTCTCAGGGGTCGGGCAGCCAAGAGACCCTTGAGTTTTATTGTAAAAATCTGCCATGATACTACATTTAAAAAAGGGGTAAAGTTAAATCTTTCACTCAGACAGAAACAAACCCACAACCAGAAAATCTCAGTGTTGACACTAAACGGAAGACATACTCATGTTATCCCTCTAGACACACCTTCCCTCACCCTCCCCTTTCTCTCGCTCTGCCCTCTTATCCCACTTTTCCCTCTCATCCTTTGGGAGTGCTCTGTGCCACCGCAGAGACGACAGATGGGGCTCAACATCATCCAGAGAGTGAGAGAGAGAGAGAATAGAGGGAGGTTGCATTCATTATTTACATCACTTGGTATTGGAATATTAATGCTAAAAGCAATCGGGCAACCCTTCATTAAATTAACTGGAGATGTAGGGAAAGAGACGAGAGGGTGAGATGGAAGGATGGGGAGCGAGGGAGGCAGAGACAGTGGGAGAGGAGAGAGAGAGAGAGAGAGAGAGAGAGGAGCACACTCTGTTAAATGGGCCCTAAAATTAGTGAAGCAAAAACACCTCCATTAAGAAAGCCTGCATCTCTCTTTTCCCTCCCTTCCTCCACTCTAACTCCTTTCTCCCCTTTTATGCTCTCTCCCTTCTTTTAAACACCCCTTCCTCTCTCAAACGCACAAAAATCACTGCTTTACCCACTAGTGCCTGCTCTGAACCTCTTTGAGAAATATGCATTTCTGTGCTGTCCCTCTTAAGTGCCTGTTCAAAATTTAAACACGCTTATGGTGGCAGAATGTGTCTTTGGTCCCCATGTGCATCTCTCTGGAGAGTACTCCTCTGTCTTTTACTCTCTCCATCACTCTCTCCTCGGCAACTACACTTCTTTTTTGCTGTATCTCCCTCTCATCACTCCATCTTACCCATCTTCTTCCTATCTGTCCCTTTCTCTCTCTCAATCCATCTCTCTCTCTCTTATCTTCTACCTGTCAGCAAACCCCAATATTATTGTCACACATACAAATGTGTACACACTGGATATGCAAGCGCGCATGAGCGCACACACAAACGCACATGTACGCAGACACACGGCCATGCGCATGCATACATAAATGTACAAATTCATGCACACTGGCAGTATAAGGACATATCCACACACACACACATAGACACGCACACACACACACTGACAGCGGCAGAATTTGTTCTCTCCTGCACAGCAACACATTGCGTATATGCAGAGCCACTCTCCCTATTAGTGGAATGCTGCTACGCGCTGTTGACTTCTGGAGAGGCAAACATACAGTCATGTCCACTGGTCATCAACTGATGCCACAATTACCCACCCCTCCACCTGCCACCCAGCTCTTCACAGCATGTGTGTGCACCGTGTGCATAATTGAGAGGTGACTTCTGCGTACGGAACTATAATGATCGTAATGACACCGAAGGAATTCGTGTAATTGGAAAATTGGGTCATCTCCTATTGGTGGAGAAAGATCAAAAATGGAAACTGAGGCTTCCAGATGCAAATGAGGTCCCAGTGACTCTTGTGAGGTCTTAAATAGACAGAGCTTAAAGCTCAGGACTTGTTCCTTGAAAAAGATTCTCCTGGTTACTGCTACAGACTGACTCTCATTTTTCTACTAGATATACCACCATGACATACCAACAGTTCACCAGCTTTTTTTAAGCACAACTGATTTTATACAGTAGAAGAGTTCATCTACATCTCTCCATCCATCCACCCATTCATCCATCTATCCAAACATCAATTCTCTGCCTCCCATTATTCCTGTTCAGGATGAAGACAGACTGCAGGCTATTGCACCATGCACTGAAAAAAAGCCCTACAATAGGCATAGGGCATGGCATTTGGTGAAAGAAGGAGTAAAGCATCAACCTTTCCTGAACTACTGATAGAGTAAAAGAATGTCAATATCAGTGACACTTATAGTGACTGAAAGATTGCATGAAAAATAAGGAGCATGCTATGATATGAAAATGTCACAACCTGACGCTGCAAAAAACGCTGCCAGAACATGATCCTCTGGCATTAAATAGTTTAGAAACACAATCTGGCCGGACAAACCGGTCTGTGAACGTGAACGTCACCCCCCAAGAGGTTACTACAATCAAAAACTATTTTGAAAGCTTGTGCATTAAGGTCTGCATAGATCAGGTTTTAACCAAGACCAGCCAACTGGAACCTCCTAGAGAAGGCAAAGTAAGGGAGGAGAAGAAGTGTGCACAATGTCGCCTGTTTACACATCCAGCACACACAGAGCAACATGAACGTCCCATTGGAGTTTCTGATCATCTAACATAGGTGCAATATTTATATACGTTCCATTTTTGATTTTGTCTACCAACTCTTGGGGGAAAACTACTTTCTACATCAGCCCTGTATGTGGCTTGTTTTGATGACTAACATAGCCTCTTGTAACATACAGAGCAAATACTCAAATACTCGCAAATACTGTCTCAGCCAAATGATTTAAGTATCCAATACTAACCTTCTATAGACTTTAAACGTTTCAATCTCTTGAGCTTTCGTGTTTTGCTTGCGTGTCACTAGTGGCTTAGTTACTGGTTGGTTTATCGGTTAGAAGCATTGCTCTGTGATAGCTGGCTCATTGGGAAACCGAGTAACTGAGCAGCTTAGTTTAATAAGTCTTAGGCAATATGAACTGAAAATAAGCTTAATTAAATGTCTTTAAAAGTATGAAGAAGAAGAAGCATCAGCTCGAGGCAGCAGGAACTCAAACTTCTATTAAAGTTTATGCTGTTTCCATAGCAACAGATGCCAAGCTGATGCCGGGGTGTCGGGTTTCGGAGCAGCGGTAATGTAGTGTTTTTGTTTACAGATCCAACTGGAATACGTCCGTAAATTGCAAATGTTACAGATGATAAATATATATAACTCACAACATCCACCAGTCTAAACAAAAGAGAGAATTAAATTTTGCATAGCAAGACAAAGTATAGACAAAAGTGCAATAACATAAGTATAACCGGAATGTAATTTTTAGCTATCTGGCACCATTGGAGGCACGCTGTTCACTGGACAACAATCTATTCTCATACATGTTTAAGCTGAATAATAACAGCCTCTCCTAAAATGCTAAATCCTAAAAATTATATCCAAAGGGACTCACAGGAATCCTGATCTCACCTCAGACCTCTAGGATGATGCAAATACAGGAGAAGCTGCATCAACGGTTTGAAACCAGACACAGGCATCACTAAATCCACCATATTGAACAAATAAATAAGTGTGTTCTTTCTATTCCATGATGTCACATGCAGATATTTAATCTATATTAGCTGTCACAAAATTAAGTTAGCTACACGGCAACATAAACCTACAATAAACCCTCTGAAGGTCATTTATCCTCATCTGTCCTCACTCAAAACAACCTCACCTGGATGAAATATTAGCTCATTACTGTATGATGCTCTGCTATGGCTCTGTGTTTGTGTGAGGATGTCAGAAAGAAGTGGGATGAGTAAGAGAAAGAACTGGAGGTAGGGGAGCGATGGAATAAATACCCGTCTGTTTTCCCCTCAACAGAAATAAACAAGGCGTTCACTTGTCAGCCTGCAAGAGAAGGGCACGCTGTTTATGCAGAGGAAAAGAGGAGAGCGACACACACAAAGAAACGCGCACACACAAATGGTAAATCTGGAGATGGGTGCTGTTGGCGACTGCTTAAAGAGGGACACAAGTCAAAAAAAAAAAATATGTGTGCGCATATTCGGTACATAGAGTACAGCAACTTCGGAGCATTATGCATGTCGCTTCCACTACTTTGACCTGCAACATAAGAAAATATAACACAAAATGCTGAAAACTCAACACCACTGTCCAGATATTTTTCTTTTCGCTGTGTGAGAAACATTCGAACAAAACAGTGACGTGTATGATTACACTCGCAAACCTAACTTAGTTTAAAAAATCGACTGTGTTTCTCTTAGGAGATGGTGGGGAAGCATTGTGTTTCCCAGGACAAAAGAAAAATAAGTTTGGCGGGAGAAAGAGCACCAAGACAAATCCGTTTAGTGCCCACAGTTTGTGTTTTCTTCCCTTTCTTTCTATTTTACAACTTATAATGTTGTATTTGGGGGTGTTTAAGTGTGCAGGCGGCTGTGGCTATTACAAATATATTTTATTTTGCAGGGAGGCTGTATCTGACATACATTGTATTTTCAACTTGGCAGCGGCGATGTAGTCAACAAGGATGAATGAGCTGTAGTGCGAGCACTCAACTGTCAATCTGTGCTCATACACAAGAGCTTTGTCCACGAGAGCGGGTGGGGGGTGTATGTGTGTGTGTATGTGTGTGAGTGTGTTTGTGTGTGAGGCCGACTCCAGAGAGAACGTATCAAGGCTAGAATGACTTTCAACTGAAATGTATATGAGATTCAAATTACATTCTTTTTTTTTCCTCTATACTCTTCCCTCCCTCCCTTCCTCTCCCCTTTCCTTTGTCTTCTGGGAGCCTTAGTCAGCTAAGCTCAGATGTAAGAAAGATTTTCTTCTCCTCTCTCTCTGTCTCACACACAAACGCAATCTTAGTGCAAAGGCCAGTTGGTGCTGTAGGTTGATGTGGGTGTGAATACTAGTGAAATCCCATGAAAAGGAATAGTTGAACATTTTGGGGGAAAGTTTTTAGTTAATATGTCCAAAAACTGAATAATAAAAACAAACAAGTTGTAGTTTTACAGGGAGGTTATGTGTCAAAGTATTTCGTGCCTTGGAGTTATTGTCTTATTATCACCAGGCAACAAGTGGAGACACCAGAAAGTTATTGTGAAGTTACTGGAAGTTGATCCTCCTAACAACCTCTCTGTTTAGACCGAAGCCTGATATAGCTCTTTCCTCTGTTCCACAGACCTCCATCTTTGTCCAAAAACTATTAATAACACATCAGTGACTCACGCCATTGAACTGGACGGCATGTTCCTTCATTACAATGAACATTGGCACTGCAGTTTATTTTGAGTCAATCTCACATTCACCGTCCTGCTGCTACTCACTTCTGCACCAAATCTGTGGCTCTCAGAAACAAAAGTGCTCGTGCAAAACATTTCCTAAAAGCTACAGCGCCCAGATGTTTTGAAAATGATTTTGCCCTTTTTAAAACATGAAGCTGAAGATATTAAAGATGTGCATAAAGCTATGGGCTGAGAACCATAGAAAGAGAAACGTTATTGGTTTTGGTCTCTTCTCTTGAGATTTGCTAACGATGACAACAATATAATATACAGCTAGCCTCATCCTATAATTTGGCTGAAATGGAAACATGATAGCAAGCAAATTATGAGACTATAATTTATACATGTGACAAAGAGCGCTATTCATGCAACATGTCACAAATGTAAAGTACGGTAGAAGCGAATAAGGATGGAGGGTGAGCCATTAGCTCAGTGAGGGGTGACTCAGAAGGAAAGGAGAAAAGGAGGTAACAAGGAAAGACATGGAGGATTCCTCACAAGACAAGTAACTCACATTGCTGTTTTCAAACAATCTCTCCAGCGAGACAGAGTGAGAGGAACAGAAAACTTGCATTGCCCTGGGCATTGTAAAACAATGGCTATGCACATGAACAAAACAGACCACAAAAAAAAGAAGAAGAAGAAGAAGAAGACTGCACTTTCAAAATACCAAGAGCTAAGGTACAGAAAGTGAGAACAGCGTGGAGAAAATAAGTAGGTGAGGGAAGAATAGGAAGAGGGCAGGCACTCTGAAAATAGCAGAAAGGGAAGGAAAATAATGATGCAAAACAAGAGGCGGTCAGGTGGGCCTGATAAGCGCTTGAGAGGAATAAATGTCAAGTCAAGCAGTAAGAGAACCCTGGGAGGCAGGGGTAAGAGAGAAAGTGAATAAGAGAGAGTGCATTTATGATGCAAACAAACCAAATAAGGGAACACGGAGAACAAATCTGAAATTGTCCACAATGGATCAGAGCTGCTTGCATTATTTTGATGCAGTGGCTACATAAAAACATAATGAAAAAACTTTTTAAAAAACACTATTGGCAAAATAACCGTTACATGTGTTACACTCTGCTGACTTCTATGAACTATTGATGTGTGTGTGTGTGTGTGTGTGTGGGGGGGTGTCTGTGTGTGTGCACAGACACGCCAGCATATGCCTTATGGGAGTCTTCAGGGCATCCCATACATCCCAGAGAGCCCATTGATTAGCTATTAATAAAGCCTAGAGATGCCATTGCTCACAGGGGAGGTCAGTAAGGGCTCACACGCAAACACACACACACACGCAGATATCCACAGAGACACACACACACAGAGGCAGCTACATAGTTTGAATGATATTAGCTGGAGGTTGGAGGGAAAGAACAGGACAGGGCAAAAGAAGAGGAGGAATCAGAAGAAGAAAAATTAGAACATTTTTTTAAAAATTGTAGCGTGTCAAAAGGGGAAAAAATGAGCAGGACTAAAGAAAAAAAGAGAGCAGGTAAGTTGTGCCAATCTATTTCACCTGTCTCCTGCCCACTCCCCCACCAAGTTATTCCACCTCTATCTCCCTGTCCTCCTTTCACTTTGAGGCTCTCTATCTTTCTCTCGCTGCCTCTGCTTGTGTCCATTGTGGGCTGCATGTCAGAGCTCCACCGGCTGTCTTCATCCTGTCTTTGATTAGCTGTGATCTATGAGCCAGATGAAAGAAATGAATAAGGAAAAGTGACTGAAAGCAGTAAAGACGGGAGGAAAGAGGTAAGAGGAGGAGCTCCTGCAAGCTGATGGATATGACCGTGGTCAAGTCAGGACACATTCTCGCCAAGGAAGAGCGAGTCAGACAGGACACATTTGCATCTCGCATTCTGCTTTATTTGCGGCAGTTTTCATCCATTTTGTTCCTGGTTCTTCAGCCCACTGCCGTTCCTCCTCCTGCTCCTCCCTTTCTGCCCTCCCTCCCACCCTCTCTCCTTCCCTAGCATGTACATCTTCAGGTCACGGGTCATTAAGTCAGCTCCAGAGGGGATGTGTCTGAACAGGATATCTCTCATATTGCCCTGCCCCCACCGCTCGGCTAAAACACGAATATGCACAAACACATGCATGTCTGTAACCAAACATGCAAACACAAACGCTTCACTCTCCTTCTCTCCTATTCATCTTTCTCTCTTTACAAACGCACACATGATGAAATGATTAACATGATGTGATCATTACTCTCAAATTCATTATTTGGAGTGCTCCATGCCAACACTTTGACAAACGCTGTCAAGTCTCTCAGGTTCAGGGCCAGAAGCAGGTATCACATGTTACATTGGGCCAAATTCCAGAGACTGATACTGATACTGTTACTGTTTAAAACATTTTACTGTGTGATAGTATGGATATATTTCTGTCATACTTCTGGAATACACCATACACCATTTTTATATAAGCCAGGGATCTTCCACTCATGCTTCTGTCCTGTGGAGTTTTTGACCACTATTAGTACTACGTACCCATGTCATGTACTCAGGAGCACTCAGGTAGCACGATTCACATCCTGTTATCCGTTAGTTGTGCAGACAAGACAACAACAACTGAAGTAGAACACTGCAAGCTTTTTTTTTTGCATTAACTTTGTTTTCTGATGAAATAAATGAACTTAACATGTTAGTGACCGTTGTCATGCCAATGGGATTTGGAGATTGGAGACACTGAATGTAAAACTTTATTTATTTTGCTTACAAGAAAACTCCAAAGAGCACCTTAAACTTCTAGCCAGGTTTATTGACTTGAAGGTTTTCCAAATATTTCCCACTAAAAAAAATAATATATTGATACCATCCTGCATGCCATTTAAAGCTAATATATCATATAATCTAATTCAGTTGCTTTTTAAATGCTACAGTAAGTATTCAATACATATATCAAATAAAACTGAGCACCGAATGAATGTTAATAAATGTTAATGTCAACTTAAACTTAAACACATTCACATTTTAGCTCAGGCATATGTGACAAACATTGTGAGACTGCTTGCTTGCAGATTCATTGCACATACACACCAGTGCACACGCACAAGTGTGCATACACACACTGCATCATGGCGGTTGTGCACTGTCAAACAACATTAGATTGCAAGGCGGTGTCAGTGGGATAATTAGAATAACACATCCACCGTGCTCTTCATTATGTGTGTCATCTTCACTTATTGGCTGTGCTTCCTCGCTGACACCACCTCCTCCCCTAACACCTTCCGCCCAGGACACTCACACTCTCACCCCACCCTGCAAGTGACGTAGCTTTTAAGGCAAAGTCACGATCCCCATTAGTGATGGCCTCAAGTATAGATTTGATTGTCTGAACCTCCATCATGTATTTTTTTTTCCCTAATTAGATCCTTGGCCTGGAGGAAAACGAGGAGGAATGCAGCAGCGATACACAAAGTTGAGGAACAGCATCACTGTTTGAGGAAGAGGGTGTTGGCGAGGAGATCATGGTGGGTGATGAGTAATGCTCTGACGTAGGTTCTGCATTTGGCAAAATATCTGACGGAGATTCTGTCTGCTGGCATGTATTTACACTACTATTGCAAGTATATATGCAGGAGCATAGAAGATGAGGCACGTATCCTTTCAGTCAGAAAGATGCAGACGCACCGCCGCACTGCAAACACAGCGAACAATGATCTCATGCACATTCAAGGACCATACAGTATAAAATCAAAAACACGTTGGCCTGGAGGTCAGAACCAAACAGAAACACGCAGACAAATTCACATGAATATATACTTGCGCGCACCTTGGCTGTGTGCGGTTAATGAATAACTAACTAGCAGAGAGGAAAGGGAGCCATCTTCTCTGAGTAAGGCCAAATGAATTCGCCGAAGCGCTATGCAAATGTTCCCTGGGCTAACGAGACTGCCTGCATGATTGGAGTGCCATTGAAATTCTCCTCGTGCACAGCCCTCTCTCACTTCCTACCTCCCTCCCTCCTTCAATCTCCCTCCATCTCTCCCGCCATTTCAATCTCTACACAGAACATCCATGTTCCTGTGTATGTACAGTGTCTATCTATCTATCTATCTATCTATCTATCTATCTATCTATCTATCTATCTATCTATCTATAAACTGCACATTTATATCTCAGTGGATCTTAAAGATTACAAATCATCATTTCCTTTCAGCACTCAAATCATGTCAACCACACAGATACACACTGCAGCCCTATCAGTGCCTGAACAGCAGTGAATGCCCCTGTGTCTTGGTCTCTCTCTCTCTCTCTGTCTGTCTCACTAGCACACCACACACACACACACACACACACACACACACACATGTACACAGCCCGCTCAAACAGAGCGCGCTCAGAGTCGCTCTGCACCTGTTCTCTCTGTAAAACATCCAAACACGAGTGCTGAATAAATAACCCAACCTAACACGAATCACTGCCAGGTTCACACACGCACGCACACTCACACCACACACACACACACACACACACACACACACACACACCACAGCCCATAAACACACATCAATAAGTAAACACCACCTATTTCCCCTCCACAGCTACCCCGTGCCTCACGCCCCTCGCACAAACTGCTACCATCCTAAAGACAAACACACATAGACGTACTTGATGTGTGTAATGGTTAATGGTCAGCACAGGGATGAATAAAGAAAGTCTAAAGGAGAAAGAGAGGTGGAGGAGAGAGGTTGGGGGGGCATTAAGCACTTGTCAGATGCATCTTTAAAGGCAGGACATAGCGGCTTTAGAGCCCCTGGCCCCTTCTTCCTCCCTGGGGAGCTGGGGCCAGCAAAAATACAGAGCACACACACCTCTCTCTTTGTCCATCTGCCCATCTTCTCATACGTCCTCATATACTTACCAGCATTTATTCCATCATCCCTCCATCCTATGCCCACTTTGCCATCTGCATAATTTAGCATGTCATGCTTTCGTGCCACTTTGTCTTTCTTTTTCTGCCTATTCTGCCATTTTTTTTTGCGCCTATCTGTTGTTCACTTTCAGCTTTGATGGAGTGGAAGGAAAAGACGATGCTTTGTCACTTCAACGTCTTCCTAATAAGTGCCTCCCGAAGAGGAAGGGTGAGAGAGGGACAAAGTTAAGAGGAGAGAAGAGTGGGTAGACGGATGGGGTATAGAGAGTATAGGGCCTCTGCAGAGTAGCCACAAAATGGAGACTGGGACAGAAGCTGCAGCAGCTGTGGTGACGCTACACTTCACAGAGAGAGAGAGAGGCAGTGTGTGTGAAAGAGAAGGGGGATTAAACAACCTCAATCAATGAATGCAAAAACACAGACGTCACACTTTTCCACACCCTCTTCACCCTCGATACTCTCCCCCTCCTCTGTCTCTCTCCTCTGAAATCAAGCACTCAATGACTCAATGAATCCACAGGAACTTTTGAACAAGTTATGATTAATATTATTGTAATATCAATTTTTACAGCTAAATTATACTGGTAAAGGCATATATTCCTTAGCCTGATTTATGACTGTAATATATCAATGTTTTCTTCCACATTAATTAAGGCAAACTACTCACGTGTCACCAATTTAATATATTCACAGGTATTCACAAGTTTGATGTTTGCGTCTGAGGAAAATGAAGATGTATGTGATGTCACAGTATGTGACATTTTACCGTAATGGATCAATTTCTTCATTCATTTAAGCATAACACAAAATAAAACTGTACTCTGTATATTTTTAGAACAGTGTTAGTCATAAGTCATGTTTTCCATAAGTCCCAGGAGACTGAACAGACCTGTGATTATTTCCAGACAAGTTTTACAATCCTATGTTGAATAGTGGCAGTACTGAATGAGCAATAAAATTGGAAGCACAATGAAGGTTATTCTCATGGCACGATTGATTTCACCGATATTTGAGAGTTTAAAAAAAATCTATATATATCGGCTGATAGTCATGGTTCTATGTACAGTAAATATATAACTGTAATGGCGACACCATAGGTCAATGCCTTTAGACAAGTCTGTATGTATGCATAAGATTATACATGCAGATATATCAGCCCTGCCAACTCACTCTAATGTGAACGGCACATGCACACAGCGTCATCAACAAACCGCCACATGTACGCATTATCGTCCTGTTCAGTGCCACGCGCCATGAAATTTACAGCACATAAAAACTGTAGTCAGAGAGAAAGAAAGAAGTGTTACAAAGGTTTATCTTTACATTTGCATATAAAAGATTCATCCTCCTGACAGTGAGGACACGTATATCTATGCTACCTGTCACTTAAGTGTACATAAATATGCCACTATGTCATCTGTGTGTGTGTGTGATGTGTGTGTGATGTGTGCGCACGTGTGTGGCGGAGCTGAGCCGTGGTGATGCACTAATAAAAATCAGGCAGCGATGCATCCTCACACCTTCCTCATCCCGCCCGCCGGTTCGCACCCGTTACCATGGTGACCAGATAAAACTCATACTGTTTTAAGCTCCAACTGGAGGAGGAGATGGATACTAACAAAGTGACACACACGCGCGTGTGCCCGCGTGCACACACACACACACACACAGATGAAGTTCCTTCATACACATCCGTCAACAGAGCATCCTCTTTCAGTTCCTTAACTGACAAGCAAACAAATGCTAATTTTCTAACCAACGGCAACACCAGCAAACCATCAATTAGAGGGAGAGACATGGCTACATAGAGAGATAGCAGAGAGAAGGGGAGGTATGACAAGGGAGTAAAAACCAGGATAGCCAGTCAACACACAAAGCCCTCCTCTGTTTGACTGTCTGCCTGTCTATCTGTCTCCCCCCTCCCTCCCGACGCACACACACACACACACACACAGCTCCGTGAACGGGCCTCAACGCAAACAGATTTGGCTGTCAAATAGTGACACAACACCCAGGCAGGGTCGTCTCGCAGTGAGGCCAGCTGTCAGCAAACACCCTCCTGCCTCTTCATCAAAGACCATTCAAACTCTGCTTTATTGACCAACACGGCCGTCTGTGTGACATGTGTCATCCTGTCAAGCCAATACCTTGGCATACACTGTCCCTAATAAATGGCAAACCACTAGAGCATCTCGAGTGCTTTCGAAAGAGAGAAAGCTGTACATGCCACCAGGAGCTGATGGATGGATGGATGGATGGATGGATGGATGGATGGATGAGGTGTGTGGTGGAGTGCAGTTGGTTGGGAGGGGCGCACACGTGCACACTGTGTGTGTGTGTGTGTGTGTGAGTGTGTCTGTGTGGCCATGATGCTGACACAGACCACCAGTCTGTACCAGGGAGGGAGAGAGATGAGAGGAGGCTTCCAGCCAAAGATGGACGGAAAGAAGAAGAGGAGCACTGTGTTACTAATAAGACCTATTCATCAGCCCTGGAGAGAGAAAGAGAGAGAGAAAGATGGAAAACAAAACAAAAAACCTCTCAAACCTTTTCAAATGCAAAATCAGAGGGTGTACTGTATGACTATTATTTTCATTATCGAATAAGCAAATATATTTTTTCTAATCAATTTGTCTATAAAATGTCAGAAATCAATCGTCTAAAACCCAAAAATAATATATTCATACTGATATAAAATAGAAAGAAGCAACAAATCTGCAAGCTGGAACAAGCAAGCGTGCATTAATGCTTAAAAAATAACTGCAAGATGAGTAATCTATCGAAGTAGCCAAATATTAACAAAGCAGCTCTAAAATGCATGGTTCATATTCTTTACTGTATTTCACAGCATATTCCTGAACATGAGTCTTCACCGTAATCCTTTCACATTAAATTATTAATTAGAGTTTTAAATAAATATGCTGTATTATAGTCACATGTTCACAGGGGTAATTATATTACAGCTTTTTTATTAAAGCATATGGATGACTACAGAAACTTGCTGTCTGTGTGTATGTGTGTGTGTGCGTGTGTCTCCTGCTTGTTTATATGTGCATGTTTTACCGTCAAACAGACTGGCCTGGTCTCACCACTCTCACACTGAGGGATCTGTGACAAGAGAGAGGGGAATCCAACAGCAAGCTTTATCGATCCAGACTGGAAACCCCCCTCAGGCCACACACACACACACACACACACACACACACACACACACACACACACACACACACACACACACACACACACACACACACACACACACACACACACACACACACACACACACACACACACACACACACACACACACACACACACACACACACACGCACTACAGCTGTGCTGGATCAATGAGTGCTCCCGTGTGAAGGACAGAGCCATACAAAGAGGAACACAAACACACAAACACACAACACACAACACACACACACACACACCTCCATACACACACTTATTGAGAGAGATGAAAGCGGTGCTCGGTATCAGAGAGCGAGATAAGGGGCAGAGGGAGCAATACGTATCATCTGACCTAAACAGACTCATCTGACACCCTGCAATTTGCCATTGCTCCACGGAGCAAATGTTAACACTGCGCCGCACAAGCCTGTACACACACACACACACATACACGGCACACATAGACTAGACATACAGCAGCATGTAGGAGGCTCCGTTTCAAACTGATAATATTATTCGTCAGTTAAACATCGAATGATTTGAATAGAGGATCAGATGAGGCAGAGAGAACAGCTCCAGACACAGCAGAAGCCCTAGAGGTGTGGTTGCTCTCTTTTGGGTGACTGTGATGAGCAGCTAAACAGATCTATCACTCATCAAATTAGATCCCCTGAGCCCACACACACACAGACGCACACACACACAGACAGACACACACGCACATGTCTACTAATGTCTGATTTATCCCTGTAACGCAGCTATTAACCACAGCAGTGTCAGTTAGTGAGTGAAGAGCAAAGGCCATTTCATCAGACTTCTTTTTGAATGATTGGAGCATTTCTTTAAAACCTTCCTCCATCTTCTCTCCCTGACAAAACACGGGATGTCAGTGACACAATTGAATTGATTAGTCGAATCGAATCGATTAGAGGCTGTCAGCAGTCACAAACATGGCAAACGAGGAAAAACTCTTCATCACAATAAAACCTGAAAGAAAAATCACATTAAAAAATAAAAATACTGACAGAACTCTGTATTTATGGTTTGGGATTTGTTCAGTCTAAAAATAACAGGAGAGATTTCTCATTTCTCTCGGGGCAAATGTTCTCGAGCCCATTGACATATTGGGATGACATTAGATCATTTGCTTTCCATTATTATCCACCTCCTGATCAAACACAGCAAGCACGCACTCAGCCAAATATAACTCACATGGTCAAACGAATGGAGTTTGCAGTGACAGTACATTTCAGCGAGCGAGGCAGATTTGGACAGTCCCACAAGGTGGATATGGGGCTGATTTTGTCTGCAGACTGGCTTAGTTCTTTAATGATTACCGTCGGCTGAGTTTCCTACCTGGGACGATGGAGACGGTGTCTTTCTCCCAGGACACCACGCTGACGTATTCCTGGACGGCTGAGGGGATGAGGCACTTGAACACAGCGACATTACCCCGCATGGAGCGCTGGTCGGCCACACGGACTGTGTAGGGCTCCCTGAACACTGGTGTGCAAAGAAAAGAGCTGAGATTAGCGAACGGAAGGATGTTGGTTGGTGATTATGGAGGTCTCAAAAAGGGAGAGTTAGTTTTTAACAGGTGACAAAAATAGTCAACGTTAACTAACAGGCAACTTTAGTTTGACTTGAGATAAAAGTAGAGCTTCAGTTACCAATTATTTTTGACTAATTAGTTGTCAGCGGATGTCAAAGAATATTTAAAAATGTCCATCACAGTTCAAGAGCCCAAGATTACATGCTCAAATTGCTTTGTCTAATTTGTCAGACCAATCCAAATCCCAAACATATTTAATTTATAAGCATGTAAAACACAAAAAAGCATCAAATCTTCACTGGAACCAGCAAATAGTTGGCATTTTAGGCCTTTAGGATACCAAAACCTTGGTACAATGCAGCATTGTACTTCAGTAAAATTAATGGGAGCAATAACACTTCTCACTTTGCGCAATGTGCCAGAGCCCAAGGTGACTTCTTCGTATTGTTATTTTGTCTGAACAACAGTGCTAAACCCAGAGACGACTGCTAATTGGTGAACTGACTGATGAGTTTCAGCTCTGAATGCAAGTAACAATTTATTCTTCTTTACCACACATGTTGACACTGTACAGTTGACATCCATCTGGCCTGTTTAGGTCTGGCCAACTGACTTGTCTGGTGTCCTGTTCAACCACATTAAGCCAGCGTTTCCCTCTTTAGTCCCAGATTTGAAGTCACACTATGATCGTAAGGAGGGTTGACGTGGAGCTGCATTGAAGGGGATACACAGTGAGCGGCCCTTGGCCTTTTAAAGAACAACGCCGCAGATGCTTTGAGACGGCGAGGAGTGGAGGGTTGCTCGCGGCCGATGGACCTGTCACATGCAGGCGCCGGGCATCAAAAACACACCCCCTGCACATGGCACGCACAGCGCTAGGCTGTGAATCTGTGCCAGTGTACAGAAAGGATGGTGGTGATTAAGACGGGCTTAATGATGAAAACAGTAGCCTGTAGCTAACGAAATTATCTCTCCAGTTAACTCTGTCACATTTAGATTAGTGAGAAATGCTGAATCAGAGAACACATTTTCATTAAACAAATCAAGTGAAGTGAAATTAAATTAATGGATGATTTTGGTGAAGAGGAGAGACGGGCAGTTCAAGGGCACGCTTGGCTGACTGAATGAACACTGACCCGTGTTTTCTAAACTGGACTGAGCTGAACCGCACAGGCTTACTCTGCACACTGATATCATTTGTATTGAGGGGTGAATTTTTCTACAGCAACTTTGACATATACAAAAATAAGAACAAATCTGACACGAGTAAGATGGAAGAAAAAACAATTACAGGAATCAGGTGGGGTCTCCGAGAGGCTGATGTTGGGGAGTGTTTCTGGCATCACAATCTAACACAATCTATCACTTCTATTCAACCAGGCTTCCCTTAGAAATGAGGACAGTAATGGCTTAACAATGTAAAACACGCGTACACACACACACACACAAAACACAGGGAGTGGCCCCGCCCTCCCGTGTGTTCACTCTCTCCCCCAGCTCTCCAGTGATATAATTAACGCCTAGCCTGAAGGCCAGTTTCCTTGGTCATTAATAATGCTTTATGCCAGCCGCCACTGTCACTGGAACCCAGTGGAACCAAAGCCGATGTCCTTGTCCAAATGGTGGGGAGTCTTTCACCTTAAAGTCCGAGGTTTAATCTCCCAAGTCTTTGTCTGATTCCGTCCATTGCTTTTACACTGTTCTACTTTTCATAATTGGCTGAACCCTGGACCTTTTCTTACTCCTTTTCTGATTTGCGAAGGAGCTGAGACTGGAATGAATTAGGGGCTATTCTGTCAGCACTGCTGAAATTTAACCTTGCATCATATGCGTGACCGTGCCAAACACAGACGTATAAACATTAGATTTGCCGTCTTTAGTCCACACCTTGCGGTGTCACTGATGTTACTTTGTGCATGAGCTAAATTACTGGCTGCAGTAAGATATCCTCTGGGGAACATATCACTTCTCACTTTGGTCATCTGACACACATGCTGCTAATGCAAGCTGACGTCTCATTTGTAAACAAGCCAAAGCTAAAGGACAAATAATTCCAATCAAGTCTTCATTTCAATTCTTCATTTAAACAACCTCTGCTTCTCACAGATGCCATCTACCTGCCGATCAATAGCCAGAATCGACTGAGCAGCCTCGGCTGTTGTGGCCGAGCCAATTCTTTCAATCTTTTATTTACTCTCTGATTGACCCTTCTGCCTCTTGTCAATAGCAGCGAAAATCCCCAATGCCCATGGTGCCTCTCATAGAGTGTTTAAAATCAGCTTGACAGCTTGTAAATGTTTGGTGTGTTGATGACAGTCATCACATGTCAATTCAGCGGAGGTTAAGATCCAGTCAAGATCATCTCAGGTTTGTGCTTACTCCGCTTTTGACCCCGGCTTGTCCTACACTTGCTAACCTCTAAAAAGTGTCGTTCAGACACTCCTCTCGCCCATTAAAATCAGTCAAATAAACACTGTATGGCAACATGCCCTTGTATACAAGCATGTAACCAGCTCCAGTAAGAGGCAGGTCTTGTGATAGCATTGTCATTTAACACACGTTCCTCTTCAAAGATATGAAAGACACAGAGGAACAAAAAAAAATCTTACATATTCATTCTCTTAAGCCTTGTGACAGGATGCAAATGGTAGCCCAACTGATTTGTGTGTAAATTGCACTCCCCCTCATCGCATGCGCAGCAGAATCATTAGGATGTTACTGATGCCTGACTATATGCAGCCTGGTTGCCTAGGAACGAGCTAAAACATGGGTCTGGTGCACTGGGCGCACTGGGAGGCAAGTCTTGTATCACTGTCGCTTCAATAATTAACGACGGGGAAACCAAATACTGCATTTACTTATTCATAAAGCAAGCAGCAAAAACAGAGAGAAGAAGAGATAGAGAAGGGGAAAATAATGATAATACAGGAGAAATGAATGGATGTAGGTTTCATTATTGAAGGGATCGGATAAGAAAAGCAGTCCTTGTGTATCAGGTTCAGGGACCCTACTAAACTGTAATGTCAGCCAGAGAAAAGATGACAAGGGCAGATGGAAGAAAGGAATCTAGACACCTGCTGCCTTGGCCCGGGCCTACACGGGCGTGTTTTAGTCAGGACAAAAGGGAGATGAGGTGATCTCACTGAACAGGTGTCCTCACTTCATTTTATTAAGTTTGTGTAAGGAGGTATTGGGTGCACAAAACATGAAACCCTCAGACTCAGACAGAATATTTTTTTCCAGCACAAACAACTGCAATCGCTAATTGCATGTACGTAAGGTGTGCTTTCCTTTATAGAGTAAACTCGCGCGTCTATCGTTGGGATCTTTTAACTTGTGAAAATGATTTGTGTATCCTAAAGAAGAGACAGAGAAGAAAAAAATGCTAAATGCACTGGGAGGAGATGTTCAGATGTGAGAGGAGATGAGACGAGAGGAGAGGAGAGGAGAGCCTTATTCCTGAGGCTACAGATGCTGCCAAACTGCTAGATATGTTACACACACACACAAAAAGCTTTGCTTTGGGGTTAGGATCCGAAATTCACGAAAATGGCTAAAAACTCTGTCTTTTGGTCAATGTGAAATTGATTTTCTCTGCCTTTTGTCTTTTGATAATACTAGATTTGACAACTGACACAGTCTTTTGGAAACTTAGCCGATCACCTTCCTCGTCTCTCTGAAAGGAAGAATAAGAAGAGTTGATGTGTTCATTTAGGAATAATTCAAAACTGAGTCAGGTAGAAGTCCCTGTCTCCATGCATGAGTACAGTTACATGTAAGTGTTCTGCTATTTTTTATTATCATATGTAATGTTTGGGTTTTTTTTACTTTTAGTAACAGAGCAGTGAATCTGCAGATTGCAACCAGCTGAATATTCATTGCCTCATCCTCCCCTTCTTCCGAATGTGAAGCAAAAACTATACACTTATGAGATATGCAAAAAGCTTCATCTCGTGTTTGGTTTGTCCATTCTGAGCTACTGTAGAAACATTTTGGTGCAACATGGCGGTCTCCAGGAAGAGAACATGCTCTGTCTGTAGATAATGGGCTCATTCTAAGGTAACGAAAGCAATTGTTATTTTCAGATGATTATACACGAATGAAAACACATGCATGAATATTAAATATAGAGAGAGGCAGTTCTAACATATTTTACATGGCCCGTACATGCTGTGCTGTTTTATGTATTGTTGATTTTTGAATGGAATTTTCCTCCCTTCATATCATTAGTCGGATTAAATTAATTTCCATATGGTATGACAATTAAAAGGCAGACTCTTGAAATCTACTTGAGTTGCACAATGCATCACAGTTTAATTGCTGTGACAAATCAATTTGTACTTGAAACGGCATTAACATGTAACAGTGGTGGAGAAATGATGTCTGGTGCGATGAATTGCATTTTACATAACTCGAGCAAGTTTTTAAAGTTTGCTAGTTGATTTTGATACCATGTAAAAAAAAAAAATGGAAACTAACAACTAACATATTTGAAAATGACCACCAGCATTCAGCAGAAAATGTACACGTGATCTAAGGACCTAGAATCTGCATAAACACTGGTTTGGTAGCCCAATCTAAGAATGAACCAGTCCAGGATGAAGACCACATTGAAGCTTAAATTGCTTTGGAGCACTTTTTTAATCAAAAAATAAATGTGTGCAATCAAAAAAGTGACGCTACCGAAGAAGCCTGAGTAAAGAATAGAAACAGAAAACTCGATTAGTCGCAATGAGAGAGCATAATAAAAACATATACAGGAAAACAAGCAGCCCACATAGTGATTTTCATAAATGTAGAGCTATCCAGACAGGTGCTAGTGCTATTATTGGACCACAATCAGCATGCATGGGAGAGGGTGAGAAAGAGGGAGAGGGATAGAGAGAGATGCGAAGATGTGAAGAGAGAGAGAGAGAGAGAGAGAGAGGAAGGGAGGGAGAACGAGACGGATGGCGAGGGGGGGTGGGGCAGATTTTGGGAGTGGGGGGGGTGTCACACTGTGAGCTGTCAGCTGTCATCATTCTCCTGCGCCACCTGAGACAGGGCATGCCACACCCTAGCGCTCACGCCTCTGTCGCCCATGGCAACTGCAGGGTTGTGTATGCGTGCGAGCGTGTGCATGTGTCTGTATGTGTTGTGTAGGACTCTGGAGGTAATGAGGTGCACACACATGCACGTGAGCCCTGGTTATGGAGCTGTGGAGTTGTGGTTGCCTCAGCATTTAATTGATTAATTGTTGTAATTATTTGGGCGGGAAGGTCATCCCAACACTGAGGCTGGCTAGAAGGTCACTCTCACGCTGGAGGGACTGTCCTCCTCTAGGGACCACACAGGCCATATGGGTGTGTTTATGAGTTTGTGTGTGTGTGTGTGTGTGTGTGTGTGTGTGTGTGTGTGTGTGTGTGTGTGTGTGAGTGTGTGAGTGTGTGTGAGAGAGAGAGAGAGAGAGAGAGAGAGAGAGAGAGAGAGAGAGAGAGAGAGAGAGAGAGAGAGAGAGAGAGAGAGAGAGAGAGAGAGACGAAGAGAATCCGGCAGCATTTTGGCGAATAGTTGTTCGTATCCATGTGTGAGGTAGAGAAGTGCTGACTGTCTCTTCATGCAGGATTGATCAACACAGTCAAAATGTCTGCCTGGCTATTACCATGACCTGAAAATTTACTTTTTTTCATGATTCTGTTCACATCTTTCCATGTCTGTAGCTGACTCTCCAAAATCTTTCCTGCCAAACACCCTGACAAAGAGCTGGCGACTAAACACCAAGAGCCAGCTTGAGGAAAATGGCTGTGTGTGTGTGTGTGTAGTTAGGGGACTTTCCAGTCCATGGACAGATGGAGAGACTGGGAGACAGGAGGCTTGCTGGCATGAGCTACGCACAGGCTGGTGTGCATGTATGTGTGTGTGTGTGTGTCTGAGTAGGTGCGTGCATGTGCATATGCATGTGAACATAAATTTGTGCACGTCTGTTGTATACACGTGTATCCAGTGTGTATCGCATTAGGTCATATGCATGTGTTTATGATGTTTATGTGTGTGAGTGTGTTTGTTTGCGAGTGTGAGAAAGAGCAGTAACACCTTCCCTCAGTGTGTTCAGCGCCTCTCTCCAGCTTTGACCTTGGCAGGGAGTGCGACAGGTCACCAAGCCAACTGTCTACGTGGAGGATTTTTAATACACAGGGTCAAGACACTGAGTTTTGGGACACTTCACCCCCCCCTCCCCCACTGAAAGAAGTGGCTGGTTGTAGGGTGCCAAACATGACTGCCGTTTGGGTGACCATATTTTCAGATGCTGTTCCGCTGTTGTGACATTGTGAATATACAATTAAAAAATAGATTATTTCAGGTGTAACCTTAGCACTCTGAAAGCAGAGATGGAAAAAGACAATGTTGAGTTGCATTATGGGAATTGTAGGATCCAGTGTGTGTTGCCAGATATACAGATTACAGATTGTAGATGCCATTTTAGGTGGCCAAAACTTAAATTAGTCACTAGTCAGAAGCTGATACCTAATCTAAGGGATGTTGTGAATCTTTACAACCCAATCTTGTTCATATTCTCAATGTCATTCTTGATAGCACTACATAGCATGGAGCCAGGACACTGGCACACCCCACCTTAACTGGATTATTTCCAAATATATGTAGGTCAGGACAGGACAGGTTTCGTTCTTGATATTTGAAAAGACATCCAAAAATTTAGCGTCACCATTCCAAATTTCTTTAAAATGCATGCAGCGACCTAAGAAAGAAGAGAATTCAACAACGAAATCCCCAGAAATCTCTTTGACCATTAGCTTAGTCCACATCCAGCGTGTCCAAACCTCACCTGCTTTGATGTGGATGCTTGGGCTCCGAATCTTGCCCGCTTGGTTCTCAGCAGTGCAGAAGTACTCGTTGTCGTGGATAATGCTGTTATAGGCGGAGGGGGAGAAGGGGTAGAGCTGGAGGGTGCCGTTGGCATGAACGTGGCGGATATGGGGCACGTCGTAAATGTCGTCTCCGGCGGCCAGGTACCAGCGCAGGACGGCATGGGGGGCGCCGCCCGCAGGGCAGGGCAGGGACACCCCCACCGAGCTGGAGAAGGTCACCCGCTGCAGGGAGGCGTTCACAAAGTACAGCCGCGTAGAGACAACATCCTCACTGTTGACTGTTGATAGAAAGGGAGACAGAGTTAGCTGGTTTGTAAGAGTCAGGCATACAGGCAACACTCAGATATCAGACAGGAAATGAAGAGGAAGTGTGTGCATAATGTGCATTGCTATAACTGAAATACTCATGAACAACTCTTAAAATATAATAATGAAATAAACCTCAACACTGCATAAAATAGAATAGTTTAAAAAACATGTTAACACTTACAAGGATGAAACATAACATAGGTACAAAGACAGAGTGTGCGTACTGATGCAGGAATGATTTACTAAAGGCAGTGCTTTCCTTCTCTATTCTTTAATAACATTATGTTGAACTGACTGAGTGCTGAGATAGGAAGTTACAGGATATAGGATCATAATATCAGTTGTGCAGATTTGTTGCCAAAACATTTTAACAATATAAATCTTGATACGTTTGATCAAATAACACAAACTTGGCCAAAAAAAAAAGTTTCGATGGAGCACATTATTCAATATGTTTTAATGAAATGTCTCATCAATGGTGCACCATGCCAGACAAAGAGGATAATCAATAGTAAATTGAATAAGAGAAAAAAAAAAAGTTCCATATTTGATTTGTCCGTCTGCTGTATTGTTATTTTTTTGTTCTAGACAGTAATTTACAATATTTTCCATGAGTCAATTCACTGGAGTAAGACTATTTTGAAGTGAGCATGACTCACTTTGAAAGATTACTGGAAATACTACCTAATCTAACACAAACTTGCAAACACCCACATGCAGTATAAAAGCTGGAATCTACAGGCATTAAGGTCACCTCAACCCAAACAGCTTCCTCCCTGCGTGCCAAACTGCAGCCATCCATCTCATCCCATATGCATTATCGGAATATCCCTAATCTAATATATGTGTCCAGAGAGCCCTTTGGAAAGCTGCCTCTCAATGGGAGGACAAAATGGGTCACAAGACTCGACCCAGCCGCCACTGCCGTCTCTTTTCTGTTGATATCTTCCGTCATTCGGGAAAACAAAGTGTTCACACAGGCATGATAGCAGACTGCTGCATTTCACGGGCCTTCTCAAAGTCTGTCACATTTACTGTATATCGTTCTGTAGCCGTACCAGCCTGAGGAGGTGGATACCACAGATGTTTGCTGTAAAACAATGATATTGTGGCACAGATGAAGAGCTGCTGCCAGATAAGTTGTCCTAGGGGAGAGAGACCACCATATATTCTCTCTCTCTCTCTCTCTCTCTCAAACGGCCTCTTCCAGTTTAGAGCGGGGGTAGCGAGGCGTCTTTTAAGATCTGTGTGTTTCTCTGTGTGTTTGCTGTGGGGGGTGGGGAGGGGTTGGTGGTGGTGGGTGTAGAGGGAAGTGTAAAGAAGTGCTGAGCTCAGCTTGGCTGGAGGCCAGGGAAAGACGCTGTGCCCCGAGCCAGAGAAGTTTCTTCTCAGACAATGATACTTAATTAATCCCTTTTCCCGGATTGTGTCAACAATGCCTGGATTAGCCCTATCTCTTAAATTCTCTCTGCTTTGGGAGAAAATAGGTTGTTGGCTAAGACATCAATGGAAATATAAAGACACTATCAGATGTCATTTGGCTCTAATTTCTACATATCCTCTACATCAATGGATATCATTAGTAGCTGGCTATTAAAGGAGAGAAAGAAGCCCACTGGCTGTCTTTTTAAGATCTTAATACAGGGTGAGTTGGATGAAAGGTTGATACGAAATCCATTTTTATATCTATTCTGTCCAGTATAATAACAGGCAAGGACATAATGACATTAATAACATAACATGAATGGGATGAATCATGTGAGAAAAGGCTCAGAAGGAAAATGAAGGGATTAGGGATTAAACCTAAACTGACATAAGGTGGTTTTCACTCTCTCGTGCGTTCTCTGCCACTTTATGCGGCCCTCCATCTTATCTTTCTGGGTTACTTTCAGCCTCCCATCTGCCTTCATACTTTCACCCTTACCAGATACCCCTCCAAGACACAAACACACACCCTCTCGTCTTTTCCTGCCACACTAGAGACAGGCAATGTTCTGTGATTGGAATTTGTATGCCAGACGCGGAGAGTTAAACCCACATAATCTCCTCTCACATTTAACACACACACACAGTCTATCTACTCCGTAATCGCATTGCTGTGGGAGGCCGATGTCCGACTTTCCTGGTTCACATGTACGTGTGGGTGTGGAGCGGAAGGAGAGCCAGGCGCAATATTGTAGACAAGACACGGGTGGCTGGTTAGGGGGAAAGGTGCTCAGGTGCAAAGGTGTTTGGATGCAACCGAGTGACTGACTGTGTATATGTGTGTGTGTGTGTGTGTGCGGTAAGGTCAAAGGGATAGAGAGGTTAATGTTAAATGACTGCCTCAGTTCTTGATGTCAAACTCAGCCAACAAGCAGAGGCTGAGGTGTGCGGAAAGAAGATGTGATTGCTGCTCGGAGCACGGCACAGAGATGCTGAGACTGTAGAGAGTCATTGTTCTCCTGCCTACCAGCAAAAAAATTGGAGCAGATCCTCTGTGTTCAAAAATCTGAATTCAGGTCAAGTTCAATCCATCCTACCATTTGAATCCATGTCAATCACTCTCACAGGCTGCTAGGCTGACTGATCTGCACTTTCAGCACCACGGAGAGCACCGCGACGTACGGTCAGGTGAGGAATAAACACGGAAGAGTTTCCACGTTGAGCAAATACGGAGGAAACTATTAGCAGAATTTACCAGTGACAGTGACCTGCTTCTCTCTGATGACAAATGCTATTTTTAGAAGCAGGAGATTTTCACGACGAAAACAGTTTATTCGAGCTGTAAACGCCCTCACAAAACAAACAATATCACTGAATGAGAATTTGTCTTCCCGAGTAGTATCATACCAATAATCACAAAATACTGTTATCCTTCAGGCTAGACTAGTTACCAACCTTTTTTTTTGTCCAGTGCAGCCCTAACGAATGAGCTCAAGTACTCTTTCATGATACAACTTTGATAAATGGGATGGCCTTCGTGATCGCATTTCACTGAGAAACCGACGGTTGTGGTGGATCTGCAGCTGCACATACAAGACCAAGTGATCCTGAAACTGTCAATGTTTGGGTTTGTCTTTTTTGACAGACTTGAAATGGCAGCGGCTAGATGTCTCAACCATTCATCCATTTTGTATACCAATCTATTTTAATGTTCATTTGCCAACCTGTATCTGCATTTATTATTATTATTATCATTATTATTATCAACATTATTATTATTATTTGCATCATTACTAGAAAGTCACTGATTTTTACTAGTGGTTCCCAAAGACCATTTTTTCCTAGCTTTATCTGAATAATTTTTCAAGGCTCGATGAGATCAAATTATCCAGTAATAAAAAGATTAGAGAAAGGTTTGAATAGATAAGGATGTGATTGTCATAAGGAGTCCTGACCCCCAGGTTGGGGACAGAATTTCAGGTGTGATTCGAACTCTCAGGGGAAAAAATAAATCTAAAAAGCAGCAGCTTATGATGCGATGGCTAATCGCTTTGTCCTATGGCATGAATTCAGGTCACTGAGTTCACATACACACATTCAGGCACGCAAAGACAACACATGTGTACAACCACATGAAAAGCAAGTCCCAGTCTACACTGCACGGATCACGGCCTCCGGCAGAAAAAGATTGCTGTGACAATGCCGACCAGAGTTTCACGTCAAACCATCAAAATGCAGTGACGAAGGATGAGATTGTGGATGGATGGCAAAGAAGATGAAGCATCTGTCTAAAAAAAACTATCCACATTTCGTCACTTGACATAAGGGTTACCCAGGCTGCAGCTGTTGATCGTGTGTGATATGATATAGATATAGCAGAGCTGTAATTTGTTGTTGAACAATAGTAGAGTTCTTATCTTCCCTGGAGCCCTGGCCTCTTTTGCATATCTGACAGTTGAGGTGTGCAAGTGGGACAGCAATCATGGGCATTGTTTTGCAGTAGGCTGCATTAAGTAGCATGATTAGGGACATAAACAAATTTTCCAACCAAGACTTTCCATGAAATTGGAATAAAATGTATAGACGACCACTGAGAAACTAAAAAAAACCAAAAAACTATGCCATCAAGTATCAAAATCAATGTCAAAGATCACGATCTCACGATCAAGCGCACACATATCATGCAAACAACATCAAGCCCTTCTTACATGGGTAACCTCAGATGGTTATCAGAGTCCCTTCATAGCACCAAGGTCTTGTTCAACCCTCTCCCCAGCAGAGAAAGAAGGAGCAGCACTCATCCGATCATGAACTGTATTTTGATTTTCTTCTTCAAGCCCGGATGCATTGATTATAATGAAGAAGGTCAGAGTGATTTGGGGTGAAACACCCAGAAACCTCTTTCCTGTCAGCTGAAGCCTTCACGGTTTTTCTCGATATTTGTTCCTTCTTGCACTCTTTTTTTTAACCTTTGCTTTTCTCTCTGCCTGTGTTTCCTTTTCAGTTTTTCTTTTGACTCAAATCTTTCTTTGCTGTACACTCAAATACATTTGCACTTTTTTTTTCCTGTTCTTGCAGTGGATATGAAAATTGAGTATGAATATGTATGCTGGAGAAGCAAGGATATTGCCTATGGTGAACCGCTATGCATAATGCAGCTTTTTCTGTCTCATCTACATTCATTCAGACACACACACACACCACACACAGGGATTCATACCATCACGTGCATAGAAAAACAGGGCTATAAATCCCTCTCCCTCTCGCACCCGCTCTCACTCTCCTTCAAACACACACAAAGTCACATAAATACATTTGAGATTGCACATAAACGTTCATAATAGGAAGTAGATTTTCTATGTGGTGAACCATGTAGCGCTACAGATAACGGCACACAAAACACATTCAGGCCAAAAAAAAAAAACAGCTGAAGCACTGAAGTCAGGGGCAATACAGCCTTTGCAGTGATGCTACAGGAAAACAGCAGAACATAAAAGGCAAAAGATATGATCATGTTTGATAGAGGATGGTGCTCATTTAGTATACAATGGCTCCAGATTGAGATATGCATTAGGGTTGCATGACAATGTGTCTCTCTGCTTTTGTGTGCAGCCAGAAAGGAAGTAATTTCTAACATGGTGTCATTTCATTGGGAGAAACGCTCAAGACAGGGGGGGAAAAAACTGCATGGCATGATATTAGGGATGTGAATATACTATGCATGCGTACACACATACAGAGAAGGGGGGTTAGGTGGTGGTAAGCAATCCCTATACACAGTTTTATGCAGTGTCAGTAAAATATTAGGCAGCCATTTCAGCATTTGAAAATTCCCATCTCCCACTTCAAAAGGATGATTTCCGCTGTTGAAGTGAGTGTCAGATTTGTAGAGATGTTTTTTTTTTCTTCCTATTCTCCCTCAGAGACACGGCCATAAATTGTTTGATAGTAAGCAGAGCAGGAGAGAGAGAGAGAGAGAGAGAGAGAGAGGAGAGAGAGAGAGAGAGAGAGAGAGAGAAAGGCGTAGTTGATTATGAGATGCTAAAGTGTGATTGTTGGATTATTTTGTCATTCAAGACATCCATCTGTCTCCGCGCGTAATGGAGAGGGCACCGGGCTACCGGACACTACTGTTGCGCGTAAAAACCTGTTGAGTGACCGATCGAAATACACTCCTCTGAGTGACAGCTTAGCGCAACAACAATGTTGTTGCTATGGACTATGAAATCTACAGCTGTGCCATGACGGATATTTGGGAACAGTCGGGATTGCTTTATTGGGAGTGCTGCGTGATAACTGAATAGGCTCAGTGCAAGGTTATCCCTCTTAACAGGTCCTTTTATGCACAATTGCTGACTAATACAATCTTATTTTCCTCAAGCAAAAGAAAATTTCGCCAAATCAATTTGTCGGGAGAATTTCCTGTTTTGATAAAAGAGAAGAGATCTGCTTTAATGGGCCTTCAAGACAATAATAGAAGTGAAACGATCACCTCACATCGATTTGGCCGACGTGCACGGTGCGTTTCAAGACAAACAAAATGTTTAGACCGAATGACTTCCGTTCAAATGGACGTGTTTGCGCTGCGTGGCTCAAATGCCAAAAAAGCAGAGCGCCAACACTTGACAATGAAAACAGGCTTTGCTCGCCGGAGCACGACGAGAGAGGCGAGTTAACCTGAGAGTGACATGTAGCTATTATACCGTGGAGCTGTCTCTCTGCAAGAAAACTGACAGGTTGTGCAGGCACAGCGGGACTCAGAGGCGGAGGAATAAGACATATAGTGGCCCCTTTCGTGTTGGGAGCTGATGTGCCTTTTGGGATCGATCATGCGTTACTGGAGACATGCGTAATGGATAGATTTTGGGTTCATTATCAGTTCGGTGTGACTGCGTGAACTCATTACAAACAAATCTTTGTACATATATATATATATATATAAGTCTCATATCGCTAGAAAGTGGGAGGCAGACTTTTACTACTGATTCTGCAGTATAATTACCCTAAAACACTTGCATAGACGTAGGATTAAAACACCAAAAACTCCTACGCATACACCCTCTCCTCTCAAAGTTCTGTACAAATCACTTCTTGCAAATAGTTAACCTTGAACTGTATGCCACAGCATCCTGCACAGGCCACAAACAAGAAGAAATTCATGCGGATTTTTGAAGACAGAGACAGAGAAAACTCCAAAGTCGTCATACTATTTCCACCATCCACTGAAGCCTCAGTTGTCCAATCCAGACGCAACATCTCTGAGTGCATGGTGCGGGTGTAGCCTAGTAGCCAGCAGAGTCTGACTCATAGCGCAATTACTGGGCTCCCCCTCCAAGCACTTCTCCTCTTGTCTGTATCTGTTTTGATTCCAAATTTACACACAGCCCCACGGTCTGCAACGCCGCAGATCAGCGGTCGAGTCCGGGCTCAATAACACAGTGCATGTAAAGAAATTAGAAATACTCTAAGTACGCCAAACAAGTGATCTTACAGAAGACGAGACGCCCAAACTACATTTCATGCTTCATATATGTGTTGGAATTGTCGTGACTTGTATGATTTACTGAAATCAAGAAAAGAAATGCTCTGACGTGAAGTGACTGATCAGGTTGTTCACTGTTAGACAAGTCAGACACACACACACACACACGCACACAGTATTGGTGTAAGTAAAAGAAAAAAATGAGCATTACGCTTAGTCCATCAAATACACAAGTAGAAAATAAAGTGCAGACATGATATTGGAGCCAAAGTGTTTTACATCTATGCAGGATCAACACTGTAACACAGCCTCAGTCATTCAGTTTAATGTCGAGTATGTGTTGCAGGGGGCCTGTCGACCGAAACTGGATAAAACCGGAATCACATTAATTGATGAAATAATTATAGCAAGAGCTCTGACTCCATCTCGATCATTCCATGCCATTTCTTCCTTGAAATTTCTACAATTGCTGCTTGAACCTCCTTAAATCTCACACCAGAACTACTCTCCTTTTTATAACGGCTTTTTTTAAAAAATAGACTAATTGTTACAATCATTTAAACCTTTTCCAATTTCCCAGGCCCTGTTCTGGCCTATCAGGCCTTAAAAAACGGATTCCCACACAGCCCTCAGCTGAGTTTGTCTCAATTTTATTTCCATAAAATGACAAGCAACCTCCCAAATCATGACAAAGAAGAATGAGTGTATCCTCCTCCCCTCTCCTCCCCTCCCCTGCCCTCCCTCTATCTATCCATCTATCCATCCCTCTGCTCTCCCCCCTCCCCTCCGCACTCATGGGTGCAGGTGTGCTGAAATGCAGCCAAACCAAACCAACAAACGGTCAGTAATAACCAAATGAATGTCGACTTAATGACAGAAAAGAAAAAGACTAAATTATCTTTAGAAATATGTAGTGGTGTGATCTGTCATACTGATGTAAAAACAAACATTAAAAAAATAAGCAGGAAAAAAAATTGTGTGCCATTCTAGGAGGCGCGGCCAAGCCAGGAAAATACGCAGTACTAATGCATATGCATGTATGATAATAGACCTACCTTTCCCCCCTTAAAATAAAGTTTATTAAGTATTACACATATCTGAAATACACACGGCCACGCGAGACAATAAATCACACCTGATTCGTGCAAAATGAGCGGAACATGGCGTTGAAAAACAACGGAAAATGGAAGTTTGTTTTCCACTGCGTTATCTACATCTCTCCCATCTCAAGCACTCTTTCCGCTCCAGTGGCTGTTTGCAGCCCCCAACCCTCCTCCCCTCACCACACACATACACACACACACACACACACACACCACACACACGCACCTACACACAGTACATCTCGTTCAGTCACGGGACAGGGCGATGTACAGTGTGTATAATCGAAATAGACCCTGTAATCCAATTACATACAACAGCACAGAAGTCCTCGCCGCAGCTGCAGCCTGGCAGAGGGCACTGCCAAGGCCAATGAATGAATGATGAAGACCAGGACCATGAAACACACCCACACTTCTAAACAAATGATTCAAATGAATTCAAATGTGTTAACTAATAAGGTTTATAATCAGGCATCTTCAGTTACAGAAAACGGGTGAAAATTAGGTATACATGTATATATATATAAAAAAATCTAGGTTCTTTTTTGTCATTGTGTGACTGTTACGAAGTAACATAAATTCATATGCAATAAAAGAAATGAACACTCCGTATTTAAAATAAGCACAACTGAATCATTCTCTCCCATCCGCAGCATTTAGAGCGAAGCCAATCAGTAGAATCTGGTGCCACAGAAAATGGTGGATGAATAATTAGACCAGGGATGATAACAACTGAGTCTGCATAAACTGACACTCCTACATTTTCTCAAAGAAAATAAACTGTAATATATGGCCTCGCCTTTTTAAACATCCAACTGGGGCACATTATCCACAAATTAAAGGCCAGCGCTCAATACCCCCAGCATCAGTTCACACGTCTCTCATAAAATGTATTGACCCTTGTTGCCACACAGCCGCCACGCACTCTTCAACACACACTCACACGCGCAAACTGGCGTCCGTGCACTATTTTTTGTGCATCTTCCAAAAAAACAAACAAAAAAACTGATTTAAAAAAGGATGCTTTAACCCCAAGGGAGTGGGACCCCCCCCCTCCTCCCCCCTTCTCCACGCACGCACGCACACACACACACACTAACATCTTATTTGTGTTGGGACAGGAGAGAAAAAAAAGTCAGCATATACATTAAACTCTTCTGCCCCCCCTTGGACTTTTTTTTTTTTTGCGAGTAAACAGCCTACAGATGTGGCCAGCATCAGCGCTCGAGGTCGCCCGTCTATCCGTGCGCGCGCCTGCAGATCCTTATCAGCCTCTCCTATTCAACAGCCTCCATATTCACGACACCTCCACATATTCATCATGCAAAATGCAAATGCCGTTGTCTCTCACATCCTAACGGACGCAGGGCGCACTTTTGCATCTGTGTGCGTCTCCTCGCTGTTCACCCCAAAAAGTGCACATTGATTTTATGCTCGTGAGCTTTTTTTTGATCAATCATATAAGAAATCATATTATCAGCTAATCACTGGGAGACACTGAGGACGGAAGAGGAATCCGAGCTCTCGTTCAGGAGGAAAATGAACACTCATGATTTCAAAACATTCAGGAAAAAGTTATCACTCTTCCTCCAAAAGGTGACTTAGAGTTTGATTTGACATCCCTGCCCCTCCTCGGAGAATGTTCCCAATTCATTTCAACAACACTCATCAATCTGATCAGCTAATAAGTACGCACAGCCAACTTGAGCATTGCACTGGAGAGCAGTCAGCATGCAGATAAGCAACACTTGAAGAGACACATTTCCAACCTACCTTCTTGCAAAGAATACAGCAGAAGTAAAGTTACAAGCCACATGCCATTAAAAGCAGTTATATTTCACAGGAATGTTGTGCAGTCCCCCGAGAAGAGTGCACGGCGCAGCGGTCGGCCAGGCGAGGCTGCGTGGTGGACTGGTTCTGCTGATGCTCCCCGGCGGTCTCTCCAGCCCTGGTCCCACACTCTCCAGCGCCGAGAAACGAGCCGCGGAGAAAGTACCGCCTCTGCTCCCTGTTCTCTCCTCCCCTTACCGGGACAGGCTGCTGTCGCCCCACCCCCGGTATCCTAATGATGCGCCGTGATGGAGAGGTGAGCTATACGCACTAAAGAGGGACCAAACGGAAACCACTGGGACCTCTGTGTTACGCGCACTGGATCGGGCAGCTTCGTGGTAGCTCCACTGGCAAAGTTCAAAACGTACCGTCAGTACAAGTCATTTAAATTGTGTTTTTATGCAAGGAAGTTGGAAAGAAAAACAGCCGTTGGAGGAAGATATCTGCGCGTATTTCGCATGCAAATCTACTCAAGAATTTCCATAAATCAGTTGTCACTGGCTTGGCAGTGGTGCGGGCAGAGAGTGAAAGTAAAATTGCCGACAGAATGTGCCATTGTGAAGTTACAAGAGGACATGAGCACTTTGGAGCGTAAATTCCAGGTGAGGAGGAGCGCGGAGAAGCTGCATCCTCCGTTTCATTCAAAGGGGGAGTGGGGATGCGCTCTGCGCACCGCACCAGCGTGTCACTCCCAACCTCAAAGCTCAAATCACCTTTATGTGGATCAAACTGACTAGTTTTGATATTAAAACACGTCACGGGGGAATTATCTGCAATCCACTTCATTACAAAGGTGCGTAGTGCGTATCAGGCTAATCCTGTGATCGAGCTGGTCGATAAAATCGATCTGTGAAACTCGCCCTTTGACACTCTCTCTCTCACACACACGCACGCACACACACCGAGAGGATGTAGAGGGGGGTGGAGGGGCATTAAGTGTGCGCTCACAGACGTACTGATCAGGGTCATCTTTGTTGGTTACTGACTGGAAGAATGCTTTGCTTAGTTATATTAAATGTTCACATGCACAACCTTAACCAATGGATGAATAAAACCTTTAAGAACACTGTGAGTTTGACAGACTCACTTTAAGCAGGAGGAGTGAAGAAGGAAACTGTCAGGAATAAGTGACACAGGCCTGATTTGCATGTATTTACACTGTAGCTAAGCACCTGGCGTGAAGTGGGAGAGGATGCTCCACCTGATGTTAGCGCCACTGCACCGTCTCATTTTTGGGGTTCACGTGTCGAGCTTGAATACTTCTTTCCTCACAAACAAGTTTAGGGCCATCACACTTACACTCTGAAATCAATTATTAGAGATTTAAAATAAACAATCATCTGAACCTCTTGGCCTCTGAACACTGCATGAGTTCAGAGCTTCTCTCCTCTTTACCGCCATTCATTTCAACACTTGAACGATCAACACACTATAAAATAAATACCAAAGCACCCCGATTGTTGTTCATCCATTTCAGACCAAACGCGGAAGCTCTACTCGTTGTCCACTCAGTCGTGCTACTTATCTGACATCAAACACCTTCTACTTGACATAACCTCTGCCATCACTCTTTCTGTGTCTCTCTCGGTAATGTAATGTGTCGTAACAAAAAGTAGTCCTGGTTGTGGAATAGAACTGAGGCAAGCTGTGGCCTCTCTCACTCCCACTGAAGAGCCGCTGTAGTGTGGCAGGCAAGGCAGCACACTCTGCCTCCACTCTCTATTATGTAACAGGTGGAAACACACACACACACACCCACGCACCCTCTCTGTCTCTCTCCCTCTCTCACTCTATCGAACAGACCCACAAACGTGCACGCACGCACACAAACACACACAAACACCACCGCGACAACGGCAGGGACACATTTAGAGTGCGTGCGGGAACACTTCCATTACACATTCTGTACATTCGGATGTGCGCTCTAAAATCATATTTATAGATGAGCACATTTTCAGCTCTATGCACTTCCCAAGCCACAAACCATAGACCTGGTTTAAAAGTGCAGCCTGTAGTGCACGGTGAGTGATATGGGAACTCTTGTTTAGGAACCCGACAGCCCTCAGGAAATATAATCTGTCTAAGCATCATGTATTCTGCACCTCAATATTCTCTCTCCTCTCCCAATGACAAACTGGTCATATAACAGCACCCAGCACCTTGACACTCAAACCAAGCTCCACCCAGTAGCCCTGTAAGGTAACGCATGAAGCCTCTGTCAGGACTTCAAAAGGCGGCGTGGCAAGCTGGTTAAGGGGGCTGATGTGAGTTGGCCTGACAGCGCCAAGCAGGTTGTACTGTATGTCAGCCAGTGATCATCATGGGGGCTGACAGGCTGAGCTGGGCCAGCCAGGCCGGAGAAAAGGCAAGCAGCTCCCAGACAGCTCAAGCGACTGTCACCGAGGACAGGACCCAGGACAGGCTGCCACCACACCACTAAAAAAAAACACAGCGCCCATGTGACTCATCTCCATCACTCTTCCCATCAGTCTGCTCTGTCGTTGCCTGGAGATAGGAAAGGAGGTAGGAAAGGAGGGGAGCGAGAGGAAGGGAGTTTGTTGACTGATGAAGAAAAAAAACGGGTGAACAGGACAGCAGAGAAACAGAAAGCGGAGGGGGGGAGGGGGTGAGGGGCAGACAGAGAGAGTGATGAGGCGGATAAGTTAATGTGGATGTTAATGTTAATGCTCAGACAATCAAAGCTCCCCTCAGGCCCTGACTACATGCTAGGATCATATTAGCGCTAATGTATCCAGTATTAATGCACAGCCCCCGGCTCGATGGAACCTCAGCAAGGTCAGAGTTAGGAGAGGAAGAGGGCATGTGCTGCTACTGCTTAGCTCTGTGCAAGGTCACAGGGATCCGAATGAAAATGGGGAGAGAGCTGCAAGAATAGGGATCATGGTGACAGATTGTGGTTGGAGGGAAATCACTCGGCGCTGGGTCAAATGGAGGAGTTATGTTCCTTTAAAAACTACATCATGGCGGTTCAAAACGCCGCAGTTTGGGTTGTCGCCACTAAACATTGTCAAAAAACCAAGCAATGTGCCGCACAACTCCTTTTCCTCAGAGGGGGCCGCCTAGCTAGTTCTGCATGCCGCTGTGTATGAACGAGCCTCTGCATTAAGCTAATATGAATCACACACCACCATGCTGCAGTACATTAACAGGCGTCGACCAATGGAGAGTGTTTGCCTTTAACCAGGCATGCACGATTGTTGTGGCAGATGTGTGAGATTGTATCAGCACAACAGAGGATGTGTGCGCGTGTGAGCATGTGTCTACATGGCGGCAAGGCGCAGGACATACATTCCTGGCTGCTCTCCTACCCCTACAGTCAGATGTGCATGCACATGTATTTGGGAGTTGCGTGTTTGCTCGAGTGTGCGTACGTGCTTGCGTATGTGCGGCTTTTTGCGCGAGAGTACGTGCGCGTGCACAGGAGACATCAAGGGGTGTTAATTTATTCAAATGAGCTGGGGAGGATAACGAGAGGAAAGGGGTGAGGGGCGGAGGAGGTGCGTGTAGGGGGGCACCTTCTTCTGCTGGAGGTTCATCTCTCCATTTCTCTCCCCCCCCCCCCCTCTCTCACTTGTTTTCTCACATTTGCAAATTAGACCATTTGCATGGCTGAGGAGGAGGGAGGCAAGGGAGATGGGGGAGGAAGACGACGAGAGTGAAAAAGAAGACAGAAAATTAGAAAAAAAAAAAAACTGGAGATGGGGAACGGTGCAATTCTGAGGCAGACAGAACGCCCGCAGACAAAAACACACCGTGCCAGGGCGATACCATCCACTTCCAAGATGGCTGCCGCTGGAGGCGTCCTCTGTGGGACCAACCTAGAGACCCGTTACTGTCGCTCCACAGTGGGTGACACACAAACACACTTTCTGACTTCGACTGTGTTCCTCCCGCATAACGAGGCGAGTGAGATCTGAACAGCTCAGTAAAGGATTAACATTTATCTTTTGAATTTGAATATATTAAAGAGTGAGTCAGACGAACACGGTCGTGGCTTGTACAGAGATATCGATCAGAGATATCTAGTGACACCCAGTGGTCACAATTAAAGATGTTATCATAGGAAGATCTAGTATTGAATTCCCTGTATTGGCTGATCTTTGCTAAGTTTTCAGCGGGGCAAACTAATGGGTGACTCCATTTCAAGGTCCTGGTCAACGCGTCGATAATGCCAAAAGTTTGTACTGCTGATCGATTCTTTCTCTCTTTAAAGAAGTTTGGTGTGAAATACCAAGCAGTGTGTTTTGTTTGCTACATTCAAATGAAGAAAGGAGGAAAATATCTGCTGTTTGTCTGAAAAAACTGTCACACATAACAGTGCACACAAGCTGAGTAATCAGCAGCTCGGCTCGTTGCTCTTGACTAGGGCGGATCACCAACCGTGCAAAGTGGACAACTGCAAATTGACTCCCGTTTTTCTTTATGGTGCATATCCCTCAGTGTTTAGTCAAACTTCCACAAACTACCTGACAAACAGAAAACCAGGGGTCAGGTGGTATATATTCCAGAGCAGGAGAACTGGTTGTTTTCTTGACAAATAATGAAGCTGCCACGTGTAGCCTGCTGTGTGTACCGTTCTTAGAGAAAACTTTGAGGCAACAGGGTACGTGCACAATGCACAGAGCACAGCAGGTAAGGACTGGGTGGGTGGGTCGGTCGGTGCTGTTGCATTTTTTTTCCCCCTGAAGCCAAAAAATGTAATAGCTAGATTCATTTTCATTATCACATTCAAGATATCAGCTATACTATCAAACTTTGTTATCTAGTTATTCAAAGTCACTTAGAAATACTGTGCATGTAAATATCTAGCAATCTCCAGGGACACATAGAGGGGTAAATAAGGGGTGAACAGACAGAAATGAAACTGTTTACACTCAAATCTTCACAGTTCTGGTCGGTTACATCACATTAAGTCAACAATAAACTGATGCGAGAGAGAGAGAGAGAGAGAGCGCGAGGCAGAGTTGGCAGGTGTGAGAGGAGGTTGTAGAGCCTAGCTGAGGACAGACTTTCCATCTTGACCCTCTGTGCTTTGATCTTATCACTTTCCCACGCTTTAACGCTCCTGTACCCGTGTCTTACTAGAGAACCTGTTCCACATATACTCTCAAGTGCACGCGAAACACACACGCACTCACAACAACAAAATGTTGCTGCTGGACAAACAGAGAAAACCCTTTTAGTCTTCAGCTTGTACGACTACAGAAACATCAAACTGAACATGAAAAACAAAGCTCCGTCCATCTCTAAATGATTCCCTAAAACCATGACACTGGCTGACACGTTCCTTCATCATCATGAACACGAACAGTGTATTTTGACGAGATCCCTCATACCAGTCAAGCTGATTCAATCAACGTGCTGCAAATACTCACTGGTGTCCTCAGCTGAAGACATAAATATATCATAAACTTATGTTTGAGTGTGTTTGTTAGAAACAGTGCCCGCTTGTCTGTTTATAAAATTAAAGTCTACATCCCAGACGCCTTATTACAGAAACTTTAAGCATTTAGGACTTCTGTTATGATAGAAAAATGTTTCCTAACTTCATTTAGAGAAATATCCCATCTTATTTTAGGAGAGGACTTTAAGTCTTGCGAAGAATCATAATTTAGGATGCCAAAAATAGCTGCCCAAAAATGGCAAAAATGGCAGCACTGCTGTCTATATTTCAGTGTCAGTGAAGACCCTTTCTTCTGATCTGAATACTTCTTCCACCACCGGATTACAAGCAACATGAGATGACTTTATAGAGATCATTTCAACCATGGGACAGCCACATTACGCCAACTAGAACAGCAACCTAACAACCAGCAGAGAAACAGAAGCGTTGTTGTCTGTAGCATGTCATCAAGTGCTCAGGTTACTTTGTTAAACACCTTTAAAAAAAATGTTGGTCAAACCTATCCATGCAAAGAAAACACATTAAGTCCACTGTTTGCTTGCATCAGTGACCTTGAGGCCTTTTGTGCCAACAGTTCTCATCCTAAATGCTTATGGGAACACTAACTGATCAGGCCTCTCACACCTGTCTACATGGTGTGTTGATGTGTTTCCGTGTGTGTGTGTGTGTGTGTGTGTGTGTGTTGTGTGTGTGTGTGTGATGTTATCAGTTCTTGTGGACTGTGTGATAAATGCCTTCTCATGCTTACCTCAACTGAAGCCCTTATGGAAAACAGCTGACTTCAGGCCCTGGAGGCTCCGACCAGTAAAACCGCCTGTTTTCACCGTTTGGCCATGGGTTGTATCAGCTTTTACAGTTTGGTCCTTCATTTTTTTTTCTTGGTTCAAATTCAAGCTGAGTGGAAAGAGAAAGAGGAGAGAGAGAGAGAGAGAGAGAGAGGGAGAGAGCAGGGGGTCCTTGGGACTCACCCAGTTGACAGCTCCTGTCTCTGCCTGTAACGACTTATTTATTCAGGGATAATTAATCAGGCGCAGTTTTCTGGCGGTATGATTAATGCGCTTTGTCATCTCTGCAGCAGCCATGAAAATACAGTAGTCTGTGATGCCACTGCTCGGGTTTAGCTGGCTCTGATACAACAGCAAAAACGAGGACGTCCTGTTTAAAGTGCTCCTGTGCAGTGGGAGGAACTTCGTGGCGCATGATTTAGGCCCTTTCTGCAACTAAAAACTGCAACTCGGGACTGTTTTTTCTTCTATGTTGGGACCACTGAGGGTGGTCTGCTGCTGCCTGATATGTCTCAGTAAAGAGTCCGTGTTTTATATCCACGTCTCCAGTGCTTTAGTCGATTTATAGTGCCCCTATTTATGTTTTTATTTAATCTGATGTAATCTGCAGTCTCAACATTGTCTGATTTATATAGTTCGTGACAGCATCAGAGAACATCCATCAACATTTTTGACTACCAAAGCTATTTTTCACCCACTTGTCCTTTCGCCATCATGTGATGTTTCTCATCAGCAGCTTTCACTTCTTTTTCTCGGCCTGTCGAGGGAAGCTGTGACCGGCGAAGTGCTTCATCCTGTGGTCACGCCGGTCTCATGACGCCACCTTGTGATCATTGTGATTTGTTACCACAAGTCTAAGGAACTAGTTTTTCATGGCGTGCGCTTTGTGGATTGTTTTTGCAAAGCAGCCATTAAGCGTGAACACTTCCTAGAAGACCCGAGTTAGCACCGTGACAAAGTCACTTTGCCATAGCCTGAAGCCTGAATCATCTGCATGCACCATGTCTAATGGATTTTATCTTAATAGATGCTATGCAAATCTCACAGAAAAACTTAGGTAAAAAGTGAGAGTGTCAAAGTGACGAAGTAGCCAGTAAGTAAATGAGCTTTTGAACAAATTATTTTTATTGTACCAAGGATTATATTTGAATTCATTTTCCATGCTCTTTTGTGCACTTCCACGTGTATCATTATTACTATTACCATACCTTTACTATACAACTCACTGTGTAATCTACAGTACTACCGCAGGCTGCGGGGTGTGTGACAGATGGACCAGAATTCAAAGCTTGGAGGGCATTTTTATTTTCCTAAATGTGTTGCTTAATGTTTTGGTGTGTGTGTGTGTGTTTTAAGCTCTGCAGAGAGAGAACATGCAAGTCAAATGTCTTACCTGTGCGCGTGTACGATAAGTAACTCAAGCATAAAGTGACTGTGTGCACTTAAATAGACGCGCACAACACGTGACTGCAGACAAAAGACGAGGAAATGGAAAGAGGCGCTCAGCAAACGTGAAGTGACAGCACCTGAAGTGGGCGTGTCCTCTCCTAATAGGAGCGCTTGTTTTGTTCCTTTCCTGCTGCACATATGATCAGGTGATTCTTCTAAGTATGCCTAATAGTATTTCCTTCTTTTTATTCATTTAAGTGTCTCTCTTGGTAAATCTGTGACTTTACATTGTCAATTGAGTATTTTTATATTTTTATTTTATTTTATATATTTGTTCTTTGTTTTTTGTTTTTTCTTCTTCTCTAAAGGCTAATGTATATTTTGGTGTATGTTGCTTTATATTGTTTTGATATCTCTCAATGATTTGGCACCTGATTAGAGGTGCAAACCACTATTTTCTAAATGGATTGAAAATTGTGATGGAAAATAAATATAAACACAATAAGGTTACGCACACTTTATTAATACAAAAGCCTTAAATTCTTATACACAAAACAGTTGACGGCATCACAGGACATTGTGGCCACCCTTCAGGTTCCTGGCTGGTTCTGCTGGTTTAGTCCTCTTCAGCTGATCTTGGCTACAGACAGATGTTAGATGTCATATTTATCTTGGTATGATAATACATTTTTCACTTCATCTCGTGTTAATTTGTCGAGAATAATCTTCATCAGTAAACGTGAGAGGTTTAACTTTTCCAAGTTCACTTGATTTTTTTAATTATTTGTATGACCAGTAGATGTCACTATAAAGCAATATGTAACTTAAGCGGTTTGACACCAGGTACCTTACCTTAGATTTTTTTCCACAGTTGGCGAGCTTGTTGCCTTTAAAGAAAAAATAGATGGAGTGATTCGTTTTTTCCAAAACTCAGAACTATTGTGTTTTTCTTTGAAACAGAGCTGCTCTGATAATAACTGTGATGGAAACAAGCAGATAGGAACGAGTATACATACTATACATTTCAACCCTGTCACTCCATTTTGGAGGCATTGTTGTTTGCATTCTTTCCAGAAACATGCCATGTGATAAACCCATTCAGTTTTGCCTTTTGCTTTCACTCCTAGACAGTAATACACACACACACACACACACATACACACACACACACAAGGATGTAGTTGTTGACTTACCTGCCAACAGAATGATGGAAAGAAATACAATGATCCCGGCGAAGACCAGACCTCCAACACGTAGTGTGTGGTAGTCTACAAAGTCACATAGGAGACTATCACCACACCATCACTGTTATCTGTGGAAACTATTAATGTATCCTCAGTTCTCTCTCATTTTACCCCACCTTTGTCCGTCTCTTTCCATTTCCTTCACACCTTTTTAACCTTTTAACCTCTGTCTCTCATTTTTTCTCTTCTTCCATTTTCCATTATGTCATGCCCCTTTGACTCTCCACAATCTAACTCCTGTTTTGTTCCTCTGTCTCTCTACACATGGCCCATCTAAAGTTCATGTGTGCTGGCAGAAACTCCCTTCATCCTGCGCGTATTTTCTACGTCCTTTCTTTTAAGATCCACTTTCAAAGTTGGACTTACCATATACAAAGTCTGCATCAAGGTCAACGTTTGTACCTGGGGACAGACATGAAGTGGACATTGCTTATGTGAAACTTTCAGGAAATGTATACACTGTTTTTTCTGGTATTTTCTGGGTCGGTTTCTAACTAACTATGCCATCCTATTACCAAACAGCCACATGTGCACAGTAGTGTTAGCACCTGTGAGCCTTGGTCAAGCTATCAGGGGACTCTGTATGACCTATTTTAAGCTTCATATTGTTGTTCATCATCGCCCAGCATATGGTACTTTAAACAAACAGTTAATAAGTCATCCCTGCATTACCCAGGTACATCATTTACACATGGTTGTTAGTGGTACTGAAGAATGGTGTCATGTCAAAGTGGCTCTTTCATACATTGCCTGTTTGCGTACAGTCAGCAGTTCAGCTGCGGCGTTACTTACCTGCGGAAGACATGATGTCTCGTCTCTGTGTGTGTGTGTGTGTTCAGTCGACAAAACTAGAGGGACATAACACAAACAGTTAGGCTGGTGATGACAGCAGCCACCAGCTGGTGATCCACCTATGTCTTCTGTTTTAAATAATTCAGCCGGGGCACATCTTGCTTTTACACAAAGACAATAAACGTATTCACCATCGGATGTTGCATCTGAGAACTATTGTTTGCAAGACAGAAGATTTGTGTGGATTTAGTTTCAATAGTCGCTCCATTTTAATTAGGGTGGTGACTTGCAGGGGCTTGTTTAAATCGGCTTATTCACTTTAGATGAGATGCAGCTGAAAGACTCCGAAACTCTATACATACTGAAAAATTGCCTCATTGGGTTCCCCACCACGGACTTAAGAGCAAAATGATTGCCTTGATCTTCACTGAGAACTTTAAGAGGCTAATGGCAATATCGATCCTCTCTCCCACACCCTTTCTTTCTCCATCCTTCACCCACACCCACACCCACACACACAAACCCACACGCACTGTATGCAAGCTTCTCATTTGATCTACATCTCCTGACCTATAATCATTAACTTACACAGATTAACAGAGTAAAAATTTCCCTTGCTGTCTCCATTTTGTTAAAGCGCGCCACTGTGAATTGTGGACTTCAGAGCTTTCATTTATTATGTGTCTGGGCCTTTTCAACGCACCACTGAGCATAAGGGCACACCGGACAGTTACTCATTAATATATTACAGCTCCAATATTCATTAACCTTGAACCTTGCACAGTCTTGGAGAGGTTATAGATGGGGCAAGACAGAGTAGCTGTGGTGACGCCTGCCTAATAACGCAGAATTGATACCCAATGATTTTAGCAGATAGCCGCAGCACCCCTAAAGTGCAGCAATGCATCACTGCTGAGATTTCTTCAATGGGGGAGTAATTAACAAGAGCAGTGACAACACAGTACTGTCTGTCCTCTAAACCCACTTTCACGACACACATTAATTGGAGCATGTGTGCTTTTATATTTTACCCCATTAAATAATGGAGCAACTTAACTTTTTACGGCGAGGATGCCAATAATTTCTATTTTACACAGAAGTACACATTCAGGTCATCAATTAACACCTCCAAGACATGGTCTGACATCGTGCTCATGAAAAACGTTGTCCTGTGATCCTGCAGAAACAGTTTATACTGATGTTTAGGCATCTATAGTGCACACTACGGACTGAATTGTATGACCTGTGCATACATTTGTCTATAAGAAAGTAAATTACTACTCACCTGAGCTGTTGAAGGCTCTGTATTACCTCTGTCCAGGCGTGTGTGCGTGTGTGTAGCCCCGTCTGCATGTGTGGGGCAGGTCCCACCCTCACAGATCCTCCCTCCACACACACCACACACACACGAACCACCTGTACACGCCCACAGCTCTATTCCAGTCTCGCTGCTCAGTTACATATTTACAGTTACGTTGTGAAGTTTGCACTCTGATGCTAATAAAAAGCTTAAATCCGCCAACCTTTGGACTCACATAAGAAGATCAGCACATCGCCGCTGGTGAGAAACACTTTTTCCTCACACAGTTTTATGGCCCCATGTAGCAGCTTATAACCTTGATTGACTTTGACAGGAAATAAGCAGATTCATTTCAGATGCTGCTGGAGGTCTGCTGGTGGAATCTGAAGCATTAAGATTTACGGAGAGGACACTATGATGTGTGGTCAGACATACTTTTATTTATTTATGCCAAAAGCACAACAGATTGCTACACAACAAGGCCTCATGCGTAGAATGAACATAGCGTCTACTTGTACAGTGGTCGGCATTAAAACAAGAATACTCAGATTTAAGATTGGTGGAAGCCTAACCTGACAGGAGATTCACAACAAAGACTGTTCATTTGCTCTCTCGCTACGACTCGGCTAACATTACTGCTATTATTGATGTGATAAATAATAACAATTTTAAGTTCTCTTAAACTCAGCACTCAAACTTTGTCTGTCTTTTTTAGAGATGTAATACATGTATGACCATACAAAGCATTGTGACATTAGAGACATTGACTAAACTAACTAAAGAGATTAGAAAGAAACACAGGCTTCACAGATTTGCAGCAGTAGTGAGTATATAAGGGGAAACTAATCATAGTCTGCCCACCTTAGTTAATCTTGGCAGAGGTGGTGACGGAGCAGTGGAGTGGACGTGTGTGGAGAGGAAGGCAGTGAGACAGCTGACGCAGGAGCTCCCTCCACTACAGACTCGGTGGAGGAGCTCGTGCAGATACCTGCAACCATTCCTGTGCTCAGTCAGAGAGCTGTGGCAGTTGAGATTGTCTTATATAAGGCTTATCACATTTACATGTAGAGAGACACATGCACTTGTGATACACACACAGTCATACATATACATAAACATAGTCCTAAATGAATGCTATTTAACTGTATATCTTATCTGTAAACTATTTGTAGTAATATATATATACTTATATAAGTATGCAGTATATATGTATATATGTTATAATCCAAATGTGACAAACATTATCCAGGACAACTAACAAAGTAAACAGCAAATTGTCAATTCCTAAAACCTAAAGGCAATAAATAGAAGTCCAAAACGAAGAACAGCAGACCACACAACGTTAAAAAGTCTTCTGGGGCTTCAAAGACAATCTTGCGTCAAAGGTGCTACCAGCTAAGACGAAGAACTGGAGTGGGAGACCGTCACAGAAAGGCACAGGAACAGACAAGAGCACTGAGGGACTGGCACAGTCACAACAAAGCACAACAGGCTAAACGTTTGTCTTCAGGGCACGAGATATCTGTACATATTACACCTCTAAACATATACCTCCCCTCTTACCCTGTCATATACCCCCGTATAATAATCATCAATTTGTCTACTGTTATAGTAGCTTGATATTAAATAAAACTGATCATCACTGTAGAAGGCAGTCCAGTCTGGTAGAGTTGCCTCAGTTCTCCGCTGCAGTCTCTGCAACCACTGTAGCTGAAAGAGGTCAAGGACGAGTGAGTTAGTCGAAACACAAATGCAAAACATTAAACTTTCCCACAATCATTTCTTCCTTAATGTTTTACTCCTTCTATGCTGCTATTCTCCAAGAGTGGTGAATTGTTTACCTTATTTTCAACAATACTATGAACGCTGTTTTACATTTCAAGTACCGTACATAGGGACAATGTCAAGGCATGACATCAAACGTAAAATGTCAGCAGTAATTTTAAGTATATAACTTTATATAACCCCCCCCCGTGTGTGTGTGTGTGTCTGTGTGTGTGTGTTTGTCTGTCTCATATGTACAGTATTAGTATAGACAGTCCCTCTTCTTTCTCCCCACTGTGCTACGGGCAGTCCCAAAGGAAATCTCAATTATGGATGTGTGTCAGGGGGGTGAGCCAGAGGTGAGAGGAGCTGACAGAAGAGTTTAAATGTACGTCTTACCCTTGGGGACAACCAGAGTCTCCTCTTGTTTCTCTTCATCTCCAGGGGCCCTGAGGAGGAGATCCACAGGATGTCATGGTAACCATATCATGTACTATAAAAAGCCCTTAAACAGTCAAGCATTTAGAGGAGGAGAGGGGGTACGCTTACCTGGGCTTCTGGTTGATACTACAGCGGCATCGTCGACCTATAAACATAAGAAATCATTAGCTGTTTTGATGAGAGGTCTAATTAGTTGGATGTGTTATCAGTACCGCATGGTGTAGTAACATGATGTGGAAATGCAATAAAGATTAATTAATTTATTATTAATTATTTGTAATGTGATTGTAACACTTGATCACACCGAGTGCATGTACGCATAATAAAATGATGCACACACACTCACACACAGAGGTTAACTTACTAAGAATGAGAAGAATTCCCAGTGTGAACAACACCACAGCAAATGCCAGCCCTCCGATCCTCAGGCTCTCGTAATCTACAGAGGAAGTTGATGCCAGAATTCCACAGAGAGAGACGCAGGGGAAATAAATGTAATCAATTAGCGTCTCGAAAATGCACTGCTGATGGCCTGGGCTCACAGAAAACACATATTTTTCCAAACTTACCATAAATAAATGGATTTTCAACTTTCTCTTTGGCATCTGTAAAAAAAAATCAAATAGAAACTACACATTTAGAACCAAGGTCTTCACATTTTCAAAACAATGCGGTTGAGGGTTAACTTGTTCATTCAACCCTTATACTTCTTCATGATATAACACTGCGGGTGAGGAATATTTGGGTAAAGGTGAACAAGTCACTTTTCAGCAGTCCAATCACATGTGAAGGATTTAAATCACTCATAAAGCTCATCCACATCTCTTTCACACGGAAATCACGGTACAGAAAATAACCTTAGCTATTCTGTAGTCGCCATGTGCAGGTGCAAAAAACAAGGCTTGGATGTAATTAAGGGTTTTGCAGGATCATACCGATATTCTCGTCTGGAAATAGGATTTGAAAAAGTATTGTTTACACTCACTCACACACATTATCATCCCTCTTTCCTACCAAACGACCGCTCTCAACTCTTCAGCATTGATTTCACTCCATAAAAAATCCATTTCTAATCAACACACAGTTGGGTCTGCTGGTTTGTGACATCTTCCACTGTTCACTGTAGTGGAGCAATCCATAAGGGTCTGATCTGATCCAAAAACCAATAGACCCATCTATGTGGCTGTATCTGAGGCGTGACCCCCCATTAGAGATAAGTTCTAGGGTACTCACCCTGCGTGCTGGGGTCTACAGCTGAGAGGCGGTGAAGAGGGGAAGTGGTTTGCGTCGTGTAGGAGGGGAAAGGTGAAGGTAGAAACACAGGAAATTAGAGAGCTAAGGTTTGCAGCATAACACCACACCATCTATTGATAGTCTGTGGCTACATGTGTTTACTTGTATCACATTTAGTCATACACTATAAACAGACCTCACACACACGCAGTCGGTGACTAATCAGTCACTGATACCCGCAAGTAAAGCCCTAAGGAAGTAATTCATGTTTTGCCATACGGGCCCACACCCATGAGTGCTTTTCCATGTAGCATCACTCCCTACCCCAACACTGCCTCCCTATGGACAATTAGTGTCTGCACATGTGTTTGTATGCACGGATGTGTGTGTGTGTGTGTGTGCGTATGCTTTGTGACAAGGGAGGTACTTACCAGCCACACACACCAGGAGTGAAGAGAGGAAGAGCAAAATAGTTTCCATGGCAACTGTTGACATAGAGTAATAAAGAGGGAGAGAAAGAAAGACAAAAAAATACAGTGAGACGTCTGTTTTAGTACTCCGCAGCACATATATCAACGATCAATCTGCGACATGAACAGCAACAATGAACAATGAACACATACAGTTTCTATATACCACACAGACTATGACCACACAAACACACATCCAGTAAGTGGGGTGTGAAAGTGGGAATCACACCACACAGTACCGGCTCTATCCAAACCCCTGGAGTTCAACTGATGTAAAAGGCCTACGGATATATTTTTTTATCTTGCATAACGATCCATGTTGAGAGTCTGCTTACATGTTCTCTTTTCCTCGCAGAGATTACTCCGTCATCCCTGTGGACACCACACAACCTTGGCCTATTTTCATGTAGGCTATTCAATACACACACGGCAACTGTGTCTCCTACAAAATGTGTTCATGTTAAACCATTCTGCATTGGCAAATACATATTGGCAAAGGTGTAATGTCACCCAGATACTACATTATACTATATTTGTTGGTTTGCGCATGGTAGATGGTGATAGATAGGTGGTTTATCCAATCACCTGGCCTCTATTTCTTTACAAGCCTTTTACAAACAGTTTCCAACAATGCCAAGTCAACTTCAAAGACGGTTCTGAGTGACAGACAGGTTAAGTTATCAAGTGATGGACTCTAATGATTTCAGCTAGCACGATATTCATGGCTTTACATAAAATCACACACATCCAACTTTCAAGATCCCCCCCAGTTCAATTTCTCAATACTTGAATTCCCCATCAGCCACAGCTGGACTTTGTTAAGTGCTAATTAAGAAATGCTAGCATCCTGATGGTGAAAATGGTAAACAATAAAATCAAAGGTCATTACATCAGCATGTTAAAATTGTCATTGTAAATGTGTTAGCATATGTTAGAGTCGCAGTGCCAACATGGCTGTAGACACTTGTTTTGAGATCTTGTTTTAATCATGGTGATATCTAACTGATCTGCAAAATCATTTGAATATTTCTCAGAAACGCCCTGACTTGTTTTTTCCCTTTTGATGTATGCCTCTGAGAACTAAACTGTCACTGAGGTTTTTATGGTTGTTCTTGCGAATCAAAATAAAGCCCTTGATTAATGAGAAAGCACTTTGTGACACAAAATCCATTTAAAGCCACTCTCGACTTGATTTAAACGTTGCAATTTCTTTCTTTTCTTTCATTTAATGTCATAGGCAAATGTCTAGGACTTCCCTACCACTATAAAACTCCTACAAAGACAGATTTGAAATGTCTACAGCTTTCTTTTTCTGCTATTTCAATAAAGCAATGGCCAGAGCACTTACAGCTGCACAAATGCACACATGGTAGGAACAAGAAGTCATACAGAAATATGTGTGAGTGATCTAATTTCCTGTCAAATTCTCCAAAGCAAAATAATAGCAAAAGCATTTCTAGTAATGTATTATAAATAAACTTCTGGAAGCCAAACAAATAAAGGGGCTTGTATACTCTGTGAGAACTGTTGATGGTTGAATATCTTCAGGAAAGCCCCTCTCTACAGACCTTTCTGTCTGGTGGATAGATGTTTTTTCCGGAGCATTTTTACCATACTGCTTGAGAATCTCTTCACGACACCATTGCAGCCAAATGTTTTAGTCCGGTCTAGAGGGCAAAATCATGGGAAAACACCGTCCAATCACGTTGATGGGGGTGCTCATTACGATTGGATCCTAACACGTCCATCAAACTTCAGTCCGCTTCTCCTTCCCCCTCTGCGCGCTCACACATTCGTGACCGAATAGAGACCCTTCCATTACTTTGAAGGCGTGGTTTCGAGGGGAGGTCTGAAGAAAAGGCATGGGTGTGTATTTTCAAAATATAGCTCCAACATCTCCTACTCCACCTTTAAGGGGGCTTGCACCCAACAATTTCTATAGCTCTCTGAAACCTACAATCTGATGTTCACACTTACTTCTCACTTACAGACAGGTTGGATCTTCTCTCTCAAGATCTCTTCCATTTGTGACACAGCTATTTGTGGCACTTCTCCTGTGAACAACCAAGTGCAACTCTATGAATACCTTCCAGGAGATCTGTTTCATCTTCATATTTAAACAATATCCCGTTTCCCCCCCTCTATCACTTTCCACTGCTTGTTCTGATTGGTTAACCCAGTATTGAGAGTAATGGTTCAGTACAGATGGGTTACAAGATTTGACCGCAATGCGTTTGATGAAGCTTCTCAAAGTTCTAGATACAGACCGTGTATGAAGCCTTTAAGGGTCCAAATTTCTTGTTTAACTCAGGCTTTACCACTCTTGTTTGAGAGAACCACCTGTCTGGTGTGCCTTCATTCATTTTCATTCATCTGTCTAATTAGCTCTCGCTTGACTGGGTCCAATTATGTCTATCCACCCATCTGGCTGTTTGTCTGTCTTCAACCATATCAGTGGTAGAGGATATAGTGCACTTAAATGAACACAGTCCATTATAGTCATTAGCTGAGGTACTGGCGGTAGCTTTCCTGTCTCGTTGCTGTTAGTATGTTGGTGCTCAGCATATTGATTTGTGAGCCCTGATACAGATCTGAGCAGCACACTGCTAACTAGGACATTTATGAAATAATATGGCACAAGATGACATCTAAAAGAATATAAGGCCATCAATTAGTCTAATGGCATGTGAAAATCAACCCTATTTTTGTTTTATGAGATGCTTCATAGAATATGTTTGATTTGATATTTTGAATAGCGTGCATTGATTTTCTTTCTTTTGTATATATATATTTTTTTTTTTCTTTGAGACAAAAGAGAATTACACCTTACAGTAAGATCACCTCACACAGTCATAGTGAGGTGTTTTCTCAAGGTCTTTTTAACTGTCAAGTTTAACACTTTTTTATAAAAAAGAAATGTGGTGCATTCAAAGTGCAACTTTCACAGTTTAGTTCAAACCAAAGCCAGATATGAATGATACAATATGACAGTCTTTGAAGGCATGCCTGTCAAACTTTGAAAGAGACATATTTTCTTCACATCAGAGGTGATGATTGATGGTTGGCCCCAAACTGTACAACACTTACATATTTGCAGTTCAGACACTTTAATTAATTAACACTGATCCAGCTCACGTACAGCAGGCAGGGACATTATTCATGCTTGGACAGGTGTGCCCTTTACACAGCAGCTTATTGATGCTACTATTAAAGAAGATAATGATCCTTTTCACGTTAAAACAATATATTTGATTATATATTTATAAAGGTCTGTTTATATTCCAGTACCAATCCATCGCCATCACCTCTGTACTCCACAACTAAACATTGTTTTGGTTGTTCTATAATCTGAACAAAACACGCTGAACAAATGATGTGTGTGGTGACACTACCTTTAAACTGTCTTTCAAATGACATATTATGCTCATTCAGGTTCATGCCTTCATGCTCATATTAACCATAGCTGCAGCGCCTCTTTTCACCCGCCATCTTTAAGGTACCCCACCCACAAAGTCAAGTCTGCCCTGATTAGTCAGCTATCACAAACCTGAGTACGCACTACCCACCATACTTCCAAATCAGTTCCTTAGGTGTTTTTTGCAGCCAGAGAATCACTTAACCGAGTTTAGTTGCACCATGCATACATACAACCACTTGTCAACCAAAATCTTCACAACCACAAATGTTAGAGTCGACCTCACAGACCAGAAGAATCACAAAGAAATAAAAAACAATGAACGAACAAGATACAGGGTTACCTTACAGGTGAATACTGCTAAATTTATTTACATCTCCGTCACATATCACGTTAGCATTTATGCTCACACTGTAAAGTAAGCGTGTCTTTATGTGTGAGAAGTGACCTACAGAGCCTAGTGGAGTAGAAAGCCGTGAGGAGATATAGAGGTAACGTGTTAGCATGTGTATGTATAACAGGATGTAATATAAACACACTTACAGTAATTACCAGGATGTGGGTGTGGAAAGTACAATGTGAGAGAGATGATGTGAAACTTTAGTCAAGCAAGCAATTCTAGTTTTAAAAAAAAGGTCACAAATAAATGTATAGAGGTCTAGTAGAGTAATTACTGTAGACACTCATGTTTTATTCTCTATTCTCTATGTAATGTGACAGACCTGTGAAACTTACCATGAGGCAGAAACCTGCCTGGAACAAACCTTGATCTTTTACCATATAAACATACCTGAAAGAATTACAGATCTTAAGAAGTAACTTGTAGTTGTAAAAACTACAGCTGCTGTTAGGACTCAGATATACATATATTTAAATCTTTTTTTTGTCAGATTTATGCTTCAATGCTTTCAAAATACTGTATACTGAATGAAATCATTCATATTGTGATAAACACCATATTAAAGTTAAAATTGATTATGTTATTAAAGATAAACAGAAATGTGTTGTGTTGCTTATAGTCATTATTTACTAGCTGTGGTGATTGATGTTCCCCTCTGTCTGCAGGAACAGGAACATTACATTTTTCGTGAAACCTTTGTGAAAGAACACGAATGAAGGTATGAATATATTCAGTCAATATTCATATTAAGTACCACACTTACTATTACATTTAAAAATGACTAAAACTCGCTTTATAAATAAAGCACCTTATTCATTTCAAAAGAAGTGGGAACCATAATAATAATAATAATGTACATGATGTCATCCATCAAGGTAAATGGTTTCTGGTATTCTGAAGTCTCAGATGGTGATGGAGCTGTGTGGTAAATGACATGTCTCCCAGACTTTTCTCATGCTGCTGGTGGCTACTGTTCACGTTGCCTCATGACTGATGCACAACAACCAACAACTTCCTACTGTGATCCAGATACAGCTGAGATTCAGCGGGAAAAACAGAGCGGTTCAGTCAGCCAAAGTTCAGTGTTACTTGTAAGACAAATACATAGCAATATTATACTGCATCTGTGTGGTGGATCGGCCCAGCAGATGATATCCCTTGTTGCAGTTAACTGTAGTGATGTGTTGGCTTGTGTGAGGGAAGCAGTTAGAGGTAACACTTCATCTGAAATGTGTAGTTATGGCAACAGCTACACACAGTGCATTAATTATAGCAAATTGTTTTTTTAATCAATGATTGAACCAGAAACTGATTACACCGAACACTGACTTGGACTGTAACTTAATCATGCAGTCTCAGTGCAAAAAGCCATATTTTGTGAGACTCTGTGGTTTATAGTACAATTCAGGACTATAAGATCAGGAGATGTTGCATTGGAACTGCACTAATAGTGCCAGTAATAGTAGTATTGCAGTAAATATAAATATGAATCAGAATGGAAGGTTTCCCAGTGTCCTTTATTATTCTGTTGTCTGTTCTGTTAGAAGACTAACATACAAAATACACAGTAAAACAACATAAAACTGGGCAAAACTTACAGTTAATGTGCGTCACGAGCAGCCAGTAACAGGTCCATCCATGAGTCAGTGCTCCATAAAACAGATGCACAGTTTTCAAGATGCTGTGACTTAATTTCAGTCATATTGCCATCAAACATGAAAAAAAAATCTGCCAGTCTTTCTCCTCCTCTGATGATGGGAGGACATTTGTGCTGGTCTGTCCAGCTCAGAGCAGAGCAGTTTTCGGGCTTAGCCCTCAGCTATGATGTAACGCTAACATAAGAGGACCAGCGCTTGCGGGAGGAATAAGTGGCGACCTTCTGGCACTCCAATTACCCAGATATGTATACACAAACACTGACAAATTAAGTTTTTCACAATATGTCCCCTTTAATGTCCTCTATCACCTTTTTTATGAAGTGCAAATCATTTAAACACACCATAATTTGTCTGAAAGAGTATTCAGAACAATCAATAAGCCAGTCAAACAGGTTTCACAGTTTCTCAGTGCTGCAAGCCAGACTTCTCAGTGACTGAATAAATCATTCAGTTGCAAATTTGCCATTGCAAATTTGATTGACTTCTAGATCTTTAAGGGTTCTTCTTTAGGGTAATACTGTGGCTGTGTTACCAGCTAATATGATGAGCTATTGTGTGGGACATTTGTCCATGATCTTCAGTAGCAACAGGAGTCTCTCTTGAACGCTCATCCTTGTCTCCCAGTCACTACATGTTGCCCAACTGCTGTGAAAACCTCAATACATCTGAGAAGATATGGAATTGATTAAAGAGGTGGATGGCCAGTTATATTACAATGTTACAATATTGACTATGAGGCAGCTACTTTGCAGCACCCCCCCCGCCAGTTCAGGAAGTGTAAAGATAGGTCTATGTTGGTAGGAAAGATAAGATTTAGCTGGTGGGTGGAGTGGGGTGTGATGCTCTCTCGTGCCTCTTCTGACTAAGAGGCTTGTTAATGGCATAGATATGGCACTAAGTGTTCAGGGTTAAGTGGCCCATTGGACAACCTCTACCGATCCTCGAGGAACCAGAGATATTCTGGGGTTAAAGGCCAAGCAATCAGTCAGACTCAAAATACTAGCTGTCCATTCACACCACCACATCTGTCCCTCCTGCCGACCTCATGTGATGCATATTTTGTTGTTGCTTCTTTTGACTAAGCTAGCAGCTTTTACAGATGTAAAATGAACCTATCACTGTTTTCTAAATGATAAACTATTATATGGCGACTGTCACTAAATGCCTTTTGTTGTATGGAGGCCCGGGATGACCGTAAAGAGAAAAATCAGGCCATGTTTTACCGCACTGAGCGCTCAAAAGATCCAGTTTCTTTAATTTGTGCACACGTGACCGTGAGCAAGATAGACCAGCCTTTCCTACTGAAGCATTAAGTACAGTACATCTCGTTCAGGTGTTATGGGTGGCATGTTTTCCACACCCATATATTCTTAAACACGGACACAATGGGCTTGCCGGCCTGCCAACTGTTCACTGACGATTAAACTAAACAATAAAATCAGCCTTGGGGCGGTCGGTGGCGTAGTGGGTTAAGCAGCCGCCCCATGTGTAGAGGCTGCAGTCCTCGGTGCAGCTGGCCCCGGCTCGACTCCGACATCGGACGGCCATTTTCTGCGTGTCTCTCCCCCTCTCTCTGCCCCTGCTTCCTGTCTATCTTCAGCTGTACTGTCATTAAAGGCATAAAAAAGGCCAAAAAATAAAAATAAAATCAGCCTTAACTTGGCATCGATTTCTTCACCATAACAAAGCCTGCATTTAGCGCATAGGTAGACTATTAACATGCAACTACAACATATCTTAATCCAAGTATCATTGTATCTTGTGGCTATCAAAACACGGTATGTTTCGCTATCACCACTCCACGCCTCCTCTGTAATTTAGACATAACATAACTGTAGGCCTTTGACAATTTCTTCCAATACACCAGTACCAATAAGTCCGATTTGTCGATGTAGCTCTATTTTCTGATCAATTCTTTTGACCCTCAAATAAATAAGGAAAATGATATGATCACAGTAAAGAATATAACCTTTGTTATTCTGCGATACGAATCTCGTCTGCGAGGGAGTATTTTAACCGTCAGTGGGTCAGTGTCACGTTTGTCCCGTGAGAATCCTTTTGGGTTTTTGGCAGCATGGCAGTGCCAAGTGTAATGTATCATGCAGCTTTTCAGCAGCAGCCTTTCTCTCTCTAGGTGTGATACACGGCACCTAAGCAGTTGCCTCTCCGTCTTTCCTCAACCTACCTTATCTGCACTATTGTTTAGCAATATTAAGTTCCAGTGCCAGGTTCCTGTTTGTCTGAGGTGAGGACAAGAAAGGGGCAGGCAGGGGCGACTGTATCTGTTTAGGGAGGACAAGGTAATAGCAGGAAAGGGAGGATTTTTTCTGTAATGTGGGGACAAGAAAAGGGCAGGCTGAAAGACAGTGAGAATGGGTAGCAAGCAGACAGGGACAGACATTATCTGGCAGGAGAGTAGAAGGCGAAGGGCATGCAGAGGAGACACTGTCTGAGGGGAAAGGACAGGAGAAGGGCAGCCTTTTGTATGATAGTGGCATCTCCTGTATAAAATACACCAAACGTTAAAAAGAAAGGTCAGGAAATGTGATGCAGCAGAGGAGGAAACAGGAAGGCAATCAAAGGAAACAGTAGCAGTGAGATAGTAATGTAGCTGCTTAAGAGTCATGGAAAAATAATGGTCTAACCTTTTGACATCATACTATCTGGCAAATGTGAGTCTCAGACAAGCTTAAGCTCAGTGTGACACAAACTTTTAGATCGCAAACATCTAAAATAAAAACAATTAACTACGGGTATTACAGAAACACAGACAAGGTCAGTGTAAGAAGAACCTTATTGAAATGATGTAGTGTGCCTATACTGTGTCTATTGTATGTGCGTCTTCTCGTGAGTCCACACCCCACTAGCCCCTAACTATGTTTTTAGTGTGATCAGATGCTTTCCTCGTGGATGATAGTGTGATTTATGTGCAAGGTTTTAAATTTAAGGTTGACTGTCGCCATTTTGCCAAATCTCCCCCATTTCACTCTACTCTTTTTTGGGTGTGCAGGTTTATGATTTACATATCATGACATTGATAACAAATCAAATATAAAAGTCAATTAAAGTGTTTTCTATTTTTCAACATTAATAATAACAATAAAAAAATGTAGGTTGCCTAAGTAGGTCATACCACAGGGATCTACAACCTTTGTGGGGGGGAAAAACACAACTTGCCCTCCTATAGGCTACAGTATCTGCCATCATAATGATGTTATATCACCATGACAACAATGTGCGTCGTTCCATAGTGTCCTGTTATCTCCATGGTAACTGTCTCCAAATGAAAATTCTAGCGCCGAACAAGAAATAGGTTAAGATGACATATCGCATCATATCACAAGGACAAGCCGGAGTCCTCACATAAACAGGAGGAAGGGGTGTGGCACGCAGCTTTAAAGTCTGGCTGGCATCCTGTCGGTTACGAAGCTAAATCACCTCCGTGCATACATAAATACGTCAGTTATACAGGGGATGGTGTGAATTCAGCTGCTTGTGGCTTTTACCTGTGCGCGCCGACAACAATAACGCACAGATAACCTCTCCATCACGACGTGAACGCACAGCACGGACGGCACTGTCAGGTTTCTTTGCCAAAACTGACTCACAATAAACAGCTGGCACAATATATTTCAACATCCAGTGTGTGACGTCTGAGCATTCATCCACTTTGGCGCCCCTCAACCTGTGGATCATCAGATGGAGGAGAAGCAGAACGAGCCATCATCCGCTTTCAGATCCATTTCCAGCAACTAGCAGTGACATCATACCAGACATGTGATATTTGCTTTTCTTTTACGAGGTTACAGTCGCGTGACTCACTTAATCACACTGGGTTAAGGCTACATTTGCAAATATGTTTTGTTTTGGGTTGTTTTTTTTTGCCGCGCAGCCAGTAAAGGTTACAGTGATCAATGGCAGCAGACACACCCTCATTCTACACAATGATAGACAACAAGTAGCGGTGTAAATGGCATCTCTGCAAGTTAATGAGACAATGTGCAGCAGTGGGTCAAGGCTGTCAGCACCACACACGTTGGCGTAAAATGATTCCACTCATAGACATGCGCGATTCACTAAAAAACACACTAATTACATGAAATATTTACACTCACAATAAAGCTGCTGGAAATAAATGACAAATAAAAGAAAAAACCCTTCCCTTCCAATCAGTCTTTTATGTGTATTATGACCCCCCCTGACTCGTTTCTCGAAAAAAAAGAACAACAATAACACCATCTTAAGACAACTTACCTCTTGTTTCACCAGCGAACAGTTGGCCAACAAACTGAAATCCACCCAGAGGGGAAAAAGAAAATCAATCAGCTTGTCTCACAAGGCTTTTGTTCCAAATATTCTCATCTGGCAATATGTGCACAGTGCACACATCTACTTGTCTTGGAAAAATAGATGTGATGGATAACAACGTGACTACTGGAGTGACTGCTTATTCAGTGCGTTGAACCCACTCCGTCGTCTCCCTCCCTCCCTCCCTCTCTTTCACACACAGACTCACACACCCATCATAGCATAACCCCCTAGCATAATGCCAGCCCCCACGTGTGACTGACAGCTTGTGATGGTCTTGTGCGCGTGAATCACCTCCATATTTTTATAAGGGTTTTCTTGATCTTTATTTATTGGACGCTCAGTTTATAAGTGTTCAGTGAACCCACATGTTAGACAAATAGAAAACTCTGATAGACATCATGGCAAATGTACATAAATATAATACACAGAACATATATACAGTGATTGATATACAATTTCTGAACAGCTTCACAGTGTGAGTCTAAGGGTAGGGTTAGGTGCGCAGACAGAGTGCCAGCTCAATAAGGGAGTCAAGGGTCACACTGCTTCCTTCCTTCATATAGTGAATACATAAAGTGTCCTTTATCTTTTTTAATGTGGTAAACATGTCGATATTGAAAAGCCTGAGATGTGTCCCTGAGAAAAAAACACACCTCTACAATCAAAAATCATTTTGAACAGTATCATTCTCTAACCAGTTACTGAAATCACAGTACAGTGGACTGTGTTTCATTGGCACAGAACACATAAGAGAAGGGCCAGCCATCTTTAAAGCTCGTTTAAAGGTGAACATATTGTATGCCGAAGAGACAGGTGATCAAAATCAAGAATGCAAGACTGGAGTCAGTGCATCGATTAGTGTGTATCAATAATCAGGTTTACATAATTATTCACATAATACACCTCGTGGCAGAGGGTGAATGTAGACGTGTGCAACATCAAGACAGAAGTCCAGTGTTCAAGTTGTGCATTTTGTCGTGTTGCCACTCCTCCACACCAGCGCGCAACCATTGGTCCGTCCTTCTGTCTACATTATTTCTTCATAAATTGCAGTTGTAAATGTGTAAATCCATCCATCTCTCTGAGATTACTTCATAGTGCAGGGTTTAATTGGGGGAAGTGGGAAATGTAGATCAACAGCAAGACGCATCAGGGCCTCTCGTTCTGTAAGAGGCAGAGAAAGAGTTAAGATGGTGAAGAACCTGTGAACTACAGTAAATCTAAATGAATTTACATAATTTGGATGCATGATGTTTTATTTATTCCATTCTTACCTGCATATTGCTGTAGACCCATGGCAAAACACTGCTGACTTTAGTGTAAACGCCAGGCTTGTTTTTCTGACCACAGCCAGATCCCCAGCTGGTGATCCCCACCAGGTACCAACGGCTGTCTCCCTGGCACACCAGAGGTCCACCACTGTCACCCTGGAAAATACAGTCCGTGCTCAGTTAACGCAGGTTCAACTCTAACGTTTTTAGGATGTTTAGTTTCAGATTATTGTAAACCCGTTCTGACTGCTCTGACACTGACTGCTCACCTGACAGGAGTCTTTGCCTCCCTCCAGGTTGCCCGCGCAGAGCATGTTCTTGGTCACCGCCCCTCTATACACGCTGCGGCTATTACACACGTCTGAACCAATGATGTCCACAGTCACCTCCATCAGGTCCCTGGAGACAGTGCCTGCATTGGAGGAAACAATATGCTCATTAATTTTTCTAACAGGGCTGTAAACGATGTCAGAATAGCAGCTGAATGAATGTGAAACGTTGCCCCTCGGCCATTACCGCTGGGTCTTATATCCATCTTTCTGAGTCGCTATCAGTAGACAGAGAACAGACATTAGTCACTCTCTGTTAGGTTACCCATGTTCCCTTAGGGGGTCCAGACTTTGTTCTGTGGTGCTCAGCTCGGCCTACCTGCACTTCATCTGATGCCTATCTGCCTTCTTTTTGACTACTGCTCGACTGCCCTAGCTCTCTGGAGTTGTTTGTTATTCTTGTTCCAGATTGTAATCCTGCCTTTTGACCTGGATCTGTGATCCAGTGTTGCATGCACTCATTTATTTGTTATGCTATCATGTAGTTTAAAAGCAAATGACAAATTGCTTTACCCCAGGGATATTTAAGACGGCACTTCCTTATCCACTCAGTAAAACCCAGTTTTTGAAGGAACAAAGGGGATAAAATATGCACGTGTGCTCAGATCTGGTCTAATTTTACTTCAGATTATATGTACGCACCTCACTGAGTCTATCTGCTAATTGCTATGTGGGTAAACAACCATTATATTAAATCCTTAAAACAAAGACTTGTTTACAGGGAAGGAACAAGTTTTTAAACAGTACTTTCTCATAAAGGGCTTATGCAGATGTTCCAAAAGCAGATCATACAATGTGTCTTTTTTGCTACAATGGAAGCTAATGGAGATCCAATGAAGATAAACTATAAACGATGTAATTTGTTATATTTTTAGGAGAGTTTTTTTTACTGTAGGTGTCATCATATGCCAGCTTACCTGATCCTTCCTCAGTGGTGCCAAAGCCTGAGGTCCAGCATCTGGTTCCATCGGAAAATTTCTGGCCAGTGGTTTGCAGACAAGCCGGCTGAACTTTATCTACAGCACAAAAAATATGTATTTTACTTCCACAAACACACCAGCAACTGTGTGTGTGCTTAAAAGGACAGCAGTGTAGACAGATGCACGTACACACACACTCACTCACTCACACAAACACTGGGCGAGAGCTGGGCAAACGAGATTACCAACAATATGACTGCGGACTCAGCCCAGCCCATTTAAAAGCTCAGGCTCAACAACAAGAGAAAAACATTTCCATGGTAGTCATTGTCCTGTGTATTTGCTCTACCCACCACCATGTTACCATGTCGAATTTATGAATGTATGGATCTTCTCAACATGATGATGAAATTATGTATAAATCCTTCGATATTAAAACAAACAACACGAACAACAACATGAATGTGAGTAACTGTGAGTGTGACTGACCACTGAAAACAACTGGAGATTTAAGTTTAAGCAGAGCGACGTCCAGGTCATTGGTTTTGTTGTTGTAGTTCTCGTTCAGTATGATCTTCTCGACTAGGTAGGGCTGAGGTAGTCTGTCCAGAGACACCACTCCACTATACACTTTCCAGTACTTTGCCGAGAGTGATAAAGTATTACTTCTGCAAAAGGGAAAGATACTGTGTAAGGCAATAGCAATGGTGCTCGTGTTTTCATATTATCTTTGAATTTTTGCATGACATCTTCCAAGATTAAAATGATTATTACAAAATAAAAAATAAAAAAGGAAGTACACATTTTCCATGTCAGTCACCTTGGGAAGCAGTGGGCAGCGGTCAGCACAAAATCGGGAGAGATCAGGACACCTCCGCAGACGTGGGATCCTCTGAAGTGGAGTGACAACTGCCAAGGCCACTGACCTATCTTAGCTATGCTACCCCCAATGATCCGGGATGTGGACTGCTGTCGCCCACAGTCTGGAAACGGAACAGGAGACAACGTGAAATAAAAATAAAAAAACGGCTAAACCATCCATAAGAGAGAATTCAAAATTATTCTTCAGTAAATTTCAGTGTGTTTTGTGTTGTGTTACTGCTCTGTTCCGTGCATTGAACACCAACGTGTTCATTGTATACATACTATACAAGTTTGAATATTTCACTCACATGGAATAGATTATTATGTAAATGTTGAATGTGTGCAGCATTGATATTTGCCATCTAGGCTTCAACCTCATCACTACCCACAAACAAACACCAAGCTCAACACAGCAGGTCGTGAGAGTGTTGACAATGACAGCAGATGTTCAAAGTGTCTGCACAGTTTTTATTATCAGAGGTGTGCCAATGGGCATGGCAGCACTGCTTGGGTAAAGACGGCTGAAAGGGTGTGCTGGATGCATGTTGTAGTGCCAGGAATATGACATGTACTGCAAGTGTTGCAGCAGACCCAAGGATTCAAATTGACTCCCTGAACTAGCTTCCACACTACCCCTCACATTTGCTATTGTGTGATGTACAATATCTCACTGCTGGTTTTCTCGTTGTCGAAACTCAGCCTTATCACCCCAATTTGCAGATAATGTGGTCTGTAAAAAGGCAGCAAATGGCCTGTGAGAGAATGAGAGAGCTTGTGTGTAACTGCGTGTGACACATGACTTTAGGAACAGATGGAGGCTCCTTACCCATACACTGCAGGGAGACAGTCTCCCGGTTTGGACAGGAAGAACTGTGTAATATGACACAATGAGAAAAACATGTCAGTTAACATGAGCACATGCGGAAAACCAACTGGTATTTTTGCTGTATTATAAAAAGAGAAAATAACATATATAATAATAATAATAAATATTGATAGATGTAACACAATGAGATTGATTTCATAATCATAGATGAATTCGGAACCGTGTCAAACAATGGGGGAAAGGACTGGATTGTGTACCTGACATTTACCAGACCCTGGATGAGCGAAGATGATCTGCTGGTCAATGCTAAACCAATGGATTCCTGGGATTTAATTGCTTTGGTGACATAAGACCTGAAGATGGAGAGAAGGGCAGTTCAGAAAGCTGAAGAGATAAACTTACACACACGCACACACAGACCATTTTGTTGAAAGCAATGGCTGATTGGGCCTGAAAACTCATTCTGGTCCTGTCACACTGAGACACCCCAAAGAGACCCGTGGAGAATCAATTCAACCCTAAACACACAGCAGCAGGTGAGGAGAAATTAGATGGATCTCAGTGAGTAAATTACAGGTTGGAGATAGAAACCCACAGGTTCGCTAGCTGCTGTTGAAAATGGGTCTGGAAAAAAAATGACTAGCTAAATCACTCTTTCATGAAGTACAAGATAGCTCTGAATGATGATGGAAAATGGAAAGAAATATTCTAATGCTGGAGTGCTGATCGAAAAAGGTTTGCAGCACTGCTTGCACCAGGACCATTTTGTGTGTGTCCTTTAGGCACATTTTAGTTTCAGGTCTCAGGTTAGCTTTCATAAAATTATAGCTGAGCCAAAATGGTGATTATTTACTTTCTGAATCCTAGCTGAGCGCACGTCCGGTCAGCATAGCGCTGGTCCCAGCCTTTATAGCACACTGGTAGGAAGCGGCCATCTTGGGATGTCCTGACCTGCAGACTGTTGTCCTTGGCAAACCTCACTGCAGAAGAAGAGGAGGGAGACAAAAGAAAGTAGCCAGCTTAGTTGGTGTCGCTCACTTTAGAGGCTTGTGCTTAACACAATGTGACAGTAACGCTGAGGCTTTAATCTGTGCGCCACTGATGTTGCATCTACTGTACAAACAGAGAAACCACAATATCAAATATGAAATAAATTAGCTTCACTTGGCAAGACTCAACAAATGCAAACATGCGGCTGTGTGCAGCTCCTTCCATCTTTTAACACAATGAGTTATATTAGTCATAGTTATATTAAAGTACTTTTATTAGTGTAAATTTAAGTTAAATACGTGAGCCTACGATTGAATATTATCCCAGTCATTAAACCTGTGTATCAGAACTCAACATCAAGACCCTCTCGCCTATTTTCAGGGTATCCTTTTGGCTTGCAAGTGTCTGCCCATCTTGACCATCTGTCCTTGTATTAGTCTGGCGCTGGTAAGGTCTAAGCTGTGTGCTTGTGTATATGTGCATGTGCCTACTCACCACAGTTTGTTTCGTCTGTGCCCAGCTCACAGTCTCTTATCCCATCACATTGCACAGTATTGTTGCTGCAGGTGTCATACACCGGCAAAAGGTTGTCCTCGATGGGATCGCTTTCTTTGCCGTAGAGGATTGCTGTTGTTGCCAACCGGGTGCCATAACGAACTATGGTTTGGGTAGAGTAAGCGATCAGTGTGAGTAAGATGAGGTATTTATTATTGTTATAGTTAAGTAAACAGAAAGGTTTTCTCACTTAATCAATATATGCGGATATGTAACAGCTTTATCTTTTTATCTTTGAATGCAGTTACAATAACCCAAAATGTATTTAAAAGAGATTATTTATATATTTAAAGATTTTTTTTTTAGGGACTGTTCAAGCTTTATTTTGATAGAGACAGCTGAAGAGTGACAGGAACTGTGGAGAGAGAGAGAGAGAGAGAGAGAGAGAGAGAGAGAGAGAGAGAGAGAGAGAGAGAGAGAGAGAGAGAGATGGGGAAAGAGCCACAGGTCGGATTCGAGCCCTGGGCTTCCGCAGCAAGGGGTGAGCCTTCGCACATGGGGCGGCTGCTCTACCAACTGAGCTCTACCAAATAAATTATATGAATTAATATGAATGACAATGTTCAGTGATCTGTGTGAGTAAGCACAATATACCTCCAAGCCAGATGGCCAGGGCCAGCAAACCGAGCACCAGTAAGGTTCCCCCTGACCCTCCGAAACACTGGGCATTATTCTGGCAGCATCTCTTCCTCTTAGAGCTGGGGGCTGGACACAGACAGTACACAATATACACACATTAACGGTAGTCAAAGCGACTATTTCTCCATATTGTTTGTACACCTGCATCCATTGGAAAACATAGGCACTAAGAGAACACTCACGTATGCTTGGCCGTGTGACTGTGGGAACAACCGCAGGCGGTGGATACTGGGGGATGTAATGTGGATGACTTGGAGGTGTCAGGCCAAAACCCACGCCATACACCACCTCCTCATAGGGCTTGAGTGGGGGCTGGGTGTGCACGGCAACAGAGTAGTAAGGAGGAGGGGGCTCGTTCTGTGAGGAAAAGGCAAGGAGAGTAAATAAATAGCAACATGTCATTATATAGAGACAATCCCTTATTATAATAACACACCATGTCATGGGAAGTCTTTATCCATTGTGCCATCCATTACCCTTGGAAACAGGACACCATGCTATATTTAAGATCTATTATACTATCAGTAGATAGACAGACAATAGATATGTAGGCATATCACCTGCATGCTTTTGGTTGCCAAGACTAGGCACATAGCTTATTGTCCTCAATGCAATCCTAACACTATTATCAAGTCTAGGCTAAAGTCCACACCTGTGTGACAACCTTAGACACAAAGACGCAGTGATGTATCCAGGCAACAGTGTTTAAAATATCAGGTTTCAAGAGTTCATTTTTTAACCTTTCTATGTTATCTCTTCTGCCCTTTTTTAATCACAGCTTACAGTAGCCATATCCAATACTTCAGACAATTTAATCAGTAATTGGCTTTTTGGTTACATGTAGGTTAATATCTATTCAGAAATCACAAGTGATGGGTGAAGAGACTACAACTGAGACTGAGGTGATGATGCTTTATGCACTTGGCCAAAGCTTTATTGCAAGCTCACTGTGACTGACTCATAAACAGACATGGTACTTTTGTTGTGTTAGTCAGACTCTCTCCTTGGTGAAACAATAGCCTCTGGAAATGCAGGTGATATGTTTTTGTTTCAGTTTCCACCATTATGACTCACAAGACTATGTTTGGGAAAGTTTCCTCCACACTATCTCCTTGTTCATATAACCATATTCAGTGATGATACCTGAAGCTTAGCTACTAAGATGTGACAGAAAACACACTGTTAGGAAAGGCCAAGAACAAGGATCAATTAGGATCAGTAGGCTACTGTCCGCGGCAATAATACAAGTTTAAGATAAGATGGTTGTTACCATCTCTACATCTGACCAGTGCTAACTATGTAGCTAGAGCCAGCTGTCGGTTAGCTTAGTTGAACACAGAGAGCAGAAATGGAAAAAACAGCTAGCGTAGCTAACAAAATCTGCAATGCTGCACCTCTAAAGGCCACAAATTAACAGCCACGTCTGACACATTTGTGTTTTATTTGTACAAAAACCAGTTTAAAACCACATTGTGTTACAGATTATTGTGTTACACACTGTCTTGGCCATGCACCCAGTGTCTCTGAGACCTAAAAATAAAATTGGCTGCTGGCACTAGCTTCCTATTTACTGTACAGGCACAAAAGTTGCATGTCACGCTACAATTTCAACTTATTATAGTGCTATGTTCTGGAATGCAACCTGGGATGGTTTAAGGTGGTTGAAATGAATGGATGTTATGTGACTAAACACGTTTGACCACAAAGTTTCCCGATCACCTGTTTGCATTGTCACACACGCATTTACAGAAAGTGGTTTACAGAAAGTTAGCAGTGAGCCATTACATTCTCAGATTACTTCAAGTTGACTTGAGTCAAAAGTTTCCACAGCGTAGCAGCCGCTTGACACGTACACAGCATTGGAAGTTTTGATAAATACTACAAAAATTCTGAAATGCACAATTAAGGATCTGTGACTGCCTTTGCAATACAGTCAAATTAGTCTTAATTCGAGGAGTCTCGAGCAGTATTCTCACCAAATCTAGTGCACAGACAAGCCTATATGATCTCCATAACTGTTATGACCCTTCACCATTCATTACTGGGGTCACACCTTCATATACTGGTGGTGGAGGTGGTGGAGGGGGGGGGCATCCTTTGTCAAAAAAAGAAAGGAATTAATCTATCGAGCTGGTCCTGAAAAGACTCTGGGTGGACTTGCTACAAAAGGTTGTTTCACATGACCATTTCTATTGAATGCTGATCAGGTTTCAATATGGGCTATAGGCAACATACACCACACTTAATGTAACTAAAATGGCTGAGCACAAATAGGTGGAGGAGCAGGTTCATCATATTTCGCAGCAGAGTGCACTTGGATCATCTTCCCTAGTTTGCCATCGGCCATTATCGTGGGGAAAAAGTTAAGAGATCAGGGATTCACATGACACCTTAAAGGTCAATATTTCACTCTAACAATAACTATGAAAATATAAAGTTACATAGCTGCGCAACATAAAGTGTTACCTGTAGTTTTCCACTCTGCAGGGCCTAAAATAAATCAAAGCACATACAACACCCTGTATCCTTAGACTCTCAGTTTGGATAGGGAAACACTAGTTTATGTTGCAAGTCTATGGTTACAGGTGATATCAAAATCTTAGTTTAGCCTTTTTCAAATAAAAAGTAGGGTTAAGTGCTCCTTTATAATCTCAAACTAAACACACATTGGATCATCTGAAAAATGCATTGTTACAAAGCTCATGAAAAGCTGATGTTGTGAAGGTACGTGGTCTTCCATGGAAAGGTAAAATGTGAGGTGGAGAGCCCAAAGGCAGAAATATTTTAACAGTCTGTGTAAAAGCAATATTGAAACTGCTGCTGCTTTGTTATGCAGAATCCCTCCAATGAACAGCACTCATAGAGGCCCCACAGCCTAACAGAGATCAACACACTGAAACTCAAACAGAGCAATCAAAGAAGCAGATAAACCACCCGTGGTCTCAGTGACAAGTGAGTATCAACCTAAAAGTTAAATGTTTGACTATTTATACGAGGAGGGTTAAAGCCAGAGAACAGGCCAACTGACACACTTGAACAAAAGTTTTTTTTTTTAATAAGAGAAAGACAAAGGACTTACCGGATCATGTTTTGCCATCGGACTCAGGTCAGCAGAGAGTGGAGAGTGGAGGTGAGAGCGGGTGTGTGGAGCTTATTCACATCCAGGTGTTTACTCAGTCACGGTGCAGCAGTTAGAGCATGGTGGTGCCACATTAAACACCTATACTCTCTTCTTTCTTTCCTTCTTTTCTCCGTTCTGCTCTTACTGTTTGTCGCTGACTTTTATTTAAGGTCTGGCCTCTTGTCTAACACCTCCCACCTCCAGCCTGCATCGTTCACTCAATCCTTCATTCTTCTCCTCACAGAGACGGGCGTGCCCAGTGCACCAGTTTTCCACCTGCCAGACCGGTTTCGGGGCAGCCAGAGATTGTCAAAGCTTGTTTCACAGAATGAAGCTCCATTATGGCTCGAATGACACCAGCTGAGCTGTCAGGGCCTTGAACCAAATTGTCCTCTTGGTCACAGAAAGTGACCGATTAACTTTTTTTAAAGTTATGGCTGACTGATTAATTTCAGTTTAATGCAGAAAGCATTATCTGTAAATTTTACATCCTGGACTCACTGCCAGTAAAAGGAAGTACCGGAGACAAATACCTTTGTCATTGTTGTTGAATCCAGTTAATAAAGCTACGGATTGAGGCGCTTTTGTAAATGTAATTTAAAATAGTAGTTTAAAATAGTGCACTCATCATTATAATGGCACACTGACCTACATTTCTCTGATTTCTTCATCACCTTCTTCAACCTCACTTTTATATCTTACATTCTTCCTCTCCGAGCTCCTAATATTTGACCTGTTTCTCATATTTCCCCTTTTAACATTAGCTTCTTTCACCTTTCCACATCACCATCGCCGCCGTTGTTTTCTCACCCCTGTCCATTAGTATAATGTTTAAGTTGATGGGTAGTTGTCGGGGTATGGAGATCCCGCACAGTTGATCATCTGCTGTGCCTCCCTTTGTAAGTTTCCTAGTGGTCAGGGTAGTTTTGCTTTTCAGTGCGTTCCACCTGCATCTTTCAGCCTGACACAGCTTAGCTTGCGGGTGCTGTGCGGTAAGGGGGGCATCTGCCTCTACTGACTTGGTGCACCTGAGCACCTTCCATTGTTTATAACAGATCAACAACTCATAGTTGTGAATATAGGGCACTGTGTTGGCAGTCTATACACATGCCACATAGCCACTGCCCTACTTTTGGGCATTTGGGCATTCTCTGTGGTATGTCTCCTGCCCAATTAATTAACTAAACCAGCTTTAAAATATAGGTCAGAATCACAAGACATCTGAGGTTTAATGTTGGTTTACATTACACTTACATTTAGTCATTTAGCAGACGCTTTTATCCAAAGTGACTTAAAGAGAAGAACAATCAAGGTACAGTGCGATAAGGAAGCGTTAGTGCAACAATAAGTGCGATGACAATTCGTAAAGGGATAGCTTCTTCCAGTTGTAGGTAGTGCTAGGAGAGAAGGTACGGTAATCTCTGAAGAGCTGGGTCTTAAGGAGTTTTTTAAAGGTAAAGAGAGGGACGCCCCTGCTCTGGTAGCAACTGGAAGTGCTTTCCACCAACGGGGAACAACAGAGGAAAAAGTTTGGATTGTCTTGAGCAAGCGGGTGGCAGAGCTGGGCGCCGCTCATTGGAGGAGTGCAGCGGTCGTGGAGTAACATATGCCTGTACAAGGGCGTTCAGTTAGTTAGGTGCAGAACCAGAGACAACTTTGTATACGAGCATTAGCACTTTGAATTTAATGCAGGCTGCAACAGGTAGCCAGTGGAGCTCGATATTATTATTTAAAATAATATGAATGTGAAGATGTGTTTATCTTGTACCACAACTAGAGGGTGATATTATATACAGTCTCTTTACATACGCACATGTAGCCACTCTTCACGTACCAAGTAAATTCTGAGAAACAAAAGCAGATGATCTCTGACCTTTAAGTGAAGCTCCCACGCCGAAGATTCACTTATCAGTTCTCTGTCAGCCTGCAAGATAGAAACTAAAAAATACAACACTGAAATACAGGTCCCATGGTTTCGTGTGTTTGCATTTACCGGGAACTAAAACTTAAAAAGTCACATGTGAAAAGGTGAGAAACAAAAGGGGAAACCAAAGTCACACATTTGGCTCTGATTATTAGAAATGTGCTTTCTTCGAATTGAGAAGCAGAATGTCAGGCACTGACTGAAGTACTGAGGTTGAGCACTCTAAAACAAGATCAGCTAACGACTGACTTCTCTTGTGTCCTGATGCTTTTAACTCTAAGTGTAGTAATGCTTGTATCAATGCTGTTTCAGCAGAACTCATTATAAACACCAGTTTAGCATGCAAACAGCAAGAGTTTGCTGTTTGCATGATGAGCCAAATGTCCCGTGAAGGATGTAAACATTGTATTTAGCAACCAAACAAGGTCCTGAAAAAAAACAGGTGGGCAGCGATGTAATGTAAACAGAAGAGAGATAGTTGGGGCTGATTCAACAGTAAATATCCTTTGAGTTTGAGGGGAACTGTATTATAAATCCATCTTATTATTTCCCATTTATTATAGAGCAGTATCAGACACAGGAGGAAAATCCAGGTTTATAGTATATGGAAGATTTTAGGCCTTGTATATATATATATATATATATATATATATATATATATATATATATATATATGGTTGGCGCACTACTTTAAAAAAAAACAACAACAAAAAAACATATCTTATATGTCAACCCACAACTACCTTTAAACTGAATTTGGTGAGGTGAAACAGTTAGTGGTGGGTGCATTTATGAGTCAGAAGAGATATCAGTTCCAGTTATGATGACTGTCCTCAGATAGTGGCAGATCTCATGCAATGGTAAGTTTCTGCAGAGGTCATGACTCAGTTCATCTCACTTCAGTGAGGCTTTTAAGACATTTTAATTAACATTTTAACACGCTACCAAAAATAATAGCCTTTATTTATGTTTGTTAAACACATTTATTCAAGTAACGTGTGATGTGTTTTGTTTAGTTGTTCATAGCTTTCTGTCAGAAACCTACAACCAACCACAAACAGTTTTATAGACACAGATAAACCAGGATGCAAAGACAAGCTGTGCCTGCTACTTGGTTTGATTTGTACATTTCATATTGTGGAAATTAAGGAAGTAAAAACAACTTATTTAAAGACACACAAAGGTACCTCTCCTACATACCTAATGCCTAAAATTAATAGGTGTAAGGGGAAACCCTGAACACTTCCCCTTTTTCTTTGCATTGAACCATTTACATTCCAACAGTCAGTTTCATTTTTGACAGCCCTCGACAGTAGTTCACTCTACATCACGGGGATTGTGGAAAGGGGAAAAGAACAAGCAAAAAGAGGAAGGAAAAAAAGTTTAGCGAGAGAGGCAAGAGAGAGCGAGCAATCAGCAGCGTCACTGCTGTAGCTCAACAGGAAACACATCATATATGAGGGAGGAGAGTTGAGCAAGAGAGGAAGGTATCTAGAGAGAACTATGTAAATTTAGTCAAAAGGGGAAAAAAAGCCAAGCTGCCTCTTATTTTATCCACAGATGTACAAGCAACCGCATCAGAACAGCTGCTTCGCTCATGTCAACATTTTTCAAGTCAGTCTGAACTGTTTTACATTTAACCGCTGAACAGTTGTTGACGAGAGAGATGTTTCCACAGCCTAATTTACCTCGCCGATGACTGGAATAAGAAACTTAAGGAACTGAAGGCCACTGTGTGGATTATGACTGAATGACGACACCTCTCCAGACAACAAAAATGGATATTGGCAAGAAGACACTAATTTTTGTCCACCTGGTTTTCTATATAAACTGTGTGTCAGGTAATTAACGACTTTTATTACAACTGTATCTTAAGTCTAATTGTTTTAATCTTGTTTGTAATTCAATTATTTTGCTATCGTTATCCTGTGATCCTATGATTTTTGTCTTTCATTGTAGCAATATGATTAGAATGTGAGCAATATGATTTCCACTGTGAAGATAAAATGGGGAATTTCATAATCATTTATTTGAAAAGCTCCTGTTCCACTCCAGTAATCGAATCCCATAGTTAGTGGAAAAACCTGAAGATCAGAATGATTTACAAGAACACCGAAATTGCGCCAGCGAGACTTCTTTTTCTTCTCCTGACCACATTCTTGACTAAACAGTTGAATAAAAAAGACATTTTCAGCATTTGCTTAGCGTGTGTAGACCATATCTATGATGTTACATGATAATTTTGTAAAACTGTACTTTACTTGAAGAAATTTAAATGATCTTGTAATAATGAACAGTGAATGTATATCGCTTATTTTTTCTGTGGCAGGAGGGGACGTTCCTAAACCTGAAAACCTGGTGGTGGATATGACAGAAGGGGAAGTAATAGTACATTGGATAGAGCCTGTGGAAGCCCCCCCAAACCCTCGGTACAATGTACAAGTGGCAAAGTATGTTTAACTTCAATATATCAGAAATAAACACTTCAGTGTTACACTGCATTGTTTACTGACTTCCTATTAATTTGCAAGTCAGATTTTCCAGCACTTCAATTCCATTCCACATTCTATTTACCGTGTTATGTTCAGTCATTGATCCATATCAAGTACCACAGAATTTAGCTAAATGCTGAGACTGACTTTCATTGAAATGCTTGATTGTATTCTATTTTTGCAAATGCCACTCCTTGCAGTTTCTGACTGGTGTATTTTTACAGTTACAGTTACGGTGGCGATTGGACCGTGTTGCACAGCTGCACGGGGATCACAGACCGATTCTGCGACATTAGCAGCCTTATACATGACTATCGCAAGACTTACAAGGTCAGAGTTCAACTGGTAGCAGGAGGTGCCATGTCTGAGTGGGTCAAAAAGAAACTAACCCCAAATGAAGGTAAGCATATACTGAAATTCTCAGTTTGGTCTGGTGACAGTGTAACCTGGTTTAATATTGTATTTTGGCTAGTTAACTAATAATCTAAGCACACATGGAGTTTTTTTTTCTTACCTTTCTCTCTTCCTGCAGGTAAACTGCTGCCTCCGTCCTTCACTTTGTGGGCTACATCCAGCACTATAGCAGTTAAGGTTCACCAGAAACCCATTCTGAGAAAACTCTTTCCTTTCGGAGTCATCTATACCATCTACCTGGAGGACAGAGAACAAAACAATAAGGTTGGCATCATAAATAAAGGCACAATACGTGAAACAATACGCAACAGCATCGACCCTTTCCCACCAACCCTGTCATTAAAATTCAAAAAGATCGAGGCCAAACTCTTGATGATAGGCAGGACTTTTACAACACAAACAAAATTACAATTATTACAATTATATGCAACTGAATATATGGCGAAAAACTCATTCTCTTACCTCTCAGGCAATATTGTATAATGTGGTCCCTATTGTTCAAAGCCTTGACCTGCACGACATTTTGATTTTTACTCAGACTACCACAGCATACCTCAACGATGACATGGAGGAGGATCAGAAGATTAAGACTTTCAGTTCTCTCCGCTGGGGAAGAGAGTACTGTGTCAGCATCAAGGTGGAGGGTAAAGGAGCGATCTATGACAGCAGCGTGTCCTCTCAACAGTGTCTGCACCTGCCAGAGCAAGGTAGGAAATACACTGTGATGATGATGCATAGATGAGAGAAGCCATAATATATTAACAGGTTAAAATCTAAACCCTTTTACCTTTACCTCTCATGCGTAATAAACATCCTCATGTTTTTGTTCCTTCCAGAATGGTTCGTAATCGCCGTGGTATCCCTGTCTATTCTGGGTGTGCTGGCCTTCATCGCTATCGTAGTCATGATCCTCCTATGTTACCTGAAACGTCCAGAGAAAACACCTGTTGCACTGGTAAGTTCATTAAATTGCAGAATATTGGGGGGATATTAGTTACACAATCTTGTACTCTCAGTCATGTGGGAAACAGAACCTAAGGTAATCGGGGAGATAAAAAAAAAAATAGAAAATCACACGTTGCTTATGTATAACCAAGTGAATCACGTTCTTGATTCTTTGTTTCTAAATGTGACCGTGTAACTATAAAATAATATAATGATATAAAATAATACATCCACCCCTGTCTTCTCTTCTTTTGTCACACCAGAAATCCCCTAAGAGTGGCTGGCTTCCACTTTCAATTGGAGAAGGGACTGTGGAGGTTGTGACAGACAAAGGATGGTTTCTGTCCAGTTACAGGACAGAAGTGAAAAAATGCATAAAAAATCCAGTGACTCATGTTATTACAACAGAGGACAATGGAGAGGAGGACAGAAGGACAAGCATGGACAGTGGGGTCAGCATGCAGGCCAACTGTACTACGGACAGCGGTGGAAGTCCTCCAATGAGACAAGAGGACAGTGGCTGTGGGAGCTTGGGAGGACCGGAGAGCTCCACTAGCAGTCAAACAGAATACCCCCTGCAGGAGGAGAGGACTGAGCTTGATGTAGCTAGGAAGAGGGAGGACAGTGGCGTGGGGATGGGCTGCCAGCTACATTCTTCCTCCATGAATCTGGATGGACGCGACAGTGAGTCTCTAAAGGAGGTTGTTGCTGGTGGTTCTTATCGCAGACAGAGCCCCTCCTCCGTGCAGATTCACGCATGCGGTGATGAGGAAGCGTTTAAACAGATGCTCCCTGACTCAGTTCTGGCCGACGTGGTGACAGGCTACAGGGCCGGGCCTCAATCATGTATCTGCTCAGGAGCAGGTCAGTGCCCTTGGTGTCATAAACAAGGCGTTTATGGAACAGGACATATCAAAGAATACAGAGCCACATGTATTGACAATGGACTACTAAGCGGCAAATGTGATTTTGTGGACACTTTCAAAGGGGATTTTACATTTATTTCAGGCTATTGTAAAAAAACACAAATGGACACTGTCACAGTGGATGACATAGAAACAACTTTTTTACAACTGGGGGAGAATTTCCCTCTGCTAACAGCTCTAACGCCACAGTGCCTGATGGAGGAAGGAAAGGACTTTAACATGAACAATGTTCCTCTCTCTCTCTGTGATGTGCAGCTGACAAGTGAATGATGCACCGTGGAACGCTATTTATAACACTGACGTAACCTATTTGAGAGCTGCACTCCCTTTTTCTTGCACGACACACTGTTTGAAACATGTAGTTATTTAGGGAGTAGAAATGATCCAAAAGGGGAAACACATGAAGAGAAAAGGGAGAAAGCAAGAGGCTGTTATTGAACATGAAGAAAGGAAATAGAAGTTAGACCACACAGCTGGTGAATGGTTGTTGTTGAAGTCTCACGCGCTGCTTGAGACAGATAACAGCTACGTCAAAGACCTCAAACCGGGTTTATTCACAATTGACTACATAGCAGTGTGCCGGAAGTGAAACTTGTGTGGGGAGCAATGCAGAGAAATGGTTAACAGTTTCATGCTTTTGGACATTTTGAGATTTCTCCCTGACTATCTGACTCCACCAACGATGATACCCTATGTCAGTAATCCACCCTTTGAGGGTTTTTTTTTTTTTGGTGCCACTATTTAAATTTGACAGTAAAACACCTAGTCACTTTACAGCAGACAAATTTCTCACTTGTCATTAATGTCATCATTTCACAAACCTTATGATATCAAGTGGTGTCAAACAAAAGCCAGATTAATCAGCGGATATTTCTCTTTCTTCATTTTAATGATGTGCCGGACATTGTGTCACAGATCAGTTCACGTTCTCTGACTCAGCAGGTGACATACACGTGTTTTATGACCTAAATGACAGACCTATTTCCTTGGTAAATATCTAGTAGATGTTATGAAAAATAAAACATATTTATTGCACATTGCTGTGAATATAAGTGTCTCTGTTTTCCCGCAGGCCTTTAATAGAAACAATCTTTCTGGAATATTCTGTGAATTTCATACATACAAAAAAAAAAACCCGGCCAGTACGCTGAAAATGATTTCAGAAACCATGACTCAAAGAAACAGGCAAACAGAAGGAAAACCCTGAAACAACAAAGTGATACTTGCTGGAAAATAAATATTACATGTCACGTAGCTCTATCTGGGATCCCCACATGCAAATTCTGTACAGGAACCGGAGCAGTAGTTTCGACCCTCAGCACTGTGACACCAACACTTCCTCTTTCTGGCTTCCACTTGGTTAATTAAAAAAAAAAAAAAAAAAGTCCCACTTCACACTGATAGCAAAGGAAGAAAAACACCGCCAACAAGTCTGTCAGATACACGTTTCTCTAATATATATCATTACATCAGGCTGCCTCTGCTTATTGGGATGAAGCAGATTACTGGCAGTGGTAGAACGATCTTGTGACCTTACTTCTCCATGTGCAATACAGGGAAGTGAGAAAACTTTTTGCTAACTCTTAAGATTAAGAAAAAAATCCTTCTTTGAATTAGGTATCACATGTTGCTGGTTCTGTAGTACATGTCTGCAGACATTTACCAAATGTAGTTCATAGTTCACCTCCTTTTTTTCCCACCATACTATGCTAGGCTTTAACTTATTAGGCCCTGGAGTAAATCTTTTCTATTGAACCTGAACTTACACATCAATTACAAGGTTACCCATGACAGTTTAACGGTTTCAGTTTGTACTGGACATTTTGCCAAGTGAAGCATCTAGTAGTTTCATCTGTCATTTCAGTGTGGGGCATAGCATTTTAACTCACGCATATCAAATGATCGGTGGCTGCCCGTAGCTCAGCACGAGTCAATGCAGATTGCCCACAGTCATCTCTGGTGGAGTGCAAATCAGCACAGCTGCTGCAGGTAGTTAACTAAAAACGGATTCATCAAATTACAGCAATGTCAGTGGCAACAGAAAGCCATCACACAGAAGAGAAAGTGCTACTGCGCTGTAATTTGTTGAAAAACGTGTATTTGGCAACCCAGTTTGAAGTAATTCCCTTCAGATTAAAAGAAGGCGATGGAAGTTATATGAGCAACATTCACAGGAAAGGTTCTATAGTACTTACTTAAGCATAAAAATCTCACTTAACTGACAGGCTTGAAGTTGCCTTTTCCTAACAGAGGCAGTGTGACAAGAGACTTAATGCTTCTTTTTTTTTATTATATATTTGCGGTGGCATAAAAGGTCTATGTTTGATTTCTAATATAATTGCAAAGTAAGAAATGCAGAGAAAAGCTTTTAAACATTGCAGACCCATAAATGGACCATACTACCATTTACATGCTGTAAAATAATGCATCAACAGACAGAGAGCCTGAAGTCATGTAAATAATTTAAATTACAGTCATAAAAAGTGTTCTAAACCTTGAACTTTATGATAGACAGCTCATATAAAAAAAACAACAACATACAGAGAAACATGATTAAGTTTCATTAAAAGGAAAAACAATGAGACATACAAGTTCCGCCAACCATAGAAAGTATCAAAAAGGTAGTAGATATGTGACTTTGGAGGGAAGTCGCATGCAGCTTACAAGAAAAATGATCTGACGGGTTGCTGTGGTTGAGATGTTGTTGTTCAAAGGTTGTTCTCATCAGCAGAGGAATGTGTGCATTTGTTTCTCTGTGGTGTGCATGTGTGTGTATGTGTATCTGGGTGGGCGTGCGCCTGCATACTGAAATTTGTACAACTAAAAGCCACAAAATGCCTGAGACACTTATTATGACAAATAGCAAAAGCGACAGTGAAACTGCATATATTTTGCAGCATTATTCGTTTATTAATTTACAGTGACAATAAAATTGCATAAAAGTACAGCTTTGCATACATGGTAGCACATGATGTCTTGACACAGATGAAGATCAAGTCTGACCAAGAGGCAGGGAGATATGACATCACAAAAAATTCAGTGATGTAAAAATAACACGGTACTTTTCCCTCCTCGATATTCAGTTTAAAACATGAAAAATAACCAGAGCAGCATTATACAAACATGAACAGAAAACAAGACAAAAAGACATCATGCACAGTAAAGTGGCAGACAGTGGGCGTGAACTGCGTCAAGGTGGTGGGCAGAATCAACTGGCCCCACCAAGCCGACTGTCATTTCGTGATGCTGCTGAAGGTGAACGGAGGTGGTGACTTCTTTAAGCCCACTTTCCTGTAAAGGGGGAAGTCAGACCAAAATTACCCGACTATTATTGCAGCAGTTATTATTATCTGCAATCATGTACATGACATAAACCTCTGTATTTAATAGGCCTGTGTGGAAAAATACACTTACTTGAGCACTTTGTCTTTCAATGATGGCTCTGTAGAAACAGAAAGGATATGCATCTCAATATGACAATAGCAAGACAGACTCATCATGTTGTAGTTTTGATGTTGGGTGTAGTGTTGTCCAGTGGTAACAATCCAAGCATGTGCATGCAAATTTTACAAGGTGAACGTATTGATAAGTGTTTCACCAAAAATAACAAAACCATGCAGATGATTTTGGGTTAATTCATGCAAATTTGACTTGGATTCAGTGTCAGTATTACACTGGTTAGCTCAGACCTTACTGAGCTCATTTATCAATGATAAATTCAGCGGCGCTCCACTGTATTGGGGAGTCAGGCCGCATGACTCAGTAGCACCAGACACACAACAGGAAGTACGTTCTTGTATCTGTAAGTTGGATTAATTCGACTCTTTAAAGCTCCACTCACCCTTTTTCTTACAGCACTTTTTACAGTTTTTGCATTTGTACTTGCAGCAGAATTGTACGATGGCAATGGTGAAGAGGATCGCAAGGATCCCGAAACCCACAGCGACCCCTACAGCCGTTGAGTTTACTCTGCTCCCTGCAAACACAAATATGGAGAGGTAATTCGATTACCGCCATAGACTGACACATTTTCAAAGATCACCTCAGAAGCATCTGAAGAATGATAAACAACTCAATAATGAAATGGTTCTTTTTTTATTATTATTATTTTACAGCGTATCATACACTTGTCTGTCTGGCTGCCAGGGCCTAATTGGATCAATATTTCTGTTCATTACGAATGAATATTCACTCTGATGAAATGAGATTGGGAAATCAATCTCTGGGAAAGAAGATGGCTCTGCAGTCTAGCAGGAGAGATGCTGAAATGACGAGCGCAAAGGAACTTTAAAAGACATAATACAGCTGCCACATGACATAAACAGCTGAGATTATAATGACATTGCCCTTCTGTTTTCTCTCTTAACCACATTAAATGTCCGCAGCCACAGACTCTGTACTACTTAACATTCTTAATTTGATACATAGTTTTAAAGGGACTTCTGATTTATAGTGACAGGAAACAAGCAGAGCTCAATGACGTGTGAATTGTACAACAAGCAACACAACAAAACAACGAAAGACATTCAATTCAAAGACGAGAGGTACATTTTGTTGTAACAGTATTGTCGTAGAATTAAAATGGTTAGTTGAAATACTTGAAATCTCTAACAACAGCATTTTTTTAAAGCTGTTAGTCGCATTTACTGCAAACAGAAAAGAAGCCAAGCATCTCAGCTGTAAGACTCAGACTTACCACCATTCCCCATAGCTGACCAGTGTCTCCTCTCCTCGCCTCCCTGGTGTTCGGTGTTGAGCAATGTCACTCGATTACCTGACTTCACATCAGTTTTTATTAAATTGTTTGTCTTGACTGCGAAGAAGCAAAACACACGTACTCTTTATTCTTCCTCCTTCACTTACGTCTTTCTCCCCATACCAGTCATTCTTTTAAAACCGGTCCATCTTCTTTCTTTTACCTGGCCTGTCTTCCCACCCTCCCTCCATTAGCAAGCGTCATAACAAAGTGGATCTGACAACTTGTCGTTCTCACATGGACAGACGTCGTTGGCGCCCCTGCTTTTAAAATTCACACTGGAGTACTCTGATACTGCGCAGTATGCCAACTTTTTACAAGACATTCACTCTTTTGTCTGACTGTTTCACTGAGAACCAAGAAACTTAAGACAGAGCCAGAAACTCTCAGACGCTCTGGTCTCATCAAACCTCAGGACAGCCATCCTGAAAATACGACCAAATACGACGACGACCATGTTAAGTGCCTTTTGTCTGTCAGGTTCCCACAGCTCCAATTGCAGCCTCTTCTTTTCCCCCCGTCTGTAACAAATCATTCACCGACAGCCAGGTAATAACACCTGAGTGGGATGGTGCATGGGGACTCCCTGTTGGATGACTTAGTTATTACACCTCTTCATCACCATTGTAAATAATGTTGCTAGCCTGAAAATAGACTCAAGCATTTGACTCAAACACTACTAGTACACAACACACAGAATTACCCATAGTCATTCGCTTAATTTAAAAATACACTAGGGTTAAATGACTAGCTGCATGCTTATTCCAGGACTAAAGTAAAAGACATACATTCATTTTCAGGTCTCAGATGACACTGACTCAAAAATGAAAGTTTCAAGACTTGTTTTGAGTTATTACATCTTATTTCGCTTTTAATGAGTGCTGTGTAATAAGTGTATTACACTGTATCACATATTCTGGTGTTGTGACCTTTTACAAGGGGAAAATAATATGAGAACACAGAGTGGGCTGTCATCAAACTTTACATGTACACAAGTAATGCATCTTACTAGGTAGTGCATTAGCTTCAAATCAGTGCTGATCTCAAAAACATGTTACTCTTTATCCACCAGATGCTATCAGGTCGTGGCGGTGGGGAGTTTCCTGTTATGTAACCAGTGGGCGATTGGCTCTGGCGTCACAAGTCTAACTGCATGAACCACAGATCATATTTAAGGTTACAAGAGAATCAAAGTGTTTTTCTGTTTAACATAGCAATTGGATGAGTGATTGCACTCATCCAATTGTACTAGCTTATGCATATAAATATGAATAAGCTGACAACAAGTGATACAACAGTTTTATGTATGCATCCACTGTGATTTGTTTTCCAGATTCCAGATGGAAATTTGACCCTATCAGGTCAACCTAAATAAAGTAAATATGATGAATTTTCTACACCTCCTACAGTATGAAAACTGAGTTGACCTTTCTTTTAACCCAAAGCAAATGAATACAGAGAAATTACATGAGTACTGAGAAATCTAGTTTCTCCTCAAACACTACGTCAAATAGTGGGTAGTGACGCACACAAATAAAAAGAGGTTCTCTTTTTAGGTTCTTTTTGGGTGCTAAATACACTTTGTACACACAGTTTGTGCAGGAGCTACCAGTAGTTCCTTATATGAATTTAATTGGTCTGTGGTTTGGACACAAGTACATAGTTTGACGCTTGGCAAGCTGAATATCGTATGAGCTCTCACAATTTTGCAAGTCCACTTGCCTCACAAGGTTGCATAAATCATTAAGATTACTAAAGGAACTTTGCTTTGCCCACAGACATTTAGATTTACACAAGAAAGCATCAGTGCAACAATAAGTGCTATGACAGTTCTTAAAGCAGTAGTTTTCTCATGTCCAGTTGTAGGTGGTGCTAGGAGAGAAGGTAATCTCTGAAGAGCTGGGTCTTCTGTGATCTGTACTTCTATGTGTTCCACCAACAGGGAACAACAAATGAAAAAAGTTTGGATTGCCTCGAGCGAACAGGTGGCAGAGCCAGGCAGCGCTCATTGGAGTGACCTTTTGGGTTGGTTGTTGGTTGCTGTCGCATTCTGGATCATCTGAAGAGGTTTCTCTGTGCGGGCTGGCAGGCCAGTCAGGTGGGCATTGCAGTAGTATAGTCTTGACAGGACCACAGCTTGTGTCCTGGGCAAGATGAACATCCACTTAGACAGTCCAGACTCTGGTAACTTTATGTCATTAATTCATTCCTTTGACCTCCAGCTGGTCCACAGTCGTCCTACTCACAAAGCTGGCAAAAAACCTTGCACTTTCGCAACCTAGCACAGTTGCTTGCACTTCTTCTGGCTCTACACCGCTCTCTGAGAGCGAGGTATCCAAACTGTTGACATGTAGCCGACCTGCTACAACATTCTCGTTGGACCCTATACCAAGAAACCTTCTTCAATCCATTAGCCCAACTATCACACCAGCTATCACACATGTGATAAATGAGTCACTGATCTCCGGCACTTTCCCCACTGCATTCAAAGCAGCTCAAGTAACACCTCTACTCAAGAAACCCCTCTCAACCCCGCTCAGGTCGAGAACTATCGCTCTGTCTCACTTCTTCCTTTCGCGAGGCAACTCTCAGAATTCCTCCTACAGAACAGTTCAAGAGCGGTCACTCGGCTGAAACTGCTCTGTGGTCTGTGACAGAAGCCTTAAAAGAAGCAAGAGCAGCAGCACAGAAACTACTGGGCCTGTTACCAAAAACCAAAAGTATATATCATATGTAGCGTATTTCAGTTCTTGCTCTATGCTGAATGTCACCAAAGAGTCACTGTGTCAGTGTCAGTCAGTGCTGGTGAAATGATCTCATGGTTCCTGACCTCTAAGTTTAACACGGTTGTTTTTGTTTTTGCTCTGCAATAAAATGAGTGAATATAAAATCTGAACTTTGTTACACTTTCAATCACCGCTTTTAAATTAAAGTGCATCCTCACAGATCACATTATCCAATTTTAATAGTCCAAAAAGAGCACAGAGCTGGGGTAAACCTACACCTTTATACATTTGTGTTAAAGTTTTAATCTAAGTTGAGTGACAACTCAGTTTTGTATACTGCAGCCGTAGAACAGAATAATCTCCTTTATTTGTAAAAGAGTTGAATTCTGCTTTCAGGCAATGGAAGGTTGATAATACAATCGTATGATGAGCAATCCACCTACCAGTGACTCTTAAAGGTCACGAATGAACACAGCTGTATCTCATTTTATAATCGCTATAAAAACAAACTGGGGTTTTACAGGGGTTGGTGGACTTTGACTTCCTGAACTCTTATTGCCAGATGTTTTTTTGTTTTTTTTAATCTTCCCCCTGGATACGTTATATGAATTCTCTTAACACATTCATGTGTTCCTCCTGCTTCTAGTCTTTATTCAAAGCTAAGCTAACCATGCCCAAGTTTATTGGGTCTGGGAAAACACAAAAAAAAAAAATGAACTCAGTGTCCCAACTGATGTTTTATTTCATAAACATATCAAAATCTCAGTAGAAATATGGAATATATACAGTATGAAATACATATATTGAAAATAGCAGGTCAAACTGTCAATTTTCATAAATGTGAGTTATTCCTCTGTGTGGGCGAGTTGTAATAAGACGTGGAATAAAAAAAAATCTTTCAAGGAAAGCTCAGTTAGATTTCTTGGAAACATGACACCAAAGGCCCGGGAAACATTCCATTTTACCATCACTTCATACAGAGATGTGTCACTGATACTCCGCTGTGATCACGGCAATAATAGATTATCAGGCAGCAAAGCAACATCCATGATATCATCTATCACTATGCCATGACTAATGGATTCATGCTGCCTATTTAAGTTGCGTAACTTGTTGTATATTGCGTGTTTCTCAGCAGACAGCACAAGTACTTCCTTATACTGTAAATCAACTCTTCCACATTTACGGGCAGGTGAGACGGGCAGCAGCTGACACAATAAAACCATTTAGAAAGTGGTTTGTGTTCTCACAGGAGGGTGACGCAGGACTTGGATCACAAATACACCTCAGGATATGATTTGTATGTCTAAGATAACATATTTTGAAATTAAAATATAGTAAATGTAGACAGATATTGTGTCCTGTCATTATTTTCAGACAGAAAGACACGTGTGGTGCGCTTGAATGTCTCTTTGTTCTATCCACTTCATTCATTGTTTGTTTTCCCATCTGCTTCTTTTGTTCGATTTCTAGGAAATGTCATTCATGCAGCATTTTCCAAATCTGATTTTTGTGAATGTTTCTGTTTAACCTATAATGCATCAAATAACTGATCTGAATAGCATTCACTATTGTTTTTTTTTTGTTTGTTTGTTTGGCTGGTTGGTTTTTTACACATAGTTCTTTTGAATTTTAAACCTTTCTAACAATATTTGGCCCACTTCCAAAAAAAAAAGTCAAAACAAGTTTGCTTAGAAAAAAACTGAGGATTTCCCAGATGATACTGGGACAATATACATTCTTTAGAGTCAAGTGAACATGACCATGTTAGGATTTTAATTATTAACCACTCGTTTTTCAAACCAAGCTTCCCTTATCCCCTACTTCCCTAATATCAGGTTTCACAAAATGCACACCTGTGTGGACAAAGAAGTTGCCTTGATTGGTGGTTAGAGTGGTGGTTCCATGCCTTTGATGGTAAGCTGTGGTGGTGTGTGTGTGTGTGCATGTGTGTGTGAGTGTGTGAGAGAGAGAGAGAGAGAGAAAGAGGGAGAGGGAGAGGGAGAGACGCAGTTGTTTGTGGTTGAAGTGGAGGGCAGAGAGGTGGGATGAAGGAACTCTGAAGGGTGTTCCCTGTTGTTGAAACAATAAAAGGTCGGTTGAGAAACTCCTCAAGAAAAGATGCTAAGCCTCAGCCACAGGGAATACTTTTCTCAACCAGTTTGATCATCAGGTGCTTTTCTGACAAGACTGGCCAGAACTTAAAGCTACTTTACAGGTGAGGAAGAGGGCAGTGGTGTGTGTGTGTGTGTGTGTATAATCAAGATCAGTTTTTTATTTACCCCTCCTTTTCTTTAATGGCTTGATAACTAATCTGTCTGTATGACAGTTCTGTGTGGGAGAACAGAAGAATGAAGGCATGTGAGGTGTGTAGCAGCTGATTTTTATATGTGGTGATTTATTTTACAAACTCAGCCAATTTAGAGATTTTAGAAATCTATTCAACTTTACTACACTGACAATCTGAAAGGATAACTAATGCTTTGAAGGAAGTGTTACCAGAGCCAGTGGTATAACAGTATATATCAAATAATAGGACATTTGGTTATATGTTAGAAATATGTCCAACTAAAGCTCTTTTGCAAAGAGATCTGATTTATATTTGTCTACAATTATTTCCCTGTTCATGTTTCTTGGCTTTGTTCAAAATTGGTTTTATAATCGAATGATCCTTCAATGTGATCAAAGATCACGCTGTAAGATCCCTGCTTAGGTTTCTCAGTGGTTTGTACAGAATTTGATTCTTTTGCTGCATCATTTGCAAGTCAACAAGGACCAAAATCATTATAGATCTTTCAAGCGCACCGTCACAGAATACAGACTTTAATTTTTTGAATTTCAGTGGAGTGCTTTTAGCTCCAGTCCCCTTAGCTGCCCCGTATTGGGAAATAAAAAACAAATCATAGAGAGAGCCCGAAACGAATCTGTTAATATGTAATCCAAATGGACTATAAACTGTTGTCCTTGAGCTCTACATGCACCCACTTTCAACAGAAAGTGGCAGTGATTTTATCAATAAGAGATGATTTCAAATAGAAATTAAGAACAACGAACAAATGAATTTCACCGCTCTGACGTGTACTGCTGTCGTTTGGCTGCCGTGCTGTGAGGGCTGATGGGATTGTGAACAAAATGAAGCCGTTTGACGCAGCAGAACAATAAAAGCCTAGAGTCAAACAAGGGCGTACAATAGCTTTATTAGATCTCTCATATTCTCTTTTACAGCATGTGCAAACATCTTGTCAGTTATAGTTCAACCATGTCAGCCAGGATAAGCACACAATATGCGTGCAGTCACAGTGTGCTTCATTAGAGGGAATGAGAAACAAGTGATTCACTGTACGTGCAGTGGATGACAGTAAATGACATAACATATCCGTTTGTCCCCCCCATCACTTCACAGAAGAATATCATGCACCAGATTTAACACCAGGGAGCAGCCTCTAAATATCTTGGCAACCGCGTGGTAACCTGAATATCAACACGGTTTCTAGAAAGCCTGTGTAACAATGCTGTCACCTTGGCGAGATGAGAGATTTAGCAACTAACTTTTTTCCACCCTTGTTGCCTCTATACCTTTCCTCATGCACCATGCTCACAGGCAACAGTAGGTCTGTTGTAGGTGGAGCAGGAAGGTTTGAGCAGAGAGCTTCTCTCACTTTTTAAAAAAATGGTTAATTACTTTTATTTTAAATATACAACGTCCCTGAATGAGTTGCGATTTATATGGCTAAAGCTGTATCTATCTACTTTTGATACGGCTTAGTGAGCTCCTTCTCCGTTCAAACAACAGCCACAAAGCTTAATGCAAAACGAGCAGGATGACTGTCACATTGTGCAAATTAGCATACGGCAGCACCTGCCCACTTTTTAGCCACTTTTGGAGCGAGTGCTACCCACTTTCATTGAAAAAGAGCTGGCAATACTGGTCAAGAACGGCCAGAGATCAGCAGCCACGAACCAATCCACTTTATTACCTACCTACCTACTTCACTAAGACAATTGCTGAGTCCATAAACCAGGAGTTAACTTTAAGGTTCATTGCGTTTAATAGTCCAGGTCAAGCAACACAATCGGCTGCTGTTTCTAACAATGGCTCCTTCTCTTCGGCCAACCTAATCAGCCTTTTTTCCCCTCCGTTGTCTATGCTCAGTGTCCCATAACATTCACAGTGGTTTAATTTTTAGAAGCACTGACCTAGTGACCGCAGTGGTCATCAAGTGCATCCTTAAAAGGTAATTTAACACTTCAGTCACATAGGACAGACATTTGCTGCTGTACTGGTTTCTTTGGGTGTGCCGCACGTCTGGCCACAATCCAGTCAGCGGTGTCAAAACAGTTTTTGTGTGAGCGTTTGAGTGTGTTTGTTTTGTGGTTTCAATCAAAACAAAGTCACAGACTTAGACGTGACCATGACTGCATGTTTATTTCTAATTCTGAATACATTTAAAGCATATTTAAATATATTTCTAATCCATGTTGGCAGATGGTCCATGCAGCCATCTACTGGCCTGTTTGGTCCTAAAAGAAATCATGAAATGTTGTGATGTTTTATGCTTCCTAGAGGAAAAACGCTAGTGGCACCACGAGGTTGGCAGTTTTTAATTTACAGCCTAATAAAATCAAAATCCGAGACCAAGACCTTCAAAAGACTGATCTCGAGTACTACAACACTGTGCTCAGGATCTATTACAACAATGGTGGAGATTCCCCAACCTTAAATTCAAATTCACTATCATCATTTGAATTTTTAATTCATCCAATACTGACCAAATGTAATCACAATAGGATTATTATTATTATGAATCCAGATGTAGCCAAAGCATGATTAGGTAGACCAAAAGTGACCACAGCGTCAGATGAGCAAACCATCAAACTAAGACTATGACACAGAAAAGCAACTCCATCACAAAACAGAACTTGCTGAGTAACGAACACGAACAAGATTCCAATCAGCAAAATCACTCCTTCCCTTTTAGTGCTGCTGCATCTTATTTCAAGATGTATGGCAGTAACAGAAGGTTGTGCGCAAGGAGACAAACAAAAGAGCGGATGCTACACCACAGTGTATCCGACTGACATTCGCTCTGCTAAATTCGAGGAAGTCTTCGCACTTTACGTTTACTTTTTGTGAATCGTGTTGGACGGTGTAAACATCAGAGTAAACTTCGTACGATCCTGACCCTGCATCCATCTCTGCTAAGCATCCTGCCAGCCAACATACAGGTGCTGGATAATAAACCATACAACCTCCCGGCGTATATCAGTTTCCAGCGGGATATCTGGAACAGCAATGTCCTTTTGTCCCTTTGTTTAACCGAAACTTGGCCAAATCCTGGAACAGACAGACAGAGCCATTGAACCAGGAAGAAGCACTGAGAGACACAGGACGAGTGTCTATCCTCGGGCTACTAGGATCCTTAATGAGGACACTGCCTAAGACTGCACAATGAAGAATACTCTTCTTACTTATTTATATATCTTATCATAATCCTGTATTATATGATGTTTAACAAATCAAATTGTAACAAATTGTAGAAGCTTACGGTAATACATGTCACTATGATTGACCCTGTTGCAACCTGAATATTGATCTGAACTTGTTGAACTTGTTTTGTTTCATCGTCTACACCCTGACCAAAGACAAATAGCACTTCATTCTTCAGAGACGCTCTACATTCTCCGGTTTGCGTCTTTGTGGATTCATAGTGCAACAGCCTTAAATACACCTCAAAGCATGACCAAAGACCTATGATTCTCATTCTTGGACTTCCTGACGTCAACCTCACTGAACATTTATGGGACATTTCCTCGAAGACGTGACAAAAACAAAAAAACAAGAAGCTCGTTGGAACACTGTCATATCATTGTGGGATATCTGAGTCATCAAATTTTATAAAAAAAAGTTCATGCCAGGCCAAGTGCACGCTATCATCAAAGCAAAAAAGGGAGATGCCAAAGGTATTCTGAAAGTCAGATACGTTTTTCAAAGACTCACTTAATTAGTAAGCTATATATAAAAATATATATATAGAATTCTATATAAAACAAATGCAAAACACAAGTATCTTGACTAATCTTAGACTTCGGACCCCAACTTACCTACAAAACAGCAAGATAGCCTCAGCTGCACTTTGTGTTTAGTGTTGAGTTGCAAATGGTAGCATACAAACCTGCTGAACTCAGATGGTGAACATCATAAATATTATGCCTGCTAAACATCAGTATGTTAGCATTATCACTGTAAGTGTGTTAGCATGTTAGCATTAGTAATTAGCTCAAAGCATCGCCATGCCTATGTATAGACTCGCAGTTACTAGCATGGCTGCAGATTATGGCGGTTACGTCTCATGTCAGTCTTGAGTACATTTGGCATATTCCTGTTATGCTCATTCTATTACACATGACACGGCATGACTCACAATCCGATGTCAGACTACTCCTGACTGATACCAACTGGCCTGTCAAAATAAAAGCAAGTGAAAGAAGACACACCTCAGCCTCAGGACACACTGAACACGCAAACACACGGTGACTGTTAACTCCATGTTGTGTCTGTGTGCCTTTGTATAGCATGTCGCCACATCTGTGTTTTTGCATGCATTTGTATTTGTGCAGATGCGTGGCTGTATGTTTGGGTAACATTTGAGAGGCAAACAGACACTGGAGGGGAGCTGAAAAGTAAAGGACACAAAAGGGGACGAGTAATAATATGGTGTGCTTTATGTCCAGAGGGCTTAAAAAGTTTGGAGTGGGAGGGATGTGTGGGAGGAGGGACAGAACTGGGGAGGGCGCACAGGTAGGGAGAGGAAAAGAGTGAGAGAAAAAGAAAGGAGGGTTCAAGTGTCAGGTTACCTGGAATATTTCAGTTTTGTTTTGTCACTAGGGCTTGGTCATTCTAAAACAACTCTCTCTGAACCTGCGGAGAGCCGAAACACAACGCTGCACACCAGCACGCTTTTATTACAGCCCTGGGGTTTCAGAGAGGGGCAAGTCAGGCAGCCTTCAAGTCAGATTCAATTACACAGCCAGAGAAAGGAAAGGGGACAGAGAGGGAGAGAGAGAGAGAGGGAGAGAGACTGGAGCCAGGAGAAAGAGACGAAAGATATACAGCAGACTGTGAGTTATTTGGAATCCCACCTCCACGGAAGGAGGACGGTGTTTACTCTGTGCTCCGTGTCGGATGAGCTGCATCTGGACCTTAACAGAAAACACAACAGCATCATGTGGGTGAGTGAAACTGGCAGTCGTCTAAACATATACAAGGAAAAGATGGCAAGTTCGGTCACGGCTTTGCACTGGAGGGGTCATTTGAATATCATCATCACTGCAAGCCCTGGCACAAAAGGTACTCTGTGTTGGCTTATGTGTGCTCAACCAGTTTGTACAATGAATTACTGGCTGGTAGCAGTTATGTTTTGCATGTTGGAAATGCAGACCTTCAACTAAATGGGAGCACATAGAGTGGGATATAGTTCATTATGTAGCCTTGTGCTCCACGTACAGTGTCTTGTCAAAGGGGTGTGATCAGATGCAGGTGTGAAAAGTTTTGAGTTGAGTTTACTCGCAAGCACAACTTGATAGCAACATTTTTCCATTGCAAGAATGGCCTCCATAGGTCCACTCACACATATGGTTACACATAATAGCCGTGTGTTTGTATCTTGTGCCTTTGAGTGCAGTGTACATTAACTATAGTGCACATTTCTGCTCATATAAATGTGCTTGTTTCTGCTTCTAAATATCATGAGCGGCCTGCACTGGTCTAGATCTTTGCCTCCGATTAAAGCTCATCCATCATGTCGCACATTAGTGTCTCAAAAGGCCTTTTGTGAATGTTTCAGTTGAGAGGAACATAATCCAGTAAAGCTGAGAAGCAGCGAGGGGAACACCTTCTTGGAACAAAAGGCTTACCATGTCAAGGCTTTTATCTGCTAAGGCTGACCCAGTTATGCTTTTTAGCTGGAGGTGGAGAGGATCCCACTAACGCTGGATTAACTGGCTTGAGTCCATCATACGGGTCAGTCGGACTCAAAATCAGGTTGAGCATGTTAGCTGTTGACTGCAGACGTAAGACAAGACAGCTAGTAATGAGTGGCTAATTCCACATGACTATTTTGATCCATTAGTCTGGCTCATACAATAGTTTATGTTAGTCATGGTACAATTCATCATACTGTATGTCATGATGATGTTTTTTACAGTATGTGTTTGTCCACTTAGAGTCAGTGTTTTAGCCATCTTTCTGGTTTCTCAGGTTGGACGGACCTCCTATATATGCTGTGTCATGAATCCAGACTATATAAATATCTCACTTATTCGACTACTATCAAGTGATAGTACGCTGGTTCTCAGACATTTTTTTTCTTCCACTGTGCGCACTGGTATCAGCGGTGAGTATGTGATTCTTTTGTGGGGGTGTACTAATTAGCATTACGCTAAAATTAAATTATTAGTTTACACACAGGGATGGGCAAGTAAATTAGGCCTTGAGCCATAAGACATGATCAAACTAACATCTAACTAACAAACTGATTTTGAAAAAATGCAGCTAGATTTCTAAAACACTCCTAAAGAGTGTCTTTTTGTAACTTTTGTGATAAAAGATGATCGATGGACCCATGAACGCTATTTGAGTATTGTAGGTCATTTCAGTTTTGAGAATAACCGACTGCTTGTTTGTTACACACAGGAGTCTAACTTGTTTGGCATACTTTTCCTCTGAGATATAGTTACTGCCATCAGGTTTGAATGAATTGGTGTAGTAATTGTAAGAATACACAAGCTTTGAGCTTTTCAGAATAAAAGCTCTATGATAATAATAAACTCTTGTGCTTTTATTTTGTAAGCAAGATCGTTAAAGAGGAAGTGGGTCACAGTTGCTGCCTCAACGGATATCTATTTTAGTACCAGGTGTGATAGGAATAATCTGCTGTGACAGACTTCATTGCTTATCACCAGCTGCCAACCACTGACATAGAGGAACCTCGATTGTGCAGGTTTTTAAAAAAATCTGATTTGACTAACAAAGAAGTTCAAAAATGGAGGATGAGCCTTTAATTGTCACTCACCTACATACATCCTGTTTCACAGTGAAACGTTGACTATTAATACATTATTTAAAACATGACAAGTATCTCTTTTTACTACGTTTAAGCTTCAAGTTGGATGTGACTATTTGAGATGTTGTCTTACACAACTGTTCAGGGAGTTTCACAGTAAGACAGTCTCAGCCAATTAGAGCTGATTCATAGCAGAGTAAAAACAGCCCGCTTCCAAAAAAAACCTGCCCAACAACATTCTTTCCCCCCTCTCTGTTTATAACGTCCATACGCTTTTCTTGTTTCTCTGCGTTTGACTGATGAGACCTGAAAGAGCTGCATCAGCCGTTATTTTTTTTTACAGATATGTGCTTTCAAATCTCTCTTTTGAGTACTTCCTTAAATGCAAGTGAACTAATCTAGGTAAAAGTGTGCCCGAGGGAATTTACCATGTATTTTCAAGCAGAAGTAAAATAAAATTTAGAGAACAATAAATAACAGTGTTCCTCATTACCTGGTTCTAGCAGTCCCTCGTCTAATCACATGAGATCAGAGCACCGATTATAGACTGTAAATTGCCAATATGTTTGTAGTTCAAACAATACATGAAAAGCTGTGAGGACAAAAGATCAGGTAGATGAAAGCACTCTTCAAACCGTCATTCAGGAGCTATACAATGCCTACTAAAATCCTCTCTGGTGTATCTTTGTAGCACTCAATATGCCATAATCCACTGGGCCCTGGTGGAGTCATGAGGTAATATATGACAAAGATCAGTTTGGGCAGGTAGCTTGAAAATACACCTCAACACACAAAGTTGTTACTTAATTACTTTAAAGAGGCTATAATCAATATCTTTATGATCAAATATATATCAAATGACAATGTGAAAACAATGTGATGATGTCAAAGGGTGCTCTTGAAGTGATTAAGCTGTAGATGTGAATACTTATTTGGTTTCTTTAGTCCTGTATGACCTGTAAACTGGTTGCAGGCGAAACAAAACATCTGAGGACAACACTTTGGGGTTTTTTAGGGGAAAACAAGTTTCATCATTTTCTGACATTTTGTGGACCAAAAACTTTATTAAATAATCCAAAAAATGGTCGTTTTAATTAAAGTAATGTCAGTTGGATTCTTAGTGGTGGTGTAGAAATAGGGCAGAGGTGAAAGAGAGTGAGAAAACTGATTAATAATGTAACTGTGTAAACAAGCAGCAGCTGGTTGCAAACAACACTGTGTGTCCCCTATGTCCACAAATCTGTTGTTTTACATTGACTTAGCCTAGCTGCCTTTTAAAACAACTCCAAAGCAAACACACTAATATTCAATATTTATGTCTTACGTGGGAAAACATGGAGACACTGTGGCATAAAGTCAACCAGCGTCGAGCCGCTTTGACACACAGCAGCCTGAGGAAACACACACACACACTGTGAAGTCACTGGGCTTACACACTCTCCAACTCTGGACAACTTGACTCCTGAAGCTACACCTGCAAGTGGGTAATGTAGCTAACGAGACATTTTTAAAAAAGACAAGTACTCACCGGGAGTCGCCTCTTTCCTACTTTAGTAGTGGCTGACCATGCCCCCAAACCCCGAGCACCGAGCAGCTAACAGTCCGAGCTGTCGCTCCACTGAAGGGGCCTAAATGACCATCAAACTCCCGGTAAGAGCGAGCAAGCCGACACCCAAATCTGCGGACACGTTTATGGTTTAAAAATGTAAATATTTGACTTTTATCAGATTAAACCGGATCTAAAGGGCGACCTAAAATTACCATAACCGTTCAGATTAACAGCATGAGGCCACAAAACTTGTTTTTCTTTAATCACTGTCTTGTTTTTACTTGTCAAATATGACATAGTTTTATAACTTGCCACGTTATAATGCCACGTTTTCGTTTGTCAAGTAAAAATGAAGCCATGTGAGGGCCATCCCTTTTATTTTGAAAGGCTAGCTGTAGCGGATCCTGCCTCTGCAATGTGTTGGGACATCATTTATTTTGTAACATATCCTACGCAACACAACACATCCTGAAACGTGCTGCATACAATTATGCAACTGGGAGGATACAGCTGATATCCTGCTCAAGGATACTTGAGTAGCATGGGGATTCGACCTGGCTCCTGTGGTTGAAGCTCGACCACCCCTCTCTTTATGCCATCCTGCAAAGTATCACTCACATTGGGTCCCAGTTGAGCTTGACACACCACACCCAGCAGTGCTGTTCATTCAGAGTCTATCACTTTCATGATGGAGTCTGTCTGATAGCAGATAATGGGAACTGCCTGCAGCATATGGAGTGACTGACATGGCACATGGGTGTAATGTGATAACTCATCGTGGCAGACAATGTTTCATGTGTCCTCTGGGGCTTCTCTCGTGGATACGCATTGTACTATCCACGTTTTATCCAAGTTTGTAGCAGTTTTCGACAGGTGGATGCAGTTTATTCTCATATATTTAAACAACCATGTGGAAATCAACCCAAAAGGCAGCATGCAAACAAAAATTGTGAGAGCTTATTTCATGGGAACTTGTTTCGTGTCATCTTGTCTCATGTATTTCTGTTATTCTTTCCTCAGGCGATCACCCAGGTGCCTGAGGAAAGCATTGCACCATTGAATCCTAGGCAACAAGGTAAGCTCGGTTTCATGTTAACATGCTGTATGTTACTTCACTAATGAATGTTTCAATAAATGTCGTGTTAAATATTTGGGAACTCTAGTGTTGGGTTATTTTGAACTTGCACCACATTCAGTGTGCCCTCATTTTGTTCTCTCTCTTAGTAAAAGTAGTTCCACGGCCAGGTCGCCACAGAAGGCCCATGACAGCCACAAAGACTCAGAAAGACAAGGCGTCTAAAGCCAAGAAAGTGTTGCTGACTGTCCTCACAGTTGTGATCTTATTGGGCATACTTGTTACTGCAGGATACTTTGGTGAGTTACAGTTCCTGACAGTAGTCTCTTCCTTTAAAGACACGACCACACAACAAGATGGCATCATATTTACTGCCTGCATTGCTTGGATACAAGTGAAACATGTTTTGCAGAAGTCTAATGTTCGTGCCAGGGTTTTGTGCCACTCACCGTGTATCGGGTTACCCATATAATGCTGTACTAATCTTTCTTTCCAATGTGCCACTCCCTCTCTGTGCAGTTAAGCAGCTGATTGATAGCAAATATTTCTTCTGCAAGAGTGCAGTGAAGTTCATCCCAATTGACCAAGCCTGTGACGGGAAAAATGACTGCGCTGGTGGAGAGGATGAAATGACATGTCTGTCCAGTTTTACGGTCAACACTACCTTTCCAGGTACACCTGACGCTGTCACGCTTTGTCACCACAGACAAGAAAACAAAGCTTGAGGAAAAAAAAATAAAAGAATCTTCTTTCCTTTCTCTCTTTGCCGCTCCTCCCTCCAGTGCGTCTCACGTCGGCTCGGCATGTCCTGCAGGTGTACAGCCCTGGCCAAGGTTGGCGGAGTGTGTGTCACGATGACTGGACCGAGCAGCACACACAAACAGCATGTAAGCAACTGGGATACACAAAGTGAGTTGACACCCACCAAGGATGAATAGATTGTGTTGCAAATTTAATGTCTGGGTTATTTGAAATCGAGCCTTACACCGTCTCCCTTCTGTTTTTACAGTAAGCCTCAAAGCAGCAGTGTCCGAGTGGACATGTTAATACCCTCCATGAAAACTGGACCATTCACAGCTGTCAGGCCTACGACTGGGACTACACCTATACACCAAGCTACCATTGACCGGTGAGGAAGACATCTGTCATCAGTTAGGAAAATTAGAAGCTTTAACCTGACACAACGGCGTTATTTGTCATTGGTACACAAATCTGAGGTCACCAAGAAGCTCTGTTATTTAGGAAAATATTACTGTGTGTTGTTTTTTTGACACTTGTGACTTCTTCTTTTCAGATTTCTTTCTGTTTCCATCTCATTTTATTCACATCGATTCTCCTTTTCTCTTTCGGCATCAAACTTTTTATTTCTGCTGTCACCCCTGTGCCTGTCCTCAAGGTTTCTGTTCCTAAAAAAATTTCCACAGTTTTTGTTCCCTCTGTATTAACCCCTATGAAAGTGAACAAAACAGTCAGGTATTTAACTCTCACGGGACAGAAATGGAGCAAAGTTCAAATTTTAAATTAGGCCAACGTGACCTTTGTCTCTGACTTATTTGTACATGTATGACTAAATATTTGATTAATGTGAGATTTTTTTGTTTGTTTGTTGTTCTAACAGCTCTGTATGCAGATCTGGGTCTGTGGTATCTTTGTCCTGTTCAGGTAAGGTTTAATCTTAGAAGAGCTACTGTCGTCACTAACATTGTTAAATTTATTTTTAGCAAGGTAGACCGGGGCTAGTGGCTGATGGGTGACAGATGACATGGTTGTGTGACCAGTTTCAGTAACCAGTTCATACATGTCTAAAAGGATGGAGTAAAACCTTTTCTCAGAAATGTATGAGTAGTTCACATAAGTCTTCAAATCAAAAAGGAGGAAATGGAACTTGTCTAACGTGATCTTCACTGTTTAATAGAAAGATTAAGATGGATAAATCAACAAAGACATGAAATGAAAGGTAGTTTGAAATGGACCGCAGTCAAGAAAACTAACAAAATACCTTTTGTTTATCAGACTGTGGACATGTAGGCTCTCAGGACCGTATTGTTGGGGGTACAGATGCTTTCATTGAGGACTGGCCATGGCAGGTTAGCCTACAAGTGGGAGGCAACCACGTATGTGGAGGCTCACTGGTGTCACCGCGCTGGGTTGTTACTGCGGCCCACTGCTTTACTGGGTAAGTATAGTTTCCAGTGACCTTATTGCGTGCGTAACATGCAGTCATGCTCACACTTCCTCCTTGCTATCTTCATTTGGGCCCTGCAGCAGTAAAAAAGAGCTGAGTCGCTGGAGAGTGGTGTCAGGCCGCACATACATGGGCACTCTTGGAGGTTCCTATGTGGACAGGATCATACTGAATGGAAACTACGATGCGGTGCAAAACGACTATGACATAGCACTGATGAGACTGAGCAGTCCGATCACAGTGGGAGGTTAGTGTAATTTAATCCTCATTAAAACACACTGACAGACACCAATGCTCTTTAGTGACTGATTATGTTAATTAGCATACTGGTTAATTGACCTTACAGAGGCTGTAGTTGAAATTTAAGCCTGAACACTTATAGACCAAACTCATATAGTATGTTCAGTACATTTTACTCTATTGCCCTCTACTGGTGTGTATGTCAAACAGCATCAAATTCAGCTAGTGTAATCACATGATAACTTTAACTGTACCTTTAAACAACAAAGCTATGACAAAGAGAAATAACCCCTAAAGGCTAACCTCTGTCTTTCAGTGGCCCGCAAGCCAGTTTGTCTACCACCCAAAGCCTTTGGCCTTGCTGCCAAAGCCACCATGGTCGTGACTGGCTGGGGATACCTTGAAGAAAACGGTAAGAAACCCTATATACTATCATCACACCATGAACTGCTACCTATGAAACAATAAAAGACAACGTCCCTGAATCAAATCAAATCAAATCAAATTTTATTTGTATAGCCCAAAGTCACAAAACACATTAACGTTAAGTTAATTCATCCTTGTTCTGCCTTCAGGTAAGGTTTCTCCGTCACTTCAGAAGGCCTCTATCCCCCTGATAGACCAGGCTGTGTGTTCCAGCCCCATAGTGTACGGCAGTGCCATAACCCAAAGGATGATCTGTGCTGGTTTCATGGAGGGGAAAGTGGATGCCTGCCAGGTAACACATCGCTGATTATAATATTTCAACCTAACCGCTACATCTACAACTTTTAAAACTGGATCCTAGTTTGCAGAATATTTCAATATGGATGTTCTCTTCTGGCAAAAGGTGTGGATATTAAAGCGTTATTATACTTTCTGAATCGCAGGGGGACAGTGGGGGTCCTTTGGTCCACTTCACCTCCTCTCGATGGCATCTGGTAGGAGTGGTGAGTTGGGGCGTCGGCTGTGCTCGGGAGAGACGACCAGGTGTCTACTGCAATGTTGAAGAGATGCTAAACTGGATTAATACAGTCATTGAGGTAAAGCATACAGAACATGCTTAGTGTCTGTGTTAGTAAGGTTCACTTACTGGCTTTTTCTAGAAAACTGACTTGTTAAAATGAACTACAACATAGATATAGCAGCTAGAGTCACTTACTTAGCAAAGCCCTTCTCTACTAACTTTTTTTTATTTATTGTATTTTATTTCTCCAGAAAAACCCCTGAGTTCCTCCATCCTGACGAGCAGTCACCCAAGAAAGCAGTCCAGTCCGGCTTGGATAGGATGTGAAACTGAAAGAAGGCTTTGGTTTGAGTATGGTTGACTGGAGAAGACACGGAAAGTGGGAAAAGGGGAAGTTAAAGATCGATAATCAGCAATGCAGATGAACTGCTAAGCACAGCCATATGCAAAACACTGCACACACACACACACACACACACACACACACACACACACACACACAGATATTTCATACCACATATATATTTCAGGTGTGGTTTGTGCCATTTCAGGTTCTTATCTCAGGGTACAAGTATATTTATGTTTTTATGTGTCACCAGCCAGTCTGGGATGTTTGTAGCTTTTACAGTGGTTGAAACTGACAGAACAAATTCACACATTCATGCGTTTTTAAAACAGGAATAGTATCAAAAGGAATCTTTGATCAATATTGTTGACATGAGCACAAACTATTTTAACTGTGTAGATTACAGACTGGCAAACTCAGACCTAATGTAATGTATTTGATTACTATTATTGTATGTGCTATGTGCTACTGTGTGATTTTTAGGTGTGCAATGTGCTATGAGGGTTCGTATAATAAATTAAGGTGACAGGCAGGATAAACCTATGCTATGCTAATGCCATCAGAAGTCAGTTTAAAGCCTCAGGTTAATATCATATTGGAAAAGTGACGACAAGTACAGGAGCTTAAAGCATTTATGGTGTTGATTCAGTTTATCTGATATGTCCAGATAAACAAGTGCACCTTTTTTACAGCACAGATGATGTGCGTTCTCTCTACCACAGATCGATTTACGTGAGCACTTTAAATGCTAAGCGATTTATACTTGACCTTACTCTATGTGCAGATGAGAGACTAGTCTAATAATGCACTGAAGACTAGAACTCAGATCACACTGTTATGTGTTCAAAGTGCCTCCACATTGAGTTTCAAAGTGCAATCAGATATCCAGCGTGCCTTTTAAAGAACTCACATCGTGGCCACAGTGTTCAGAGCAGTGGTCACCAAGCTTTTGCCTTCACAGCTTAAAGGACATGAATGCAATTTCCTAAGCTCTTAAAGTGAGCCACAGGGAGTATATTATGTAACTTTGCGCACTCAGGCAAAACTCTTTGATTATTTCTTCATTTTGAAGGAATCATTCCAAGTAAAACAATTAATCTGTTTGTTTTTTTTGTTTATTTATAATTCTCTGGTCTCACATAAATAATTGGCACTTCTGAATTTTAAAATAATAGTTATCATATTGTATTATACTGTATATTAAGAATTGTTGGACATGAGTGGCATTTCAAGATTTGTAAGCAGTATGGTGAGCGTCATGACGGCTAATAACATTTGACTGTATATATGGTACATTTTATTGATTTTTATACACCTGTAAATATGTTGTGTGTACATAATAAAGACATTCTTTAACTTGACATGTTTTTTTTGTCACACAACTGACTGGAAAGTCTGTAATTGTTTGTGCTGGAAACTGGATCTCATATTGTTCCAGTCAGTGGCATTCACTTCCCACATACACACACCCTGTGGCGCAAAGTTAACAAAGGGAACAACAGGGAACAGGATTTGAATAAACCATTATATAAATGTTGGACAAAAGATGATGCAAATGACAATAACCTATCTCAAATGTCACGTACAATCAGTGAAGCACGCCTTCAAATAGCAGCACAACCTGATGATTAAACAGAGCTATAACTTTAAAGGAAAGTTTGGAAGAAGTTGTTTTAAATATCGGCCCTGCTAGGCTGCATTTTGCCAAGATTTTTTTTTTTCCATTAATGCAACAACACCTTCAAGTTTTTGACTCCATATTAACACGATTCTTCCACTGTCGCTCAGCAGCTTCAACCATATTATACCGCCCCCTTGTGGCGAACAGGTTGTAATTCCCTGCACGTCAACAAAATGCTATTTCTTTGACTTTTCAGCCACATTTCAAAAACAAAGAGACAGTTGATTACATATGAAAAAGCATTTATTATTTCCTGAATATCAGACAACTAGAAAAGCCAATAGCAAAACCCAACATGGATCAATGTCGATGCACTAGCAGATGTGCTCCACCGTTTGGTGTGTTTAGATGGTCAGAGGTTGTGAACACGCACAATCTTCTGAAAATTTCCATGTCCTAGCCCTTTCACCAACACTGACTGATTGGATAGTTTTGCCCTGAACGCAGCAGCTGATCAACTTCATTATCTCTCGTCAACATTAGACTGAAACATGCGCTTTGGACTGCAGAACAACACGTGAACAGCTATCCAAATAATTAGCTTTTACAGATTTTTTTTGAAAATCGAGAACAGCAAAAAGTGTTACATAATAGATGACATGATGATGGGGTTATCTCCGTGAACCACGGCTGGGGCCTTTGAATGGGTTATCCTGTATGAGGAAGAAAAAAAGAGATGAAGATGGAAAATGTAATTAAAATAGTGGTCAGGTATAAAATGGTAAACATTTTTAACATGCTAGAAACATTCATTTCTTAGAAAATGATACGGTTAAACAGTAATCCTACTTAATCCCTACATTTTAGTCACTTAATGGAAAAACAATCATACGGCCAGCCGCTAACATTCTACACAAACGCTACATATCTTTCTCTGCCTCTTCTTACCTCATCATCATCATCACTGTCATCAAATGCAACTCCTCTGGACGACTGGCTCTGGCTCTGAGAGCTGTACTTAGTGAAGGATGAGGATGATGATGCTGCTGGTCTGTGGTAAACAAGTGAAAATTGACATTTATAAATGAAACAAATAAATAAAAACAGTAGTTTTGAATATATGTGGCTACCTAACTGTAGAGCAAAACAAACAAACCTTGGAGGGGGTCGGGCAGCTTTCACTACAGGTATGTCTTCATCTGAGTCATCAATTGTCATCTGGAGAGTGATGAAGATAAGAAGCGTGGTTGGTGGATGGTACAGTCTGAATAAATATTAGAAATAGGGAGATGTTTGTGGTGACTTACTTCATCTGCTGTGTAAGATGGGGTAGCTGCAGTCCGAGATGATCTCTGGGATGTAGCTTGAAATGCTGGAGAATGAGGTATATAAAAAAAAGACATTTAGGAGAAGTCAACAGTTCATACACTGAAAAAACACAAGATTTCTGTGCATTCTCTGGGATGCCTCTGTCTGGCACCTTGTTGTACAGGTAACATGAACCTGTGAGTCTTTGTATCATCACATTCACACACTCTCCTACCTTGCATAATGCTTTTGCTTTGGGTTGCTGCTGAGGATTTCTGAGAACGGCCCCGACCGGCCGGCTTTGGTTCAGAGGGAGCTGCACCTGGACGTACAAAAGAGCGATTTATGATGCAATGCACGACATCATGATACACAGTCCTTCGTTTTTACTGCATTTAATGTAACTGAACCCACTTAAAATCTGAATTATCTCTGCGCCATTGTCGTGTCATTGAACAGACTGAAGCCAACTTTTAACTTATAAAACATATTTAACTTATCTAATCAATCCCTAATGACTGACTAACTTCTCCATGATCCTATACAGGGTAGCCTTCTCTGGAAGGTTTTTTAGTGTGACGCAACTGTAGGAAGTGCTGACTTTGAGTATGGGTTGAGCTTTGCTTGGTAACAGACTTTCCCCCACACTCATAAGTCACATTTTCAAAACAGAAAGCATGTCACTTGGTCTTTTGACCTCTCTCTGCTGAATTTTAATGTCTATGAGATATTTAGATTTGATTCCACTTACGTGACTTTTCTTAAATATTTTTATATGTAAAAAGCATATCTAAGAATTGCATTGTCAGTGAACGCTTCACTGTAACTGTACATTATAAAAGAACTTTCAGGTGAGACTTCAAGTTCTTAGCCTATTAAATGATTTAAACTTAAATGACCTGATCATGCATTGGGTAATGGGTAGATTCTGTTTAATTTAGGTATTTTATTTCCTTCGCAATTATCCGGTCTTCGCAAAAAACATTGGCTCTGCATGGTTCTTGTACAGTAGTCTGGCAGTCATTCAAAGTATGCTTGTTTTTGCTCTGTGACCCTGGCTTGCACTATGCCTACATTCTTGAATAAACCTTTTGAGCATCAATCTATCTCTCTCTCTTTAGTTTTACTCCTATTCGTGACAGATAGATAAACACAATAAGTCACCTCTTCCTCTTCCACGGCCACCTCGCCCCCTGCCTCCTCGCCCTCTGCCTCGTGTGGGAGGAGGCATTTGGACTAGGCCTTCGTCAGAGTCCATAGCAAGCTCATCGGATATATCCAGGTCTTCAGGGTCACCGCCACGCTCCAGACGATGAGCTCTGGCTCTGCTGATAGCCTGAGAATGAGAAGTACACACAGTTAAGATACAACGACAAAACAACATTTCAGGCTTGTGTACATTGATTTTACACTTACTTCTTTGATCTCATTCTCTTCCTCAGGTTGTGTTCTTTTTGGAGTCTCTGAATCGCTTGATCTGAAAATGTAAAAAAACACACGCTCTTAAAATGTCATATGACATCAGCTTCATCGGCCCTACTTCCCATGCGAGCCCCACCCCCTCACCTCCGTGACTATGTCCTGCTCTGTGGTTACTCCTCTGGCCTGGAGGTGGCGCTGTGTCTTCTCTAACTGATAAGTAATTAGCTCCTCAATGGCGTCTTTCTCATCTTTATCCACAAACTCCTGAATGGCTTTTCCCATGCCCTGCTCGGTCAGAAGGGACAGCTGCACCGTCTGTGAAGAATACACAAGTAGATGAAAATAAGCATTATGACACCCTGTAAGTTCGTGAGCGTGAATCCAGATGTGCACGGTACCTGCTCGGCTGCCTCAAAGTACTTTTTAACCATGTCTTCTACCCTCAGCCCCTCAGCTGGTGTGTTTTTTAACAGTGTGCCGTAGTCAACTTTGACCTCATCTGAAAAGCACAAAGATCAGAACAATGTTGTACATCGCTCTATGGCGTATACTGCAGATCCACGGCTATGTATTTACTCCGTGTCAGACCTTTGATGTTTTCCTTTTGCTCACGGCGTCTGAGAAAGTGAATGAGGTCTTTCGGGTTGGCCACGCGGTCCACAAACTTCTGGCTGAAGCGAGAGGTGTTAAAAGTATCAAAGCCTCCGCTGTAGTCCACCTGGGGAGGGCAATCATGAGGGTGAACTTTAAATGTAGCGTGACTATGAAGGTGTGCGCACATCCTGAAAGTGCGTCCATCTTACCCTCAGGCGGATAAGAGGCTTCTCTGGCTGTGAGCTGACAGCCGAGTCTTTCTCTTTCAGCTTCTTCTAACATCTCTGTCACCTACAGAATGACACAAGAGATAAAGATGTAAGGGGACAGGCCAGAAGGGTGCGATGAACAACAGATGTAGACTGGCTCTGTATGTTTGGATGTTAAATGATGGATAAGCTTTACCTTTGCATAGCACAAGTTCTCCACCTTCTTTGTGACCTGGGGTGTTTCAGGTGTGAAGAGGTCTTCGTAGTCAGCCAGCACGACATCCTGGATGAAGAACTGACGCACTGTCTTTAAGGGGATCTTTTCCAGGTTCATCTTTTTTCCCTTCACCCTCAGCAGCCCTATGTGCCTAGATCCACACAAACAGAGTAGTTTGGCTACTTCAAAGCGCACACAGAATACGGAGACTGAGAGATCATTCACTGCGTGTTTATGTGTCTATTTGTACTTCTTCGTGGCCTCTCCAGGGGACAGGGAAGTGGCTACGGAGCTGCCAGGCTGTGTCACGTAGAAGAGCTGCTGTTCATTTCTGGTTGGCGTTATCAAACACTCATGCTCGTGACCCCACACCACCAAGTCAAGAAAGTCATCCAGGAACTGTTCAGGAATGTAGTTAGTGGGTCCATGCTTACTCCTAGACAAAAAAATACAGACAGAAATACATTACAGTTAAACAAATATAGCGGTTTAAATCCTAAAACAACAAACTAGACCTGGCATGGAAAACATGGCGACCTATTATTCAGCCTCTTAAAAAAACACTGACAGAATTCTTCTCTCCAAACACGTCTTCGATTCTGCTGAACCAAGACACAGAAGCTACAGAATCTATTACACAGATTTCTAATGTTTGTAATATTAACTACAGTGTGACAGAAATGTGCAGGTGAGCATACACACGCGTGCACATACCTGTTCTGGTGGATGGCGAAGAGATTAAACCAATCATCTTGATCTTCTTTTGGTCGAAGCATCGTCACCTGGTTGTTGACAAACATCCTGTACAGACGTTCGTCTGGGATGGAGCCTACAGCACGCACACACTGCATAATTAAGAAGGAAGCAACAGCTTTAAGTTATAATAATTCATATTAATTTGTAGAATGTTGATAAAGATTACACAAAACGCGCACACTTACCAAGACCATATAAGGCTAGCTTGGTGTTGCCTTTCTGCATGAGGATGGGACTAATCTCAATCCTCTCCACTGAGTTGGAGTGACCAAAGTGATTGACGAGTCCAGAAGCGCTCAGCAGATCTAACGCACACAAACCTTCAGCCTAGAGGAATTTAAAGTAACCGTGACATTTAAAACAAACAACAGAGCAAAAAAAGTCTAATAATTTTCCTTCATGCTGGAGAACAACTCACCCCGGTTGGGTCATCGTGGTTACCGTGAATGCTGAATACAGGAATAGAGATGTTGAGGTTTTCATCCTGATAGTTAACCCAGGGGAACCTGCAACACATCAACACCGTGAATAACAACATTAATATAGCATTCGTTCAACAGGAGGACAACGTTTTGACACAGGAGAACTGACTGGGTAGTGTTGAAGTTGACGGTCTGGTCACTGATAATGTTGAACTGTATCGGAGAGTCTCCCATGCAGTACTGTCTTAACATCGTGATGCACGTGTGGAGGCATCGGCGTGACGGCTTGTTGTCGTGGAACAAATCACCACCGAGCAGGATGAAATCTACCTGCAGGCGAACAAGCGAGCAAAAAGAAAGCAGGCAGAGTTTTGGGACGTACATTCAAGCAGACTTTGATATATATACGTGAATTATACATCTATCAGTGTTCACATACTTGATTTGTCTTGGCACATTTCAGGATCTCATCTAGTGTGTTATAGGAGTCACTGCCACGGATAGCATCCTTCTCAAGGTAGCCGAGGTGAACATCTGTGGCGAGCAAGATCTTGAAGGTGTCCTCATCATCCCTAGAAAAAAGAACACACACACACAATACGCTCACACTAGAGTCATACATTACCTGGATATAAACATTACTGAATGGGAGATCATTAGTAGATCATTATATATTATTTAAAGTTATAATAAACAGACTCACAAGGTGTTCTGCGAGGACATGATGGTGTGTTTACACCTCACAGGATGTCAACAAAAGGCTTCCCTGAGGAAAATTACAGTGATTATGTGACTGACTGCAGATGTAATGCAAACAAGATCACAGGTATCACAGTGAACTACGGCATGTTTATAAATTCGGCTCACTGAACAATGCATTGACGTTTAAGCACATTGTTATATGTAATATGATAGATAGCTAACTAATAATGAGTGCGTGAGGTCGCAGCTGACAGTAACTTGTAAATTAATTGTAATCTATGTTACTCCTAGAATATTACGTTAAATTAACGTTAACTTTCACTTTACTAGAAAACCACTAAGTGCCTGTTATCATGCGGTAGCTAACAGGAACCTAGCTCGTGTTTACATATTCGCTGTGTCCAACTTACAATTAATATGCCCATTAAACGTTAGGTAAATACTATTTGTTGGACACGCTATAAGCTACAACGTGGGAGAAACATTACCCACCTCCTCTGATGACCCAGAATTGGTTAAAAGTTGCCGTAAAAATCCCGGCAAGTCTTGCAAACGCTCTCCCCGCCCCTCGCAGATGGCTCACAGTTATTGTAGTTTCATTCTGAAGCACCGCCGTTCTAAACTGTTCCACACGCCTGCGCAGGGAAAACTACATTTCCGGTGAGCAATTTAGAGTACGTTTGTTTTATTTACAAACGCGCGCCGGTAAGTGTTGCTGTGTCTCAAATTTGTTACGTGTACGTGGACACCGCCTGACGGGGTGTCCTGTGAGTAACATCATACAAACCCTTCAGAAACCCTGGATTGTGTGTGTGTGGCTTGACAAGTGATGTCTTCTTTTCACAAGCCCTGTTAGCGCTGGCAGCTCTAAAAACAGCGGTTAGCTACCAAACTGTCAGTCGTAACTAAAAAAAAAAAGAAAAAGCGCTTTGCTGTAGCTTTACTTTAAACTGGCGGCAGCATAATTTGCATGTTTTCCTGCCTGGTTTAACCCAAAGCGGGCTGGACCGGCTGCATTTCAATGGACACTCTGTCAAAAACATCCGCTGCTGATGCTACGCGGGAGAAGGTAGCTTTACTAACTTAATCTAACTTAACATGAAGACTGTGATGCTGCTGTTTATATTAGCCACGGAGCTAGTTAGTTAAAGCTACCTAGCAGCAGTTGCTACAACCCAGATCAGCTGATGTTGCAGATCTAGAAGTGTTTTATTTGACTTTAGCAAAGACAAACAAATCATGTTGTAACGCTAGAGAATGCATTTAAGGGTTTAGCTCATATTTCTGCACCTTATTTGCTGTTTTTTGCTCATTGTGAGACGCCCATGACCGCTACGGTATCTCCATTACTGATATGTTGTGCTGAAAATGTGCAATATTCTCAGGTTTTTATAGATACTGTTCAACATTTAGCTCTGTTTCTCTGCAGGAGCCTTTGTCCACCGCCACCCAGTGCAGTAGTGTCTGACACCCTTTCACTCCCATCTTATAAAGAGTACCCCGCTCACCGTCCCTTCATCAACTCTCTTGTGCATCACAAGCCTCAAACGCGCACACATCTGTCATATCGCCCATCGTCACCCAGTAAGGCGCTCCCAGAGACCAGCAGTGCAGGTAACTTTAATTTGTGCATCTGTATGTGTGTGTGTGTGTGTGTGTGTGTTTCTCTCTCATTCCCTTTACAAAGTTTCCATTCAGGTATTGTGGGTGTTTCAGAGCTCCATGGTTACAGCATGTACAACATGCAACATGATGCCGCACTACTTGAATGTCTCGGCTGCACTGACATCTATTCATTCTTGATCATACACGATCCCCTCTGAGCTCCTGTCCAACCTTTCATTCTTTGTGATCTTATTACACCACGATTTTAATTATGCGCCCAATATGTTTGATCGTATGTATCACATTCTTGTATCTAATCACACGTAATGTGTGTGTGTGTGTGTGTGTGTGTGTGTGTGTGTAGTGATCCTATCTGCCTTGAGGAACCTGCAGGAAAAGATCCGGAGGTTGGAGTTGGAGAAAGGACACACGGAGCTCAGTCTGCACACTATGGGGAAAGATTCATCGCGCACACATCTGCAGAGTGATCAAGTCACACAGAGACTCTTTAACGATAAGGCCAATGCCAAAGGAGAGATAAGTAGCCAGTCCAACTGCAATCAAGGTGTGTGTGCGAATAAGATGCTTTAGTTATTTATCGTTGCTCCTTGTGTCTTACGGTGTCTCTAACTGTTCTTCCCTACAGTGTTGATCACACACCTGGCTGCTGCAGAGTCTCGCTGTGTGAAGCTTGAGCGACAGCTGGATCACATGAGGAGGATGTTGCGCAATGCCAAGGCAGATAAGACCAGCCTGCTCAAACAGCAGGTTAGCGCAGTGTTTCCTCAGACGCTTCACAGACTTCGGCGTGTGAGTGGGGTTTTTGTATAACTGTGTTCGTGAGTGTATTAATTGTTGACTCCATTTTCAGGTTACCGTGGAGACGGCCAAGTCAGCTGATCAACAGTGTGACACAGTGTCTGAGCATGCCCAGTTGGACAAGCTGGAGCGGCTGGAGCAGGAGTATCTTCGGCTGACGCGCACACAAAACAACGCCGAGGTACACACAGACGCAGTGGAATGTCAGTTACAGTAGTTACTGTAAATTTCCAAATATTCTAGTATATTATATATTCTATTTTATTATTATTATTTCTTATTCTTATAATTCTTTATCTCTCTAAATTGCCTTAATCTTAACTCACTCATAAGCTGCTCACAACCTATGTCCACATGGAGGCCATAAACAAGGAAACCCAAGCAGATACTTGGTCACAAACCAAATTCATTTTATTCTATCTATTATTATTTTCATTATTATTATAACTACGATAATGATGATTGTGTGTCTGAATATGTCAGATGAAGATTAGGCAGCTGGAGATGAAACTACAGGAGGAGGAGCACCAGAGGAAGCTGGTCCAGGATAAGGCCAATCAGGTAATAAAGCCTTTTATCATTAGCTACTATTTTCTTCCTCACACCCACTATTGACAGGTTGTCATGTGTCTTATACTTACTTATAACGTAACTATGTTCTGCAGACTGTATGCTTTTTGCTCTATGTAAAAGAAATCTCCGCATACAAACATTTTTTTTGTGTCTTCCTCAGCTACAGACAGGTTTGGAGGCCAATAGGATACTGCTGAACTCAGTGTCACCTCGCCTGTCAACCAGACAGTCCAAAGAGAGGAGGTCCAATTCAAAGGTAAGGATTTTTATAGGCGCTGTCAGGATTTTTGTGAGCACTGTTTCTTTCCCTCTTTATGAGTAGATGTTTGAACCAATGTGATAAGACGGCTGCAGTTGCCTGCTTCTCTGCAGTGTTAGTACATCCGTGAATGACATGTTCGATGTTCATGTGTGTTTGTCTGCTTGATGTCTTTCTGAAATTAATATTTGTTGGGTATTCACACTTCATGCTCCCACATTAGCGTTTTCCTGTGGATCTTACTCGTGTTTATATTTATTTTTTTTCTTCCAGAAATCTTCACCACAGCAACCGTCCTACACACAGCCACACTACAGACTGAGCCTTAGAGATGTACCTTTTGTCGCTGGAACGGTAATATGGACGTGCATGGATTTGTGGTTTTAGCCGTAGAATAAAATATTAGTTTTTAATGCTGCACTTCTCTTCTACTGGCTCTCTCTTCTCTCCTCCTTGCTGACTTTCAGTCAGTGGGCTGCAGCCACTCAGTCCGAGCAAACGTCCAGTCAGTGTTGTCGCTCCTGAAGCGACACCAGCCACACCTCTGCAACAGCCGTGTCCTCTCCAACAGCTACGGGACGGACAGCCGCAGGCATTCAGACACCTCCTCATCCTCCTCCTCCGCAAGTGAGGAGGAGCTGTCGGAGCTACTGCAAGCACTACAGGAGGAGCTGCGACTCATGAGCTTGTGAGTGTAGCTGCACCTGAGCTCGATCGGGAGTTTAGAATAGTGTCAAACGTTAGTCTCTGTGTCCGATTGCAGGGAGCAGGATGAGTTGAGGAGGCAGGTGGAGGACAGTGTTTCTGAACAGGAAAGAAAAGAGCTTGAGTCGGAGCAGGAGAGGCTGCTGCTGAAAATGGAGAGGAAAGGAGAGCAGATCAGCAAACTCTACAAACACAAAACACAGGTAAGTTCTCACCCAGAAGAACAGCTCACACACAACCCCACTGCATAAGCAAAATCACTCTGGCCCTTTACTCTTTCTTGTCTCTCCCTTTTAGATAAAGAAGTTAAGAAAAGAGGCAAATTACAGGCCCAACAGTGGAAACGAGGTGAAAGTGACTACCACAGTGTCCACCAGAGGTCGCTCTGCTGGAGTAGTCAAAGTGAGACCGGGCGAGCGAAGCAAGAGGAACCTGAGGCTGCTGAGAGACATGAAGGCTCTGCAGACCTCGTTACGGACCTGAACCCCACCAGGACATGAACTCAGCACGTTAGTTTCATCTCACTGGTGCTGTCTACCTACCTATGAGCATTATTTCACCATCAACACAGCTACGGACTGACTACACAATATGGCAGACCAGTCGTGATGATCTCTTGAGAAAAATGTTTTTTTAAAACTGTATTAAAAACATCGCAACACACCTGAAGAAAAAGATTCTTCTAAATCTGACCTGAGTTTTGTCTCAACTCAAACATCAGCCTGGACTCTTTCATATTTATCTTGATGTTTGAGTCTTTCACCAGCAGAGGGCATTACAATTCATAACCAGAACTCAAATTGTGCCGATATTAAATGTTTTTTGTAGGTAAACATTAATGGACAAACTGGACAGAAATCAGTCTCAGATAATAAAAAAATATTCCTAGTTTTGTTTGTTTGTTTTTTTCAAGAAGCCAAAATCTCATGGTGCTAAAACATTCCTGGGTTGCATGACAGATTCAGAAAATTCATAAAGTGGATGCAGCAGCCAGTGGCAGACAGGCAAGGTAAAGAAACTGCAGCAGTGAAATAGTTTCATAGATCTTTCTGCAGTGTGAGTAGCCTAATAATAATGCTGAAGGACCTAAAAGAAATCTGCTGTGCTCTGTTTGATTGAAATGGCAGAATCTGCTTGATTGACGGGTCATATTGCAGACTCAGTATGCCTGTACGTGCACGATGTGTTGTGTGTTTTGATCAGAATATTTGTAATTATTCCTACAAATATACATATTTGAATTTTGATACAATCATGGGTCACAGTTCTGAGTGAAATCACATTTCTTTGAGAAATAAAGTATTTGCTTGCGTATGACTACAGGAGTGTTTTTATTTATTGGTTTTGCTTTATTGACAAGTGCATGACTGTTTTGCATTGGCAAACAGGCTTGGCTCAGTGCTTGGCTATGTTTTTTGAACATATGATCCACGGTGCCCTTGTAGCTGTCCCCTGCTGTCTCTCCTCTTTGACAGACCTGTCCTATCTATCTTTGATGCTGGTACAGCTGACGTCAATCCACACCAGACCTGAATAAGATCATAAAGACCTCAAAACGGATTATCTGCTTCATCACAATTTTATGACTTTGTGCTTCATTGCATCTTTTTAGACTAAATTTAGCTACATACCTTCAAGCAAACTGTAATTTAATTCACTAAAACAAAATAAGACGCATTAAACATACACATTAAATGAGCTATTAACTGTGAAGAAAAGTTATTTTTTTATTGATACTCTCCTCATGGCATGGTCTTTTCTAGACAAGAAAGTTTGACTGTACAAAAACTGAACACAAATAATGAATCTAGACAGAGTTTGCATGGACATTTGCACAATTTATAAGTGAATGGATCCTGGATTGTGATCTGGAATCTGAAAAATAAATAAATAAATCAACAAAACTGTAATGACCCATGCATATTTATTCCAAGATTTAAGAGAGCTAGTATCCTTTAGCATTTAGCAGAATGGAAAGATGCTTACTGTCACATAAACCATAAACACACAGTCAATCCTTGGATAATAAAAGAGCAGCCTTTAAAATAATAATAATTATTATTATTATTATTATTATCCGTGCAACAAAACAAGAAATGATATTAGCATTTACCTGTATTTATCATGAGGTGAAATATGCGCAGCCTGGCTCTGTGTGTGTGTGAACACTGCAGACTGTCAGTCTCCATGCAGCTGCAGCCTGAAGCGTTGGGTGGACTTAGGTGCGCAGTGAGCGATGTGACGAGGACACTCGGAAGGATAAAAGTGGCTTGAAGCTGGTCAAAGATATGGTATGCTTCTTTTACAGTTTTCTTTCTAAATTGCCTAGCTTGTTTCCTCAGACCTTCACAGCAACGCGTTTTACATGAATGCACCTGTCCTCGACAGTATGGATTTATCAACACCTGTTTGAAATCGCTGGTAGTTGAAAAGTTTGGCGAGGAGACGTGGGTCAAGCTCAGGTAAGAGAATATTCATATTCGCTGTGTTTACAGATTGGCTATCTTAAAAATCATTCCTGCTGATTTTGTGTAGTCAATAATGAATAAGTCCTTCGAGCTATTCTTCTGTTTTTATCCTCTTTATCATCAGTACACAAACAATAAATATACTCTCTTCCCCAAAACCATCACCATCATGTGCAGGGATGAAGCTGGAGTCCAGGATACATTCCTGACATATGAAGTCTATAAAGATGAAATCACCATGCAGCTAGTAGCAGAAGCCTGCAAGCTTCTAGGTATGTTATTACCAAGTGTGCTCATGTTTAGTTTCAGCATTTAGAATCAGAAAATTCGTTTTTAATGAAAGCTAAATCGAAATAAAGAATTTAGTTGTCATACATCATACTGATTTTTGTGTAATTTGTTGATTTTGTTTCTATTTTTTGGCAGGAGTGAAGCCAGAAGTTGTCTTGAAGCAGTTTGGGGAGTATTTCTTTGAGTTTTGCAAACGCTCAGGCTATGATCACATGCTGCGGACTCTGGGGGGAAATTTATTTGAATTCACTGAGAATTTGGATGCACTTCACAGCTACCTCACCCTCTCATACAAGGTGCCCGATTCAGGCCAGTTCATGTGGGCGTTTTCTGTATGGAGAACACTGTGATGTTATGAGTCATTGTTTCATTCTTGCAGGAGATGAATGCACCGTCATTTCGGGTGGAGAAAAACACTGATGGCACCATGCTTCTCCACTATTATTCAGACCGCAGAGGACTCTGCCACATTGTTCCCGGTAGTTAAAAACACTTCCTTAAGAATAAATGCCAGTTTGAACTATCTGATCAAGGAAATTGACTTGCAGCAATGTCATGTAGGTCACATGATTCTCTTTTGCAGGTATTATTGGAGCCGTTGCTAAAGATTTTTTCAACAGTGAGATAACGATGGAGATCGTCAGCCAGCTAGAAGAGCTGGAGAGAACCGGGAAGAAGGAGCACGTGGTTTTCCTGGTGACACAGTGGCCGGCTGTGGACACTCGGTCCAGTAAAACACAATCCCTCGAGCCTTTGTCTAACCGAAGCAATGCAAACATGATTTGGATTAAAGAGGTTAGCTGCATAATCACTCTGTACGGGCTGAGAGCTACTGCTGGAAAGAATTAAGCCGTAACAATAAACATGATACTACTGTGTCCTCAGCCCCCTCACAAAAGAGGTCCACTATGCGCAGGAGTCACTGGGATACAATAAGAGGCCTGGTTTGCCTTGGGAAAGGTACAATGCAGACACCCATAAACACACAGTCAATCCTTGAAGCATCAGGCTGAGCCAGCAGTCAGAGACATAAATATATAATAAACTGTACCCAGGACCACCAACAGGAATTACATGTAGGTACCTGTAGCATACACGTGTCTTTATTCTCTTTGTCTAACCTAACAGGCAAACTGTTGAGGGGTTTTCAGCCAGTGTACCCCACAACCCTTAACATCGATCTGAAGACTTTCTGCCACGCTTTTCCTTTCCACATAGTCTTCGATGAGCAGGTGCAGTATTTTCTACTGTGTATTAGAAGAGCTTTGCAAATTCCCATGTATGAAATCTGCTATTCAGGACTAACTGGATCATAATAAATTAACTGGGGTGATCCTGGTGGTGTCTGAGGTAGCTGGTGGTGCACCAGGCAGGGGTGAACCTCCAGAGGATCGTCCCCGGGCTCCAGACGATGAGCATCCATCTGGACCTTTACTTCAGCATTGTGCATCCCGAAGTCACCTTCACCATCTCCAGCATCAGGAAGTTCATCAACAGCCACTTTGTCCTGCAGACACGCAGGGACATGATGCCCGAAACATGGAGGGACAGGCCCATGCTGCAGCTCAGAGGTAGAGGACAAAACAAAAACTATAGATTGTCTGCCATAAGGAAATTTAAGAATTTATATTTGTTCCATGCAGGTCAGATGATCTGGATGCCCTCTTTGGACTGCATGCTCTATCAAGCCTCTCCTCTGCTCAGAAGTCTTCAAGAGCTGGAGGAGAGGGAAATGCACATTTCCGACATCGCACCCCATGACGTCACCCGCGACCTCATCCTGCTCAATCAGCAGCGACTGGCCGAAATGGAGCTGTCAAACCAGTTGGAGAGAAAGAAAGAGGAGCTC